>CM076580.1:1331881188-1332481188 GCA_034641835.2 Pinus albicaulis | reverse complement strand
TCGCAGATATTCTTACAAATCCCCTTGAGAAGGTCAAAGTATTAACCTTCCATGAGAAGCTTGGTATCATGGATAGACCCTATCATAAGGGTCTCGATTGAGTTAGACTATGAGATCAAGGAGCTTCAGGGAGCTTGGGGATTGCTTCTTGGAGCTATAAGAAACCACAGGGCGAGGTTTTTCAAACCTTGTTGGTTTACTTCTTCCCCACCATTTTGATATTGAGCTAGTTCACCCTCTCTTCGATCTATTCACTGCATGCATTTGGCCACTGAATAGATAAAACCCATGGAGTTTCAAACTCATGGGAAGTACCTCTCATTTGGCCAATGATGTGGAAAATTTGGATAGAGACTGATAGAATTACCGATGGACGCATCAGGGATTGCCATACTCTCTAAAACTAGGATGGGATGTGTCCCAAACCTTGATCTAGGATTAATTGTGATGAGGTTCTCACCTCTAAAATGACTTCAGGTCAGTATGTGACTCTCTTGAGTCGGATTGAGGTTTTAACCTCCAAGATGACTTTGACTCAGCAAATTGTGATGTCTTTATGACTCACTCTCATTCGTTCACAAAGAAGAGCCATCAAATCATGTTACAGGAGGATGACACATGAGTGCAGGATGATATATGATAGTACACTATGTTACTATATGACATGATGGCACAGGTGGACAAATGAAGTTCTACCTACTTGAGAGGGAGCTCTAATTTTGGGAAACTAGGACCAAACTCTATGTTGCATTGATCGTATGATGATGATGATATTTTTATTGGATTCCGCTTTCAGAGAGGTGCAATAGTGATCTAATGATAATCTTTTTTGGATGAGAAGAACCTATATTTTGATTTTATTTTCCACATGTGCAAATTTTCAAGGTCAGCTAGATTTGTAATGTAGGTTCACAAGCCCCAAAGGATGTGTGACACACAATCATTGATGGATATAAATTGGAGAGAGATGATTCTCATTTCATCATCATCTCATCAAACATGTTCTTTATGATTTGATTGGTTTGTACATCTTATAAGAGGCTTCTCTCTCTCACGCGTGTGAATATGAAGCTAGAGAAATTAAGATTATTTTTAGGGATTTCTGGAAAATGTTGACTAGCATTGACTTTGGGTCAATGCTTGAGCTTTGACTACAATTTGAGGATAGAAATTCCAGTTTTTTGAGGTCGCATTGAAGGGAATAGAAATCAAGGAAGGATGTTGAGTTTGATCGCAACACTTTGACCACAACATTGACCAATGTTGACTTCTGTGTTGACTAATTTTTGTTGGCTTGTGTTGACTATTTGGGAGGTGTCTTTGAGGTTTGTGTGACTCTTAAGGAAAGGATGATCTTGTATGTTGGAAGAGCTATTTTTACCAACCAAAGTCTTTGCTGGCTAGGGCATCCTATTGACTGTTGTAACAAACATTTCTCTCGACATTTGTTGGACAAGAAGAATTACAAATTCCGATATATTATTTGGCTTGTCTTCTATTTATCTATTATTATATTCTATATACTTTCATGTTTATGTTATTTCTAATTTGAATTGGGCCTATAAGAAATATCAAAAATTAAACTTCATTAAGCATAGAACATACCATGGTTTAAAATTAATGGAGAGCCCACTGCATTCATCACTCAAGACAAGAAAAAGAATAAATAGAAAGGAGTTCCATCAAATTCAAGAAAGCCTCCTCTTCGAAATTGAAATAAGATAAAAGAATACTTTCACATTGAATGATACAATTGTCACAAAAAGGGTCATTATGCTCAAGATTTCCTTGAAAATAACAATGGACCATGCTACACTATTAAAAGCAACAACAATAGGTTCAATGATAAAATAAGAAGAGATGACCAAAGGACCAAACAAAATTTAAGAGGTCAAAGGTCACAGAAGGACACAAGGGAGAACACTTTTTCCCTAGAAGAGTCACCAATTTTTTATGGAAAATAATCCCTTGTATGGACATAATCGATCTCCCTAGATATCCAATAAAACCTAGTAACAAACATAAAAAGGATTGCTACCTTTCCTTAGCCTATAACTAAAACATGAAACATGTAGTATGAAAATTATCCCTTACCTATTAACGAATTTCTTGTAGACGTCCTTTCACTTCTTTCCAAAACCATATTTTCCTCAATGCCTTCAAGATTTTCCAAATTTTTTCCACAACTTCTCCATGATGCTCCAAAAGATATTTGCATAGACAAGAACATTCAAATGGATCAAAGAATCTTGCATAGAAAATCGAAGGTAAATGAAATCCCTAATTTAGCATAAAACATATAGTTCAATCAATAAGTAGTTATAAACCCATGAGAGTGATCAAGGAATCTCGCAAATAACATCAAAATAGATGAAATTAGGAAAGAACAATTACTTTGTTTTGAATTGAAAGAAAAAAAATATTACAACATGGTTTCCTTGATTTCATAGGCCTCTTCCAATGGTCTCCTTTCCTTATTTTGATGACAAGTTCTTCAGACCTAAAAAAAACAACATAAGTATACAAATCCCACCCTCATTCCTTCTGTCCTATGCTCAATTTATAGGCATGATAAGGAGGTTTATAGTTCCTCTTCGCAAGGGATATGATGCCTAAGAAGAGGATATTAGTTCCATGTACCAAGGGATGAGGCACAAGTATGTAGTGGTTCAAGGTTTCTAATTTGGATAATATTCGTCAACCAAAGCTTCAGGAATTTACTTTTTTATTTTTACCTCTCTGAAAAAAATTGTGCAATTTATAGCATAAGAAAGTGCACAGATATGCGCAATTTACCATGTAATAAACTACACATATGCGGGTTTTGTTCCGGAAAACTGTACATGTCCGGGTTTTTTTCTGGAAAACTATGAAGATGTTGAAGAAGGTTTTTTAAGAAGTGTAACTAAAAATTCATTTTATCTCTGGTATTATTTTACTTCAAGCTTCATAGGGGATTTACTTGAGACACTTCATTAGATGGTGAAGGATCCAATTCGACAGTCATGGTGATAAAATTTAGTGTAACAGAAGGATCTTACTATGAGGACCTCGAAATCATATTGTCTCAAACCTCCATGGGAAGGAGACTCCATATGAAATCTTGAATGCCTTGACAAACGTGTTTCAAAACAACAGTGACCACAAGAAGTTGGAACTGATGAACAAGATTTCGAAAATCAAGATGAAAAAGGGAGACACAATATCATAGTACTTCAGCAATTTCACCCAATGTAGGGATTTTCTTGGGAGTGTTGGTGTTATAGTTTCCTAAGATGAGTTGGTCAACCTAACACTTATAGGCCTCCCCACGAGCTTCCACAACTACCAGGATCTTGCAAATGGGAGGGATAAGCTACCGGAGTGGGAGCATTTTCGGTCTGACTTGGTTCAAGAAGATATTAGGTGGAACACTAGAGATGGATCCTCATTCAAGCATGATGATGAGCATAACTATGCCTTGGATGGAAATGAAAATAAATGGAAAGGGAATAAATCCAAATCTAAAGGATATCCTAGTCAGGTAGGTAATAATAAGGAATTGGCAAAGATTAAATGTTTTCACTTCCATGAGTTGGGACATTATGCCACGAAGTGTCCACATAAGAAGGCTGACAAGAATCCCTTAGGAGTATTGGAAGGGGAATATCTTGCTTCAAAATTTGAGTGAGATTTCATTCCCATTGCATGCATGGTGACATCAGTGATGGGTAGTATGTGGTATTTGGATAGCGGTGCCTCATTCTATATGACCATAAATAAATAATTCTACAATATCTTGGAGGAGAAGGACCTCTAGATGTACATCAAGATGGGAGATGATGTAAGATATAGTGCGACCAACATTGGTAATATTATTTTTCATAGGGAGTCTTGTTCTCCACTCAAATTGAAATATGCCATGTATATTTCGTGTCTAAAGAAGAATTTAGTTTCAGTTTGTATGTTGGAATATCATTTTTATGATATGATATTTAGTGAAAGGAAGGCTTTCCTTCTTCACCCATCCAAAGAATATATGAAGCATATCGGGGTTCGGGTGAAGAACCTGTACAAATTGGATGTAGAAGATTATGTTTCTTTGAGCAAGAAAGAATAAGAGTTGCAGAGCTGAGACATCGATGAATTATGGCACAGGTGACTTGGCCATTTGCACCATGGATCCTTGAATATCATGCAACATATTTCTACAGGAATTCCAAATGGTGTACATTGGGGAAGTACTCCAAAGCCACCTCTCATGATAAGGACAGTCGAGCCCAAGCTATTGTTGAAATATTTCACTTAGATGTGTATTTACCATTCTCAAAATCCTCCATGACCAAGAACAGGTATTATGTGGTATTCGTAAATGATTTATCCCGTAAGTGTTGGATATTATTCATGAAAAATAAAGACCATGCATTCTAAAAATTTGGTGAATTTTAAGCACTTGTTGAGAAAGACACAAGCAAGAAAGTGAAGGCTCTCAGGAGTGATAACTGTAGATAATATGTGTTGAATGAGTTCAATAAACTATGTGCATCAAAATGAATTCGATGGGAGTTAATATCAACCCATAACCCATAACCCATAGAAAAATGGGGTTACATAAAGAAAGAACATAAGTATTGTGGGATATGCATAGGTTATGTTGCATGATCAAGGCCTACCATTCCACTTTTGGGCTGAAGCATGCAACACAATGATATAAGTGCAGAACAGGAGTCCTGGTCAGATTCTCGAGATGAGTACACTAGAAGAAATATTTTCAAGTAAGAAACCGGATGTGTCACACTTCAAGGTATTTGGTTCATTAGTTTATTTTCATGTTTCCAAAGATGCAAGAAAAAATGTAGAACCAATAACTGAGTTGGGAATATTCATGGGGTACACTGATATACCTCACAACTATCAGATTTACCCGCCATCTCACAGGATGAAAATTTTGCGTAGATATGTGAAGTTCAATGAAGAGAAGGCCATGATATGTTACCTTGAGAGGGAGCCTTAGTTGCATGAAAATTAGGAGCTTTTAGCTACAAAGGACGAACCTCATAGTGTTGTGGATTAGCCAGAAGTAGAGAAGAAAAGAGTGGAAGCACCCACTCATGCAAATACATCTAGAGATGGAAGGAAGCACGCCATAGAGGTTGAAATATTGATGCATGATACTAGAGAGAATGTGGGATCACCCACATCACAACGTGGGTAGAGGAGGTCACCAGCTAATTACATTGGCTACATGGATCTGATGAGAGAGAGTGTAGAGGTTGAGTCATCCCCATCCAAGGATGCAGTGTAGAAACTATTATGGGTTAATGCCATGGTAGAGGAATATGATTCTGTTGCTTCGGAAGTCATCCCAAGGCTAGAGGAAAATTTAGTTGTAGGATCCAGGTGGATCTACCAAGTGAAACAAGTAGCATATGGGAGTGCCTATAAACACAAGGTCATATTTGTGGTCAAGGGGTTCTCTAAAGTTGAGCGAATTGATTACAAGGAGACATTTTCTCCAGTAGCAAGGTACTCTTCAATCGGATCTATTCTAGCACCTTCAATGCAGATGGGATGGAAAATTGATCAGATGGATATGAAGACAAATTTCCTTAATAGATTGATTGAGGAAGAGGTGTACATAAGGAAACTAGAAGGACTTTATACCATTTACAGAGAGTCACATGTGTGTATAATCAAGTGAAAGTTGTATGGATTGAAACAAGCATCTCGTACTTGGTACACCATGATAGAAAACTATTTCACCAGGTCAGGCTTCACCAAAATTGAAGAGGATGGAAACTTTAACCATATTTTGTTCAAAGGTAAATTATTGATTATAGTATAATATGTCGATGATTTAATTATAACATGTGATGAGAAGATGATAAAATCTTGCAAAGACGATTTGGCAAGGGAATTCGAGATGAAAGACATGGGGCTCATCCATTATTTCCTTGGTTTGGAAAATTGGAAAGGATGTGGGGAACTATTGGTCTCTCAGGGAAAATATGCCAAGAAGATACTGAAGAAGTTTCACATGGATAGCATCAAACCCATGGAGACCTCTCTAGCATGGAATTGGAGGAAGGAAGATTCTACTTTAGGTGAAGTGGTAGAAGCTGCCATTTACAAGTAGCTTGTGGGTTCAATTATGTACTTAGTGAAGACATGAATGGACGTGTGTTATGCAGTTAACAATATTATTCAAGAGATGGTTAAACAAAACTAGATTATAAAGCAGCGAAACATACGTTGACATACCTCAGAGGCAACACCTAGTTTTGTCTTTAGGACATACAGACAAAGGGAGTGAAGTTGCAAGGCTCCACTAATGCATATTAGGAACGGATTCCATCAAACAGGAAGAGAAAATTAGAAAAAATCTTCAGTATTGGGTAAATAGAAGTTTCTTGGTACAAGAAGAAGCAGATATCCATTTCACTCTATTTAGTAGAAGCAAAGTACATGGCTTCTAGTCAAGCAACTTGTGAGGATGTATTGACGAGGGAGATCCTTGTTGGGTTATTTGGTTAGAAGATGGATCCTATATTTATTTATTGTGACAACCATAGTTGTATAAAAATCTTACTGAATCTATTTTTTCATGATAGCTCCAAGAATATCGACATGTGGTATCACCATATCATAGATTTTGTGCAGAGGAAAATCATGTTTCTAGAATACATTCCTACAGAGGAACAAGATGCATACATCTTGACTAAGGCACTATCAAGAGGAAAATTTTTGCTCCATAGAGGTCAAATCAAGGTATCTGATAATCTCTTTCTTGTTGAGATGAAGTATGGAAAATGGCACCAAGGAAGATTCTAATTTAGTTTTCCCTTGAATTAAATTATAAGAAAATTGTAATTCCACATCTCATGAAAACTTGTAGGATTTAGCTACACTAATTTTACTTAGTTGGTTTAGCTAATTTAGGTTTAGGGTCTAACTCGAGTCATGTATAGTGAATCCTACTTGTTAGGAGCCTTGGTTAAGTTTTTTTTATTTGTAATTAATTAATTCAGTTTATCTAAGTTAAAGTCAATTTAACTAGTTCCAACTGTTGGAGGAACTAGTGGGAGGTCTAGTAGTGGGGTGTATCCTTCATGATCAACAAATTAACTCATAAATCAGCCATAAATAACTCATCCATATGTGATCTATTACTTAACTAGTTGAGATTGAAGTTCAAGGGAAGTGTACTATCATTAGCATAATCATCCAAATTGTACAAGTGGTGCATGCAGCTAGAGGAAGTCCTATGATGTATTGAGAAATTCCAATTGAGGATTTACCTAATTAATAGGTGTTAATCCCCAATTAAGCAAGAAAATTAAATAGGGACTTGGGTAAGCAGAAATTTGGTTAAGTACTATCCAAGGTTGGTCTAGGAAGCAGTGAGACAGATAGAGATAGTGTAGAGGTTTTTCAGGCTTGAGAAAAGCATTGTAATATTCTCAAATTTCTTGACTAATGCAATATACATATAGCAGTGTTTTTAGTTTTGGCCCTCCCTAGGAAATCATTATATCATTCTTTTATTAAATTCTTTCTCTTGTATAGTTCATGACTTCACAATCATCTAAATTTGTTTCTACAATTCTTAGAGTAGATTCAAGTATATCGTTTTAGAAAATTACAACTACCAATTTTAATCTCCAAGGAATTTCCACACTCCCCACCACTCTCACTCACTCATGCACACTCTCTTTATTCTTTGTCTCTCTGTCTCTATCTCTCTCTCTCCTAATCCCTCCTTCACAAAATCCCCATACAACCTTTTCTCTTTCTTCCTCTCCACGTCAATCGGAAATAAATCCATGCATCTCCCTTCCCCATACTCTTTTGTTAAATATCTCACATTTTTACTCTCACCTTGTCCTTCCCCTCACTAGCTAACCCATTCTTCCCCAACCCCTACTCTCTCTCTCTCTCTCTCTCTCTCTCTCTATATATATATATATATATATATCTTCACCCCTTTATCCTTCCCTTTCTCTCCCTCTCCACCCCCAAAACCCACCTAAACCTTTATGATGTCTTAAAGTCACTATTTGTATGAAAATTTGCACTTTTATACCACTAGAAATGTGTTTGCTTTTTTGGCACAAGGAACACATGTGATGATTGTTGATGCTAGAAAAAAGCATGTGATCACTGAATTTAAATATCTCCTAAACATAATATTACATGAATTATGACTTGGTTGCAAATATATGTTCAAGATCATGAACACAATGGTTTGGGATGAAAATACATGAAAATGTCAAATTTTGAGAATCTCTCTCTCTCTCTCTCTCTCTCTCTCTCTCTCTATATATATATATATATATATATATATATATATATATATATATATATATATATATATATATATATATAGCATTAGTTTTTTATATGACAAAGAAATCCTTCTCCATGAAACTATAGACACATATAAGTTTCATTGTGCAAATTCCAAATATATAATTTTTTCAAAAAATTAAGTGTTTAATATTTTTAATATATGTTTCTCTTGACATATATCAAAATATTTAAAAACATCCCTCATATATTTCAACTATTAAAACAAATCTATGGTGATCTAAATTACATTAAGACCTAAAATATTACAAGTTGGGATTGTTTGATAATGTTAAGATACTTTTAGGTTGACTTAATGAAGGGACTTGTAATTTCAAATATATACTCACTTTCATAGTTTAAAAATAAATAAATTTAATATTAAAAATTTTGGCATAATAGCTATCGACAAGAATAATATGATTTATACACCTCTAGAAATTTTTATTCCAAGATTCTTTCATTGAGATACTGAAGGGTTGCATTAAAGGAAACATATGTATTATAATTTTCATAAAAATTAACATAGTATTGTTAGAGAAACAAAAAATTCACATAAAAAAAATCTATAAATAGAAATTATATATTATATAGGAGAATCCATTATCCTACATTTCATATTTTTACATCATTAAATTTATTGTTTAAGTACCTCTAACCATCTAAAAAGGGAAATAAAATAATATGAAGAACATGCACTTAAAATTTCAAATACTCTTTTAGATAAACTTGACTTAATGGTGGAGTTGAGGTTATGCCAATAGTTGTGGTAAAAAGTTATGATTTTGGGCACCTGGTATTACCGACTCATGTTATCAATCTCATGGAATTACATGTGGTTCAAGTTATTCAAAGGATTGAGAACCCTCCATTATAATAAGCTACAGTTGAGCTATGAAAAATCATGTTATCGGTCGATTTGGTTGTGTTATAGCCAAGGACAATGATAGATCTATTGTTGGCTAGTTTTTCCCCTATTTGTGGTTTTCCAAGGTAAATCATGGTGTATATGATTTGTGTATTTTTGATAAATTATTGCATTTATTTATATCATAATGTCTCAAATATTAACAAGTGGTATGAAAGATCTGGTCGATGAGGATCCTTGAAGGAAGATCTAGACAGTAAGGAGAACAAAAAAAAAAAACTTTTCAAGTTTGAATCCAAGGAAGAAATAAAATATAAGGATTGAAATTTAAATTTAAATAAAAATAAGAAATAAAGTTTTGCACCACTATATTCACAAGATAAATAGATGATTTTTCTTCTAATAAAGGGAACTTGTACACCTCCAGATGAGTTGCATAGAATACGTGTACTTCTAGACATGACGGTAGTTGGTGGTGAACATAACATGAAAGTGTTATATGTTTCATCTTATGAACTTGTTCATGAAGCGTCTCCAAGGATAGAATTCATTGCATAAACACATATGGTTGGGTGTGAAATGACACATTGTACAATTTAGCAAGGCTGCTTGAGAAATGGATCAATGATGAGCAAGAATAAAATGAAGAATTAAATGAAAGAGTGATGTCCACAGAGGAGACAACAGAACAAGTGGAGTGTCTTAGGGTTAAAAAATCATTGTGGAAGAGAGATAAAGAAAGAAACCCTTTCCGGTGGCCCACATTTTTTCTCTTCTTTGAATTTTGCAAGGACGAGCAGCCTCGATTGATAGAATTTGGTGGTATGTTATTTATGTTGCTTGACAAGGTGATTTTCATACAATATAAGCTACATGATAATGAAGTTGGTGATTATTTCTACGAATGATGGCTTAGGGAGGTAACTTATCCACTTTTTCATTGGAAATGCATCAATTCGCTATGTTTTGGATCCCAAAGGTGATCATCTAGGTGGTTTCAAACCTACCTTCTATCCAGTGCCATGCAACCTCTAGCTAACTGTGTACTAGGTTTTAATGGTCTTAGTTTTGAGAAATTTTCTTTAATATTTCCCATTAAGGGAGACGAGAAGTATTTTTCTTGGAATTCCTGAGTTGAGCCTCGACTTCAAGCTCTTGAAGTCAAATCTTCCTATGAACTTTCGAAATTTGAATATGTATTCTTGGAAGTATTCTTTCAAGCGAAGAATAGAGAAATTTTGGTTCGCTCATAAAGTGGGATGTGATCATGCAAGCCTAGGGTAAAACTAGTTAGTAGTGTAATAGCTAGTGTAGTACAAGAAAGGCCATAGTAGTAATTTTAACAGACGAAAGGTGAGAATATTTTCTTTTGAATTGATAATTCATATTCTCATAAGTATAGCGTAAATTTATTAAAATATTTTTTAACTAAAAAATAATTAATTCAAGGGAGTTGGAAAGGATTTAAAATACAAAAGACAAAATTTTGAAGAGATTTTAAAATCCCAGTGGTAGCCATCAGTGCCAACCATCATTGAATAAGATAAAGGAGTAGTGTTTAATTGGAATTTTTGGAGTTTCCAGTGGATTTCTTGCCGAAATCTGATGAAAATATTTGTGGCCAAATATTCATTTCAGTTGTTTAAAAGACTTCATATATGGATTAACACCCTCAAAAATTCCCATGGATATTTTATTGTGAATAGTTCACCTATCAAGCTTTTTGATTCGGGTGACTCGAGAAGTAGAAGTGGCCTTAAAATATCTCAAAAATTAAAGTCATCAAATTGAAGTGAAACTAGGATCATATCATAGTGTTTGTTTCCCTTATTCCAATAGTGTGAATGACACTCAAATCCGAGTTCATATGCTCAAGTTATAACTAGTCAATTTTTGGTCAAACTGGGCCAAGTGGCAGTCACTAACAAGGCAACAATTTGGTGAAGGGATGTAGCATGGAAAACGACGGTCAGAAAAGGAAAAAAAATATCCTTTATTTTCCTAATAACCCTTAAAAAATGGTCGAAATTTTTTTGCTAATGTTATTATAATATATATATATATATATATATATATATATATATATATATATATATATATATATATATATATATATATATATATATATATATATATATATATATATATATATATTAAGGGATGGTGGGCTACCACTCCCACCACTAGTGCCAATGACTATGGATACTATACATTATGGTTGGGTTGGTGCCTGCAACTTTGACCCAGGACCCCACCCACTGTAATGACAACCAGTTAGAATAGAGTCAGTGGGGTTGGAACTCGCGTCGACCATGTGGTCGGCATGCCCATTGTGGTGGATCCACAACTAAACATCGTTGAACCACCAATGGTTATACACTGAAGATTTTAAAATCACACCAAAAACATACACTAACTTTGGATATATGCTGATTTGAACCGCTCTCCCCATGGTAACCACTTGTCATAATTCACCAACGAACGAACGACCTCATTGGTAAATACGCCTACCGAACTCCTATATAAACCTTACATTTTCCCATTTGACCAACAATGGAGGATCAGAGCGGTGGAACTAGGAGATTCCAGTAGCGGAGGAACCCTGAGTTGGGAATCATGTTAGACATTGAAAGATTCCTTTAGGGTCCACAGGTGCTAGTGTAAGAACAAGAAAATTTTATAGTCATTTTTACATGATTTCACGCCAAGAATCTAGTCGTGCAGTTCATTTCTATAGTTGGGGTCATGATTTTCAAGCCATCACTAGAAGTGGAGGTATAAGGTGTCATTTTTGTAAAGATCCTTATAACTTATTTCTGCTGCAAATTTAATGAAAGAGGTTTCCCCACATTGAGCAGGGCCCGGAGATGTAGCCCACAATGGGTGAACTCTGTAATAAAATCATCTTGTGTCTCTGAAGTAATGCTTGCTTATGATTTATGCTTATTTTCATGTGTTTAATTTAATTTTTTATATACACTCTTTTATGCACAATTATGTATGCATACATGAAGTAATAAATATAGATGAAGTTTGGTATTAGAGAAGGTCTTCTTGATGCAAGTTTCATGAGTGAATGCTAACCAGGAAAAAGCTCCAAAGAGGTGAATGAAAATTCAAATCCTTTGATATCAAAAAGAGGCATGCAACACAAAGTTGAAACATGGCAGATGATGTTGCATGATTGGAAGAAGATTGAAATTATCACAAGATCTTATTCACTATTGCAGAGAAAGTTGACAAGTTGTTTGTAGAATATGAGAATAAAATCATGCAGGAGAATAAATACCCTGATGATCATGCATCAGTACACCATGGAGGTGGAGGAGAAGATCCTCCTCCCTCTCCATCCACAAGGGAAATTTATCCTTCTTCCTCTTCTCATCATTCTAACATGCACCATAAAAATACATCTAAGAATCTTGTTTTTAAGCTAGATGTAAAGTTTGATTCGCCCATGTATAATGGAGAATGTAATGAAGAGAAACTAGAAAATTGAAGTACAAAGATCAAGTTTTATTTTCGGATTCAGCAGATTGAAGAGGATAAACCAAGATCTAATTAGCATCCTTTCGCTTGAGTGGCACCACTCTCATTTTGTGGGAGAGAAAGTTGCATAAATGCAACAAAGACATCGGTAGTCTCCTTTCTTCTTGGTCCAATTTTGTTTCTACATTAAACTATCAATTGTGTTCTTTGGGTTATCGACAAAAGGCTTTCATGGAATGGCAATATTTGAGAGAAGGGAAACATTCAAAATGTACAAAGCTTCACAGAATATTTTAGGAAACAAGATTTGAATTTGAACATTCAACTTGATTCACTTGAAACTATAACAAAGTATATTGGTGCTTTACAAAGTAACATCACACATTCTTTGTTATTGTTTGAGCCTAATGCTATTGATGCAACTAGTGTGAAATTGATGTGGCTAGTGTGAAGGTTGTTGGGGAATTATATGTTTATAGTTTCCAACATTAAATTATCAATCTGGGACTCGTAAGCTTCGAGGTGCAAGCGCGTCTAATGCAAGATCAGAGCATCTAACCTAAACTAAGGACATAAAATCAATTTAATTCCCAAGTACAAAATCATTGTTTCTATGTGTTGAAGCCCCGAAAATCGGGTCTACAACAAGAGGGATACCCACTCGGTCCGGACCTTGGTTAGCAGTTCCTTTTCCGTTTGGTGTAGTGGGTCCGACTGGGGATAATGGGACCAGTTTCCCAATATGTATGTGTGTGTGTTTGAGCTTTGATATTTCTTTTCTAAAAATTCCTAATTAAAATGCTTTTATCCTATCTCTAATCTATTCTTACGCGAACTGTATTCTAAGAAATATCTAACTCTAAACTAACCTAGGATGTAAATTTTTCCAGTTATGCGATCTAAAATGATTTCAGATAATAATTGATAATAAAAATCATTCAACTATCATAAGAAAAGAATTCAATAAAGATAAACTACTTCATATAAAAAATTAGATGAAACAGTTATGAAATACATATCGCATATTAAACTATTTATATATCAAGTACAAATAAATTGCTATCATAGTACAAAAATGCCAAATGATAACTCAAGTATTCAAACATTAACATATAAACAGCCAAACATAAATATCACTTTTAGCACAGAAACAGAAATAGTTAAGAGATAGAAATACCATTTATAGCTGGTTCTACTCATGAGCTAGAAGCAATAATGATTTATCTCTTCCTATTCCAATATCAATTAAGATTACAAAAATGCAACATCAGTAACATATATTAGACATAGGTATCAGTAAATCTCAATCCATTCATTTATCAAAGCCTCCTCTGAGGGTGCAGAAATGCATGTTCTGAGGATAAGTTCTTGACAAATTTTAGGACCCTTCTCTAAATGCATGAGAAGGGTTTAAATACTACTAGCTAAATCTAAAAATAGTTTATTACAAAAATTAAGGATTCGGTTTAAATGACCGTCCTTTTCCTAGGAAAAAATATAGTAAAACTAAAACTAAATCTAAAATTGAAAACTATTAACTAATCTATTTATGAATTTGATCTCTGAACTTGCAAGTATCCAACATTGTTTTGAGGAGAGGTGGCTGACTGACATCAGATTTCAACTGTCCTGAAAAAATAGAATCGGCGAGTGGAGGAGCAATCTTCTCAGCAGAATTAATGATGCAATTAAGAGTGCTGCATTGACTATGTGGTTTCACTAGATGTGTCCAGTAAGAATCCCAATTTAATTTTGTTAATTCTTGAATTGATTTTCCTTTTGTCTCCATTCTGTTTGAAATTGATGTGCCTGTGGAAGATATCCCGGAACAGTTTCTGAAATCAAATTAGCTTTGTGAAAATTCTCATTTACACAATCAATAAGACTGCCTGCTGATGTAGCTGATTCCTCTGTTGATTTCTCTGCCTCTCTGATTTGTGCATCCCAATTATTGAAAAGTATTTCTTTATGGTTTTCATTAATAATTGGTGCACCAGCTTTTCTTCCTTCCTCTGTCTTTTTCCATACCAAATAATTAGTAACTTTTTCATTAATTAAATCATAATCATTTCATAAATCTACAACATGATTAGTGATCTTATCACTTTCTTGACAGAAAGAGTTCCATTGTGAGATTTTCTAGCATAATACTTCTTCTTGTTGCAGTAGTTGATTGTTTAAAGAAATAGTTTCTGAAATAAACTCTGGAAGATTAGGATCATCTTTATGCTGATCTTGGATAATCTGTATTTGTTTCTCTTTATCAGCCAAAATTTTTATAATGTTCAGAAGTTTCTTTGTCAGACTTCGACTTGGACCTTTCTGTGTTCGAGCTGCCACTTATATTGACACTAGGAGTTGGTTCCCTTGCGGGTTCCAAACGCAAATTTTCCAAAGGGATAGTGGTCATTCTTCTTTCTCTGTAAACTTTAAATTCTTGAAATTGTTTTGGAGATAACTGCATCTGTGCTGAATGTAGAATTTCTTTCAGTGTGGATTTTCCTAGGAATATATCATCGAAAGGATCATCTTCTCTGGAAAATATCCTTACTTTGATTGCAATGGTGAAATTTTTTGAAACTTCATTAGGGTCGAATAACCTTTTTGAAAATTTAAACAATTGTAAGCATGTAATGTTGCTTACTTCCTTGAATGCATGTCCAACATCAAAAAATGAAAATGTTCCACAAGCTACGGGAAATTGTGGCCAAATGGCCTTCTTCTTATCTTTTAATTCCTTTGTTAAACCTCCTTCACCACAAGTTTGGTATGCAATTTCCCGAGCTATAAGTTTGTCTGGAACATATAAGGGTAAAACATGAGGAGAAGCAGAGCTTTCAAAAACCCCCACATAGGTAAACCACTCTTCCCCAAACCATTGGGCAACAGGGAGAATGTCGACTTGTGCTTCCGGGGAAAACCTTGGAGCATCCATATTATACAATGTTCTGTGCAGAGGCAACATTATGACGTGGAAAATCTTGTAAAAATGAGGAATAAATTTGGATTCCCACAGTTCCTTATGACACACATGAATAGGCAAAGGATCATGAATTGTCCATTGCCAACCCATCAAATGGAATTTAGAAACAAAGCAGATAGCGTCCATAACATAGGTAGATAGATAAAAAGGAGGATAAATCCTCTAAGAAATAGTTCGTTTAGTCTGGTAATTGAAAATAGCAGTGGCTAGATTATCAGACAATATTTTGGCCCAGTCTACAATAGTAGCGTTAACAGCAGCATTTAACAATGGAAGCCATTCAGGCAAGACCATATTTATATCAGGCTTTCCAAAAAGCCTGCATAACATAGCAGCAGCAAAACAATATGGAGAGGTGAGTGAACCAGTACTGTACATACCGTGTTTGTTTTTCTTCAATGGTTCATCTCTTTTGGTCCGTTCCTTTGTGCATTCTGCCAAATTTGCATGTTCTTTGGCAAAATCCTCCATAAATTGTTTATTATAAGTCGCTTGAGGCTCCGGAAAATGATACATCAGCCTCAAATCTTCCGTAGTGAATGACCCAATGAGCTCTTGATCCAGAGTTCTAAATTGCCTGTCTGAAATATCGGTGTTGTCTAGCACCCATTTTACCATGTTCGTATATGGAAGAATTCTCGGCCTAGCTGCTATTCGATGAATAAATGAACATGCCAGTTCTTTAAGAGTTGCTTCAGATGAATTATTTGAACCTGCAGTAGCCGCGACTTGCATCACCCTTGGGTTTTCTTCTTTAAGCAAATTATACATGCCTTCCCAAGTGGTTATACCGGCATCTTTGTTGCAAGCAGTATCCACATACAGGGACGCCATTTCTTTGTTTTCAGAACTTGAAGTCTTCTCCTTCTTTCCCATACTACTCTGTGAATGCTTTGTATAGTCTTCTGCTCCTTCGCGCCTGTGGTTTACGAATTAAGTGAGAGTAATGTCATGAGAAAGGTGACGGGATAGTTTTTAAATGCTAAAGGCAAACGAAAAATATTATTTTAACGGAAACAACTTTTCAATCAAAACAAAATCCTCTTATTGATAATTTACAATCCATTCATTAATTCAATCATTTAAATCACATAACGGATATTGATTTATGAAAATATTTTCATTGGACAATGAGCTTTTAAGAATCTGCGATATTGCGATCTGCGATTTGCTATGCAATATCGCAATATCGCAGTATCGCAAATCGCATTTTCCTCAAAGAGAAATCATCGCAAAATCGCAAATATCGCAAAATCGCAGTTTTCTAATATCGCAAATTGCATTGTCGTGAAATCGAAATTTCATGAAATATATCTTATTAAACACCTTTTCTGCGATATGCGATTTGCGATCAATACTTTTTTAAATGCTCATTTCTTGGGATCGCGCTATCGCAATATCGCGAAATCGCAATTTCAAAGATTCTACCTTACAAAGGATATCTACTTTTTGCGATGAATGCACTACTTCTTTAAAGAAAATATTTTATTCTAATCTATCATAATCTTAAGATTTTTTAAATATTTTCAAAGGAATTTCTCTAAGTTATGATAACATGTTTTATTTGAAAAAAGGAAACAATCGCTAATTAATTTTTTGGATTTTTTTCACTAAGGGTCACCACTTATTTAGTATTATTACTAATACTAAATAAGAAGGGGGGTTGTTGCTGGCCACAACACTATGAAATAACACATTGGTGACTCACTGTAAAAGAAAACACCATTAATTTGCCGGAAGGAAACTCTAATCTACCACTCATTTTCTAGAAAGAACACTCATCTAAGGAATTAAATGAATCTCATTCCATCTCGTAAAAATATTTCAATTTAAAGTCTCATAATCTAGATGAAACATGAAATTCATAACAAAACCAAATGACATTTAACTAATGCCTCTGCTATGAAATTAAATTCACACTTCCAATAATGAAACTTACAGAACTTACACTACTTGAACAATAAAAACTTAATGAGATTCTCACTAAAACTCACACCGCTAATTAATGAAAATGAAACTTGCACTCTTGACAATAAAACTTACACTACTAACAATAAATCTTACCCTATGAACAAGGAAACTCACCCCTAAATAATTTGATTCTGAATACAAACACTACTGTTCTTAAAATGAAACTACACTACTTTAAAAATGAAACTACCAATGTTATTTCAAATTCACACTCAAAACTCTAAGGCCAGCTTCAAACACGCTCACACTGTGGATGATTCAGCTTTCAAACACACTCATTGTTCAATTATTCTAAATTACAAAGTCTTGGAAAGCAATTCTCACACATGAGTACTTCTAAATCCGAATGCAATTCACAATAAATCAATTGTTATATATGTAAATACAGCTAGTAACTACAATCACATCCTTACACATTACCACGAAATATATCTATGAACTCACACTTCACGTGACAATCAAGCCCACTATTGGAAATTGGCAATATGCACAAAGTTATTAGATCACGATTTTGATGGATGCACATAAACATTCAAATATGGTTATTTTATGTAAATATACAAAATAACATGACACAACACCTTTGGAAAAAGAGTAATGCTTTGTAAAAGGATCACGCGCAATATGTAATGACTTTCATAAAATTCCAGAATGAAAGAAAACAACAACAAGTGAGAAATCAAGTGATGCTCTATGAGAAGGGATCAATCAGGCAATTTAAAAACTGTTAGGAATTCTCAAAATGTAAAGAAATACGATACCAAGTATGATTGAAATCTTAATGAAACTAAATCACAATCTATGTAATTATGAAATCACAAGCTCTGTAATGAAAACAACACAAGTTAATCTTAATCTACCTACAAAGGAACTAATTCTCGGATAGTGGTGGGCCTTTGCCACAGCTGGGATGGTTAAAAATTATAGAAAAAATAAGATCTTTAACTTACTCGAGCTAGAAATGCATCGCAATGGTATTCACGAAGATTTAAATCAACATACGCCCATATTAAATCACTGGAATAGAGGTATTCAATTAAAATAAACAAAATGTCTACAGTGGCTCGAAGCTTTGTGTTCAATCCACTGATAATTCTCTTCCCCTAGTCTTATTACAATGCTAGCCTTTATAGGCAAGACTGTTAATCAGAAAAATGTAAAGGATTTTATTTACATGGAAATTGAAATATATGTACTAATGTCATTCTTTTACAATTTGATCTCACATACATATTTAGTTTCATAATTATCTACTTCCAACTACATTCTATCCTTGGGCTGTGTTAATGATGTGTTGATTTCAAGGTTGGCCACTTACGCATCATCGAGCTCAAGATTCTGGAACCCTTTTTATTTCATTTGACCTCTTCAGATTCATGAGTATGGATCTGGAACTTGACTATTAAGTACAAAAATTCAAAACAGGGTTGTTTTACAAATCTGGATTTTATTGATTTTTATATAAATTGCCCTAAAACACCTCCGTGTATCTCCCATACCATAATGAATTTTAGAAAATTTTCTTATGCATAATCAACTTTCTATAATGGGACCAAAACCCATGTGCCATAATTTCTTCATTTTCCTTCACCAACACGAAAATTGAGGAAGATGGTAGTTTGAAATTTGTTGCAGATTCGGGAAAATTTCTTGATTTCCTTCTAGAGACCCATATGTGCAAGCTGGGTGCAATCCAAGTCATCAGAAGTTATTATAAAATTATTTTTCATAATAACCTCTCTCAGTTTTTCCAGAAGCATGCCAAAAGTGTCAAAGCCCCAAATTGGATATTTCGGCAATGGAACCCTGTGAAAAATGATGTTAGCAAAACTGTCATCAGTAAAGCATCGCATAATCATCTTTAATAATATAAAATATAATAAAAATAATGATAACCAACCATGGAGCATATTTTATGGAAATTTATGCAATTAGGGTATGAAACGGGTTATAAACCTAGGGTTTTAGGGTGTGAACTGTGATATTGCATGATGAAAACATGGGCATATTCAAGGCCTGACATCCCCCCATACCTGAGGTTTTTCATTTCCTCATGCAAAAAAGATACTTTTTTCATATATAGGTTTTATGGAATCATGGCTTTTGGGCAGGGTTAGTTCTTGTGGAACAATCACTACATGAAGATTCGAGGGTGTTGGTTCTTGTGGAGCAACACCATTCTTATTTGACTGCCATAGATTTGATTTTGAGGGCAATACAAATTGATGAATATGATAATAGGTGAGAAAGGAAATAGTGGATTAGATGAGGTGGTGATGGATATAGTAAGATATGTGCTAGCATGGTCTATTTTTGTGAGGCAAATTCTTATGGATGGTTCTTGTATGAAAGGAAGCAATGAATTCACCCTCTGAAAATATGTGTGAATCTAAGAGGGGAATGTACTATAGTTATTTCCTTTTTTTACATGAACCAATATGATTATGACCTTATTATAGTAGCATGCAAATGGAGGGTATATGAAAAACCAAATATATGGAATATGTGGTGGTTAATCATAAAATATTTCTTAAATTTATAATGAATTAAAAAATATTAAGCCAACTTTACCTCAATTTTTACCCTCATTGTTGATGTCCCCGTCAATGCAAGATGAAGTGAATGATGGAATGGCTGGAGCTGATGTGACTGCTAATACGACCTGCTGAAGAAGATGAATGATAAACTGAATATGTTAAAAGGTCTCAACATCCACACTATCCCGAAAATGTTGATGCATGTGTATTTTTTTATTGTGGCTTCCTGAGACAACAAAGTCACCATCATCAATAGTCCTCTTTATTGAAATAAATGAAATAGGTTAAATAAAGAACAATTAACTGATTATGCTTACTAGCCCAACAATTGTGATAATGAAAACCATGAGTAAGAATAAGGTGGAAATGTGAATTAAACATAATAATTCCAATCATTTCTCTCCTAACATCTCTCTCTCCCCCCATGCCGATCAGTTTTCATGTCCACATGAAAGAAAAACCTCTCACAGAGACCAAATATTAATTAAGACTGAAGGGCTAGGGTTTCTATACTATATTCATGCTTTAAACTACAGGGCTAATTAAGTGAGAGCATGTCAGTAAGTTTCATGTGATGTCAACTTCCCGTGCATCAATAAGACAAGAAAAATTTGTGACTAGGGATTCAATGATGTCAAGACTTACCTTTATTATTCCAAAAGAGTAACTAATATTAGGGCTACTAAAGGAATTCTAACAATGTTGTTACTTCAGGGATAGTGTCATCCTAAAATGGTTAACCGTAAAAATTTCCACAAAACATCTCAAGAGTAGTCCAAAGCAGTAGGTCTTCACTTTCAATACCCTCAAAATAGAAGTGACATTATTTAAAAACCAAGGCATTAAAATGGATAGAAATAGGGAGAAACAAATAGAAAAAAATGATAGTGCCCAAGGATGATTTTCTTATCGTTATCCAAGCATATAGTTGAAGCTCCTCTTATTCAAGCAAAGTGAATCACCTACACTAAGTGTCTCACATCCATGAAAAAAAAATTATTTCTAAAAGATAGAACTCCAAAGAACATTACTAAAATGATCTTAAATCCATTCTCGGAGAGGTATGATAATGAGTTCAGGGAAATACAAAAAAAACCGAGCAAATCATAGTGTAAAATTAACTTTAATACCATAGGCATGGCCCTGCTTCCAGCAAGTGTCTATAGCCTTGACAGGGATTCCTCATAACCCAATTAAATTATTGTGTCCCACCTATTAGATATAGATTCAGAGTCATTCAAAAGAATTTAATTTGATTTGGGAAATAACTTAAGACCATTGTTCTGTCTTGGTAACCAATGAACGATAATTCCATTCGTAAGAGGTAACAAGAATGAACAAGTCAGCTCATGATGAGACCTCTTGTCTTCCAGTTTTTCAAATTGAAATCCATTACCCTGGCTTCGGGACCAATAGTGGTAATTCCATTCTCGTTAAAACCCATGATCATAGAAGGTCGGCTCGTAATGAGACCTCCTATTCCTCAATTAACCTATTTATGTTAAAAAACTTTGATTATGATTAACCTTAGATAGGTTACTTAATACATGGGGAGGAAAATCTACTTTTTAAGAGCACATGATGGCATGAAGAGTTTTTAATTACTAATCTTTACTCGTTGGTCTTGCTACCCTAAAGACTCATTTTTTTAAAAACATCTCAGATAATGACTAAAATATTCCTCAAGTTGGTCATGCTAGGGTTCTTATGAGAGATCATTATGGTTTTATAGGAGTGCTTCACCATAGGAGACTTTTCATCAGTACCTTCAAAGAGAAACTTGAAAAGGTTTCTTGGATGATAGTCTGTCAAGATTATGAATGGAAAGTATAATAATAAAAATTTCCCTAGTTGTCCCAATAAATAATCTTGGCGAATAATCAAAGTCACCTTGTGAAATATGAGGCATTAAAAGTGAATTTCTTTTTATAGGTATTACCACAAGAGTGTATAATGACATAAAATTCAATGGATGCACCTTAAGAATTGCAGTTTTAAGAATGTTGTTGTAACAATTTTATTTCAAATGTCAATACTACCCTACCCTACTTTAGAGAGAGGAAGATCTCCTTCAAGTGTAGGTGTACTTCCAATGTAACCATGTGCATAGAATGCTAAATATACTCATACTAAATTTTAAATAATAAAATTCAACACAGACCAAAGTATCAGAAACTAGTTTCTTTAATTGATATGGTACTAAAAGTTGTTGAATGATGAGGGAATAGGGTGTATTAACGACTCCTTGAAACCAGGATTTAATGAGATCCACATATTTATGACTCTCCATCTTATTGTCTTATTCCACAGTTTGATAATCTCTCTCTTGGAGGCATAAGGGATCTGGTGAAATAAAAAAGATAAATCCCTCAAGTTCAGGCTCATATATCTGCTTTTCAAATTGACAAGAATGGTCAAGGGGAATTCTAGGGTTTTGATCTTCAACAATAGTTTTAGAATAGGTTCCAATTATAGATTTCTCCTTTAATGTTCTTTGCGTTAGATCTTCCTGGGGTAAATTTTTTGTAGTGATAGGAGATGTTTCCAAATTCACCCTATTCTCCAAACTTCAAAGATATATCATTTTGTTTAGTGGGAAAATCAACAGGAATAACAAGTGTTGTAGATAGTTATGCAACCTCCTTGTTTGGATTAGGATTTGGGTTAACGTTTGAACTACGGTTTGGTTTATGGCTTGGACTTAGATTTATATTTGGACTAGAGTTAGGTCCAGGGTTTAAGTTATGGCTAGGATTTGGATTAGGTCTAGGGTATGGATAAGGGCTAGGGTATTGATTAGGGTTAGGGTTAGGATAAGGGATAGGGTATGGATTAGGTTTATGGTTAAAGAAAGGTTGCACAGGTACTTGAGACCATGAAGGATGATAACTTGATGGCACATTGAATGGAAATTGTGAACGTTGTTGATTTTTCATGAAATACTACCCTAGGGAAAAGGTTCCAAACCATGGGGATATATGTCTCGAAGAGGAGGGCCAAGGAGAGGGCCATTGTGGCCATTAAGTAGGGCACTCAATTGGAGGTGGATTAAAATTTTTCCATGGAACTGCTAGATTATAAATCTATGTAGGAACCTACTCAGGAGAATAAACATTATTCCAAGTATTGAATGGTGATGTGTTTGATTTACACCTGGAAGTTGATTTGATTCCTTACTTGTCTCCCTTAGTACCTTTAGTAATCATGGAAATGATGGGAAATGTTCATTTGCATGACCATCCTCACAAATTTTTCAAACTCTCAGACTGCTAAGTGGGCACTTTCCAAGGAAGTGCTTATTTCTACAGTTGGCACAAAGGAGAAGTAGTTGTTATTCATCCTTCTCTTTTTCCTGAAAATCATCGAATTTCGAAATCAAAGATTTAATAATATTAAATTTATGTTTGAGAAAAATATTAAATTTTGCACTTGTGAATTCTTCATTGGTTGACTTATATGTCTCTGTAGCAGCATCAAAACTCCTCATTAAATGATTCCTCAAAATACCATTTTCTTTTCCTCAACAAGCCAACTGGTATATTCTGTCATCACATGGATTAGTAAAAAAGGGTTCTTATAGCACCCCAAAAATGTTTTATCTTTAAATAGATTTAAATTTTAATTTAAATGAATTAAAACTGCTAATTGTTATAAAACTCACCAAACTTGCTTAATTGGACAACCAAACTTTGGATCAACCCCACCATAGTGGATGTGTGGCTCTTCACTCACATCTTACTGTACACTCTCTGCCCTTTGGTTGTCTTGCAAATAAGATCACACAAAAAAAACATGTGAAAGAAACTAGGCTTTAATCCCTCTAACAACTCCCCGGAAACAACACCAAAATGTTAGGGAAATTATATGTTTATAGATTCCAACATTAAATTATCAATTCGAGACTCGTAAGCATTGAGTCAGAAGCACAAGTAAAGCAGGATCGGAGCATCTAAGCTAAACCAGGGCATAAAATAAATTTAATTCCTAAGTACAGAATCGTTGTTTCTATGAAAGAACACAGTGGTGACTCATTGTAAATGAACACACCATTCATTTTCCAGAAGGAAAATCCTGTAGAAATTATACAAAATACATGTATGTCTTGGATTCTCCTGATCTAACAATATGATACTATTAAATACATAATCGCTTCTACAAATATTTGCAGATTTAAAACACAATTGCCAATTACAATATCATGAAGAAAGATCAATCACACATAATACAGATAATTTACTGGGGAAATATTATAGCTAAAAACCCCACTATCTTCTATTGTATATTATATCATGGATCATGAAACAAATACATACAAAGCTCTAATCCAAGGGCTCTGAGTACATGAGTTAATTGTCTCACATTGTCATACAAAAACTGGCAAGTTCCTTACCCAATTTATTGTCTCCAGACAGCCTGCCTCCACTATGCAATCCATGTTGATAGAAATCCTTGAATCAATTCAATCTTACGTTCCTTGACTACACAATCCTCATGGGCACATCCAATGTGTGTGTGGTTGCATGTGTACAACCGGATAATGTCACAACTGATATTTTACTTCCCTTTCACCTAGAACTCAACTGACTCTCCACTGGATCTGTCATGCATGCAGTTAATAATAGTAAATATTCAATTTCATATGATACCACTGATTGTGAATTAATTAATAATTAATTCACTTGATCTCTCACTAGTGTGTCTTCAGTTGCAACTAGCACAATTGAGTTTAACTCACTTAACTGAGTTAAAATACTTTACAACTTGCACAACTGCACTTCCAACTCTGTTACAACTTTGAATCACTCAGTTACAACTAATTCAACTTGCATGTCCCACTAACCAACCACTTAACTCTAAATTTCTTTAGCTAACTGATTTTCCACTTCAATTAACTATTTCCAAGTGCTCATTGAGAATATATTATAGTTTATTATCCAACTAATATTAAGGGATAATAATAGTAGACATGCATCTATAAATAGACATGCAATATATAAATATAATTTGCAAATACATCTATAAATAGACATACACCTAAAAATACCCTGAGGTTTCATCCTAGTGTAGCTGCTTCATTTTCACTAGGATCTTCTTGTTGAATCTCAACAACTCTAATCTACCACTCATTTGCTGGAAAGAACACTCATCTAAGGAATTAAAATAATATCATTGCGGCTCCTAAAAATCTTTCAATTTAAAGGCTCATAATCTAGATGAAACATCAAATTCATAACAAAACCAAATGACATTTAACAAATGCCTCCGTTATGAAATTAAATTCACACCTACACTAATGAAACTTCTACAACTTACACTACTTGAACAATAAAAAATTAATGATATTCTCACTAAAACTCACACTGCTAATTAATGAAAATGAAACTTGCACTACTTACAATAAAACTTACACTACTAACAATAAATATTACGTTAGAAACAAGGAAACTCGCACCTGGATAATTTGATTCCAAATACAAACACTATTGTTCTGAAAATGAAACTACACAGCTTTAAAAATGAAATTACCAATGCTATTTCAAATTCACACTCAAAACTCTAAGGTCGGGTTCCAACATGCTCACACTGTGGATGATTTGGCTTTCAAACACACTCATTGTTCAATGATTTGAAATTAAAAAGGCTTAGAAAGAAATTCTCACACAGGAGTACTTCTAAATCCGAATGCAATTCACAAGAAATCAAACGTTATATATGTAAATGCAACTGGTAACTATAGTCACATCCTTACGCATTACCATGGCATATATCTACAAACTAACACTTAGCATGAAAATGAAGCCCACTATTGGATATTGGCAATATGAACAGAGTTATTAGATCATTATTTTTATGGATGCATATAGACATTCAAATATGGTTATGTTATGTAAATATAAAAACAACACGACACAGTGCCTTCGGAAATAGAGTAACGCTCTATAAAAGGATCACACACAATATGTAATTACTATCATAAAATTCCAAAACTAAAGCAAACAATGCCAAGTGAGAGATCAAGTGATGCCCTGTGATAATGGATCATGCATGCAATCTAAAAATTTTTATGGATTCTCGAAACGTAAAGCAATATGATACCATGTATTATCCAAATATTAATGAAACTAAACCACAATATGTGTAATTATGAAATCACAAGTTATGCAATGAAAACAACACAAACTAATCTTAATCTGCCTACAAAGGAACTAATTCCCAGACTATGGTGGTCCCTTGCCACACCTGGTAAGGTTTAAACTTATAGAAAAAAGAAGATATTTAAATTACTCGAGCTAGAAATTCATCGCAATGGTATTCACAAAGATTTAAATCAACATAAACCAATATTAAATCACTAGAAGAGAGGTCTTCTATTAAAATAAAAAACTCTACAGCAGCCTGAAGCTTTATGTTCAATCCACTGATAATTCTCTTCCCCTAGTCTTATTATAATGTTGGCCTTTATAGGAAATAATGTTAATCATAAAATAGAAAAGGATTTTATTTACAGGGCAAATCAAAAGATCTGTACTAATCTCAGTCTTTTACAATCTGATCTCACATACATATTTAGTTTCATAATTAACTACTTCCAACTACATTCTATCCTTTGGTTGCAGTAATGATGTGTTGATTTGGAGGATGGCTGCTTAGGGATCATCGAGCTTAGGATTCTGGAACATTTTTAATTGCATTTTACCCCTTCAGAGCCATGACTATGGATCTGTAACTTGACTATTAAGTACAAAAATTCAAAACAAGGTTGTTTTACAAATCTGGATTTTCTTGACTTTTATATAAATTGGCCTTAAATTCGTCCGCGTATCTCCCAAATCGTAATGAATTAAAAAAAAAAAAAATTGATGCTTAATCAATTTTCTATACTAGGACCAAAACTCATGTCCCAAAATTTCTTCATCTACCTTCACCTGTACGAAAATCAAAGAGGAAGTTAGCATTTTGAAATTTGTTGCAGATTCGGGAAAATTTGTTGATTTCCTTCTAGAGACCCATATGTGTGATTTGGGTTCAATCCAAGTCATTAGAAGGTATTATAAAATTATTTTTGACAATAACCTCTCTTGGTTTCTCTGGAAGCATGCCAAAAGTGTCAAAGCCCCAAATTGGACATTATCATACTCTATTGACTTGTGAAGAATTTCGATGATGGAACCTTATGAAAAATTATCTTAGCAAAACCGTCATAATTAAATCATGGCATAATCATATTTAATCATATAAAATCTAATAAAACTAATGATAACCAACCATGGAGTGTATTTGACGACAAGTTATGGAATTAGGGTATGGAACGGGTTAAAAGCATAGGGTTTTAGGGTGTGAACTGTGATATTGCATGATGAAAACATGGGCATATTCGAGGCCCAAAAAAGGCCATTTACCTAGAAAGTGGGGAAAATAATTAAAAATAAGAGCAACAAAAGAAATCATCTTTCAAACCTGATAATGGCAAGTTCAAAGGAAAAGTAAAGGGAAAAAACAAGAAGGCAGCTAAAACCAAGAAAGACGAAGTAAATCCATCTTACACACATTGCAAGAAGGAAGGTCATGATGATGAACATTGTTGGAAGTTTCATCTAGAGTTGAAACCAAATATATTTGGTGGAAAGAACAAGAAAAATATGGTGACAATTGTACAATAGAACCTTTGATTTGATTGCAGTGACAAAACACAGATCATAGCAATGGGCATATAAGGTAACCTTTCTCTTCATGCTAATGAAAATTTTGAATTACATGAAAGTAAAAGTTCTTCAAATGAGTCTCTTTTTAATGAACGAAAAAGGACTTAATTGTTCCACATTAGATTCATAATGAAACATACTAAAATGGAAACCTTCTTTGATCTGAGCTCACAAGAAAAATTGATTTTAAAATACTTGGTTAAGAAATTAGGATAAACAAAGCCTCATATGAAACCCTACCCTCTTGGTTGGGTGTGTGATAAATCCAAATTACATGTAACCAAATAGTGTGAGGATAGATTTGTGATTGCATACAAACTAGTAGATGAGGTTGATCTTGATGTTTTACAAGTGGATATTTGTGGCATGGCATTAGGGAATCCATATTTTTATAGCAGAAAAGCATTTTTCTTCCCCATGAAAACAAGTATCATATCATGAAAGATGAGGTGGAATACATCGTTATAGGTCATCGTGCCAAAATTAGTGTCAGTCTTGTAATTTTAGGTCAGATGAAGAGTTTAGTGAATTCTAGCAAAGGGTGCATGCTCATGTTTGTGAGAGAAAAAGATGTTGAGACATATAAAGCTTTCCAAGGTTGTGATCCCACTCATAAAAATGAATTGTATGATTTTTTTTCTAACTATGAAGATGTTTTTTCAGGAACCGAGTGGGGTTCCTCCAAAGCGTGAGATTGAACATGAGATTCACTTGCAGTAGGATGCTCCTTTACCCAACATTGGTATGTACAAGTTGTCATTCATTCAGATGGAGGAGATAAATAAACAGGTTCAAGAATTGTTGAACCAAGGGATCATAATACCAAGTTCTTCTCCATGTGGTTAACCTAATGTGTTGGTGCCAAAGAAAGATGGCACAAGGAGGATGTGTGTGGACTAAAGAGAACTCTGTAAAATAATAGTGAAGAATAGGTACCCTCTCCCTCACATTGATGATTTTTTAGATCAATCGCAAAATGTTGTCTATTTCACAAAATTGGACTTGCTCAGTGGCTATCATCAAGTGATGATTGTACAACATGATATATGGAAGAATGCATTCAAGACAAAACAAGGGTTGTTTGAATGGTTGGTAATGTCATTTGGAATATGCAACGCTCTGACCCCATTCATGATGGTGATGAATGATATTTTCATACCTTTTCTTGATGATTTTTTACTTATGTATCTTGATGACATTCTTGTTTACAGTAGGACATGGGAAGATCTTGTGAGTCACATTAAAATAGTGCTTCATGTTTTGCAAAAAAAATAAGTTTATGTCAAAATGTCTAAGTTGAATTTGGTAAAAGCTCTTTGGTTTGCATAGGCCACATTCTTGGATGTGGACAATTAAAGATAGGTACTTCTAAAATTATTATGATTGTAAACTAGCCTAAACCTATGAATGTTAAAAATATTTGTAGCTTTTTCAGTGCGGTACAATACTCGAGAAGGTTCATTTCCAAATTCTCCATCATTTAATCCCCCTTACATGCATTGACGAGTGTGAATCAAAACTTTCAGTGGGGAGGAAATCATCAGAAAGCGTTTGATACACTAAGAGAGAAGATCAGCACCACACTAGTTTTAGCATTACCTGACCTCCAAAAACCTTTTGAGATTGAACATATGCTAGTGGATATGCCATGGGAGTAGTGTTGATGCATCATAGGAAACCTGTATGTTACCATTCAGAGACATTTTCCCATGTTGTTATAAACTATCCCACATATGAGAAGGAGTTGTATGTCTTGGTTCAAAGCATGAAGAAGTGGAAGCACTATCTGATTGGAAAGGAGACCATTATTCACCTAGATAACCAACCCTTGCAGTACCTCCAGTCATAAACCAAGCTTCAATAGGCACGTCATTTCATATGGATGGGATTTCTCCAACATTTTTACTTTGTAATAAAATACGGGAAGGGCACCAACGAAAAATTGGAAGATATGTTTTCTCTCCCTCTTATTTATTGATATACAGCTTTGCAAAATTCTTCTTTGTCTTTTGAAATTTATGGTGAACAGTATGTTGATGATGATTCTTTTAAGGATATTTATGAAAAACTAGCCCATGGATTGTGGGGGAAATTGTTGTACCATATTGGAAAACTTTTTATTCCCACCAATGAAAGGATACATATAATCATAAAGGCACATACTTCTCTTGTGTCGGGTCATTTTGGTGTAGAAAATACTTCCCGTCATTTACAAAGGTTTTTTTATTGGCCTCACATGAAAAATATTGTGACTCGATATGTAAAGGTGTGTGTGTTATGTTTAATTTGCAAGCCCTCTAATATAAAATTGAGGCTCTACACTCCAGTCCCTATTCTGATTCGTCCATGTAAAAGTGTGTCAATGGATTTTGTAGGTGGTTTTCCTTTTTCTAGGAAAGGTCATGACTATTTGTATGTCGTTTTGGATCGATTCAGAAAAATGTGTGTCTTAATGCCTTCTAAAAAGTAGGCCACTTCAGAGTAGACAGCTCAACTCTTCTTCCAATTTGTATGAGTACATTTTGGACTGCCCACATCCATTTTGTCTGTTCGAGACTATCGCTTTCTTAGATAGTTTTGGAATATTTTGTAGAGAGGAGCATGACATTTCATACGCAGACCAAAATAAAAACATAGGTGGTCAACCACATAGTGGTACACTTACTCCAATGCTATTTTGGAAAGCATTTCAAGTTGTGGGATGAGAATATTCCTTTTGTGAAACATGCATACAACTATGAGGTGCATTCGTCCACTCAGAGCTCACCATTCGAGACATGCTTTAGATATTTTCCAAAGGATCCCTTAGACATGATCTTTGGAAGAGATGAATATTAAAGTGGGAAAGATGATAGGGAAAAAGCGTGGAAGCTCATTCAACGGATTTAGATGATTCATCAGGTAGTGTAGCAGTAGATGGAGGAAAATAATGCTCGATACAAAGCTCGACATGAAAACATTGATTTGATCACCAATTCTAGGTTGGAGACAGGATGTGGCTCCACATATGGAAATACATAATGAAAAGGAAGGAAATAAGTTGAGACCAATCCGATATGTCCTGTTCACCATATTAGAGAAGATTGGATACAATTATTTTCTTCTCAATTTTCCATCATACATGCAGATGTATCCCATGTTTTCTCATGATTTCTACTTCTTTTCATGTGTTTAATTTAATTGGTTATATATACTCTTTTGTATGCAATTTTGTATGGATCCATGAAGTAAAATATTTGTACCACTTGTCATTTTAATAATTTTTGTCAAATTCTAGACGAATTAGATTGGAAAATAAAATAGAATACTTCCCAAAAAATCTCACTTAAAGATTACTTGATAAGAGAATAAATGCTACAAAGAAATTTATGTGGAGAGATCCAACTGTGAGAGGAAGGACGGTGCATAGAAGAAGAAACTGTTGAGTTTCCATGATCTTGGGTCTAGGATATATTCTTAAAATATTTGACGCAACCAAACCAAGAATCTCAATAGAACTACTTTCCATGGTGAAATATAAACAACAGTAAATCACACATGCATAAAATATAAACAAATTTTTACATTTTTGAACCCAACTTTGTTATATTGAACATCATATAATACAATATTCTAATTCTCCTATACCAAGGATAATGGGTCTCAATCATCCACTAGTACAGGATACAAATGAGGGCTTCGTGTCAATACATCAATGACCAATATGCCTCAAAAAGATACTCTAAACATCTGGTTGATGTAGTCGACTCTCTCAACTCCTCTCATTCGTACCTTGTACTTGCTCGGTCCTTCAGCCCCTGATCTGCAACACCTGCCTCTATCAATGCTCCAAGTCCATATGACCACTGCACCTCAGATATCAATTTCCTTACTAGTTGATCTTTCGTCCACCAAAGCATCAACATATCGAGGCCCCTGATGAGTTGTTCATAGCTCCACTTATGAAAAACTCTCAATATTCCCACTCTTGCTCCTTCATTGCTCAGGGACTTCAGCCCACTATGGTCTTCCTATGCTACTCCGGTCAAGATCACATAGGGCACAGAGGGTTTCCACCTATCATTTCAATATGTCTATGCCACACAATGAACAAGGGCTAGTAGGATTTCCCATCATCAACTGTAGAAGTCCTTCTCCATGCACAAGTCTAGGGATGAAAAAATTTCTCCCAGTTAATCACACCCTTGTGCTAAAAAAAATCCACTATATAAACCACATAATTCCATGAATATAATGCACACCAGGTTCTAACTTGGGAACTATCACACTGTCCCCCACCATACCATAAATTCCCAATCCATGTTCACACTTTCACCATTCTCACGCTACCTCCAACATTCCATGAGTGACCAAGTCTTATTGTAGCATCTACTCCTAGTTAGGCCCATCCAAACATGTAGGAGACCTTTACACATCACTTCTAATATACGTTATCGACAATCCTCTTCTAGGACACCCATCCTCTAGCATCCAATCATCAACCAAGGTTTCATCTACAACTCACTATTTTTGTCCCCTTATCTTGATTTTTTTGCTTCTAGAAGACTGGTTAGGGAACTCCAATAGCCCTAAAATTCCTCTCCATAATTGTGTGATCTTATTCCAAAATGCTGGTTAATTTTTTTTCCAATGAGAGGAATTTAAAGTTTGTGTAGGGTATGAGCCTCCTCCTCAACGTATCCAATAGCCAACATGTACCAACCAACAACATATAACAGTGCCAAAAAACATAGAAGAACCTATGTCCTCCTGCGCTTAGTCCTAGGCACATGAGGACTAGAGAGAGGGCCTTAACTATCCTTACATCCTTCAAAAATGTTCTTCCCACATAGTTGTAGCAAAAACCTTATTCTACAGCCATGTGCCAGAGATAACCCACACAAAATATCACATAAACATACTTCAAAATTACCTGGATTGTTGCAGCGTGATCTAGCATATGAGACACCTTGATTATACCCACAAGCTCAAACTAAAGTCACCTTACTTGCTTCCTAGGGCTTCATCCTTTTGCATAAAATACCTACCCAAAAACACAGAGAATATCCTCACAAAACTCAGTTTCACTGTCTCCTTCATCTCGCTTCATAATCATGCTCAATTTCAAAGCTAAGTTTTATGTAGAATGCATTTTGGATGTGTCTAAATGCCTCACACTTGACCTATATTTATAGGATTCAAGTGCCTCCAACTAATTCACTATGTGTGTTGTCATACGTTTACTTAACCACTAAGCTGACCTTAACCTTGTGCCATAAGCCCGCACACAATCTTCAAAAATTCATAACTCTTCAACAACAACTCAAAATAAGATGATTTTCAATTTTTTGGATTTGTCCTAATGAGCATTATCATCCTCATCCATTACATGTTGCAAACCCATCATTGTTTTATCCCAAAAATCGATGGGTGAAAAACCCCAAGCTTGGGTTTCAATCCCACAAGGCCACATGTGGAGTTTTTGCCTCCAAAATCTTGATCCTGAAGGCCTGGAGTACCTCCCAAGATACAAAAAAATACACTCCCTCTTAGCGAGGGAGGTACTTAAAAGACTAGGAAGTAACCATCATCATCCGGCGACACTAGCCCATCTATAGTCCATCTCTGCAGCATACCCTGTAGAACTAACCCTGCAATCTTGGTAGTGTCTCTGGCTCATCATATCTGAATCAGAAGATCCAAAACCTCCATAGGGAGACTACCTCTTACGCTAGACTCCCTAAAAGCCTACATAATCTCCACTATCTCAGTCCTATAAGAATTCATCCTCTTGGATCAAATACCACTTGTGAAAATCCCTCCAATCTTGGATATGAAACATCATGATTCGATGAAGACCAAACATGTAGGAGACCTTTACACATCACTTCTAATATACGTTATCGACAATCCTCTTCTAGGACACCCATCCTCTAGCATCCAATCATCAACCAAGGTTTCATCTACAACTCACTATTTTTGTCCCCTTATCTTGATTTTTTTGCTTCTAGAAGACTGGTTAGGGAACTCCAATAGCCCTAAAATTCCTCTCCATAATTGTGTGATCTTATTCCAAAATGCTGGTTAATTTTTTTTCCAATGAGAGGAATTTAAAGTTTGTGTAGGGTATGAGCCTCCTCCTCAACGTATCCAATAGCCAACATGTACCAACCAACAACATATAACAGTGCCAAAAAACATAGAAGAACCTATGTCCTCCTGCGCTTAGTCCTAGGCACATGAGGACTAGAGAGAGGGCCTTAACTATCCTTACGTCCTTCAAAAATGTTCTTCCCACATAGTTGTAGCAAAAACCTTATTCTACAGCCATGTGCCAGAGATAACCCACACAAAATATCACATAAACATACTTCAAAATTACCTGGATTGTTGCAGCGTGATCTAGCATATGAGACACCTTGATTATACCCACAAGCTCAAACTAAAGTCACCTTACTTGCTTCCTAGGGCTTCATCCTTTTGCATAAAATACCTACCCAAAAACACAGAGAATATCCTCACAAAACTCAGTTTCACTGTCTCCTTCATCTCGCTTCATAATCATGCTCAATTTCAAAGCTAAGTTTTATGTAGAATGCATTTTGGATGTGTCTAAATGCCTCACACTTGACCTATATTTATAGGATTCAAGTGCCTCCAACTAATTCACTATGTGTGTTGTCATACGTTTACTTAACCACTAAGCTGACCTTAACCTTGTGCCATAAGCCCGCACACAATCTTCAAAAATTCATAACTCTTCAACAACAACTCAAAATAAGATGATTTTCAATTTTTTGGATTTGTCCTAATGAGCATTATCATCCTCATCCATTACATGTTGCAAACCCATCATTGTTTTATCCCAAAAATCGATGGGTGAAAAACCCCAAGCTTGGGTTTCAATCCCACAAGGCCACATGTGGAGTTTTTGCCTCCAAAATCTTGATCCTGAAGGCCTGGAGTACCTCCCAAGATACAAAAAAATACACTCCCTCTTAGCGAGGGAGGTACTTAAAAGACTAGGAAGTAACCATCATCATCCGGCGACACTAGCCCATCTATAGTCCATCTCTGCAGCATACCCTGTAGAACTAACCCTGCAATCTTGGTAGTGTCTCTGGCTCATCATATCTGAATCAGAAGATCCAAAACCTCCATAGGGAGACTACCTCTTACGCTAGACTCCCTAAAAGCCTACATAATCTCCACTATCTCAGTCCTATAAGAATTCATCCTCTTGGATCAAATACCACTTGTGAAAATCCCTCCAATCTTGGATATGAAACATCATGATTCGATGAAGACTCTAGCCTGCCAATATCCATTCCATCACATGAAACCATCTTTATCAACCTATTATTTTCCATGCAAAATAAATCCTTTATTTTTCCCAACCATCCATGATAAATCAACAGATGTTCATGATCAGTAATATTCCCTACAAAAGCTCATGGGGGCATCGTCTAGTGGCCATCGAATGCACTGTTAAGGTGTTCATGCTATTAATCAGTTCACGACTTTGAGCCTCATTTGAATTGGGAACGGTTCTTGTAGGCTAAGCGGTTCCCTGAGAGGTTATAGTGGTAGTCGAGGGGTTTGACCCCGCGCCTCGCATGTGAAATTTTTCTATCGTTGTTGATTCCTCTGACTCACAAAAAAAAAAAAATATTCCCTACAAAAAATTGTTGTTCACTAGGCTCACCAGCAATCTACAAGAAATTCCAACCAATCTTGTTGCCAACCTAGTCAAGACCACATCTCCATGTCTTTAGCTGAATCCTTTGCTCCATGATCAACACACCCACAGCTCCCTCTGATTTGCTTCATTGTGCACACTCTGATTCACTTTCCTTCAAAGTAGCTCATATACTCTCTACTACCATGTTGAATTTCCATGACCTCTAGACCAGGATACAGTCTTAAAACCTCTGACGCTACCAAACCAAGAATCTCAATAGAACTTCTTTGCACATCTAAATATAAACAACAATAAATCACACTTGCACAAAATATAGACAACTTTTTACATTTTTCAACCAAAATTTATTATATTAAACAAAATATAGTATAATAGTATAGGGCTCTTGTACTGGGGATAATGGCCCTTAACCATCCACTAGTACAAGATATGAACTAGGTCTTAGTGTGAGTACATCGATGAAAAATATGCCCTCAATAATATGCTATGGCCATCTGAATGATGCAATCGACTCTCTCAACTCCTCTCAATCGTAACTTGTACTTACCCAATCCTTCGACTCTCGATCTGCAGCCCTTGCCTCTATCAATGATCCAAGTCTATCTGACCACTAAACCTCGACTATCAATCTACGCACTAGTTGATTATTCATCCACGAACCCATAAACACATGTATACTCTTGTCAAGTTGTTCACAGCTCCACTTTTGAACAACTCTTAATATGCCCACTGCTTCTCCTAAGCTACTGAGGGACTCCAACCCACTATGGTATTTGTTTGTTTCTCTGATGAATACTAACATAGGGCACAGAGGATTTCCACCTGTCATTGCAAGATTTCCATCTCCAACAATGAACACTAACTAGGAGGAATTTACATCATCTATTGTATAAGTCCTTCTCCACACATAAGGCTAGGGTTGCATAAACTGATCCTATTTGATCAAACCCTTGAGCTCAAGAACTATCACTCTATAAACCACCTATGTCCATGAAGATAGTACACATTGAGCTCTAACTTGGGCACTATCATGTTGTCCTCAACCAGACCATAAATTCCCATTCCACGTTCACATTTGGTCCACTCTCATGCTACCCTCCAAAAATCCACGAGTGACCAAGTCTTGTTGTAGCATCTGCTCCTAGTTAGGCCACCCAAACATCTAAGAGACCCTTACACATGGCTTCTATTATCAACAGTCCTCTTCTAGGACACTCATCCTCTAGCATCAAATCATCCACCAAGGGTCCATCTGCAACTCACTATTGCTGTCCCCTTTCCTTGATTTTTGTGCTTCTAGACAACTGGTTAGGGCACAAAAATAACCCCAAACCTTTTCTCCAAACTTGTGTGATATTCTTCCAAAATACTGGTTCATTTGTTGTCCAATTATAGGCATCCAAATATGTTGTAGGGTATGTTAGGGTCCTATAATAATAGGGTTCATAAAATTTTGAATTGAATTTGATAAGTTTTGTAAATATGTACATACCTTGCTTTCTGCAAGTTTTCTTCCCATATTTTGAAAAAATGAAAAATAATAAAAAATCAAAAAGAGGGTAAAAAGTCCTAAAAGAAAGATCAAAGAACTTAGAAAAACATATACCCCAAAAGAAAAAAGAGATGAAAATAAAACCTGACAGTGAGCAAGTCCAAATGCCACTGCTTTTACTTTTTACTTCAAAGAATAATGATTATGTGTAGAGTGTAAATAAATGCCATAATACATGATCAGTTAAAGAATTTAACCTTAACTTTTCATTTTTCCAATTTCATGTTCTAGATAGAGGAAAAAGAATTGTCAAGCAGTTTAAACTTGAAAAATCAGTAGATAGATAGAGAATAATGAGGAGCTCAACAGTTTAATCCAAGCCCTTGAATGAAATAAGGTAGATCTAGATAGTTTTATGCTTGAAAAGAAAATGTTTTAAGGTTGCAAGCCTAAATGCACCTGCAAAATGAAGAAAACAATATTAGAAATGAAGTTGGGTAGGTAAAAAGTAGTGGAGAAATCATGTAAATAATACATCATCGGGAAAAATAACTAATTTCCCCTCCCCTATAAGTATTCAATATTCTAAGCTATCAGTCAAACAGACTCAAAGCATTTATCTGACTTTTTTTGGGACCGGACCTGAGGCTTTATGACTGGTTAGTTAAAAATATTGAGTTCTTACGTTAAATGATCATTTATCATCATTTACCCTTCATTCATGTATTAAAATCCCTTTTTCCTAAGAAAATACACATTCTTACTTAATAAAATTGTAGCCCTAAAAATAATTAACTTCATTCCTTCATAATAATTCTTGAAAACCTACAAAATCCCATTTATCCTAAGTATTATTGAAAGAAATATAAATATGAGAAAATGCTTAATTATGTTATAATAGGAGATAATGTGTATTTTGTTTTACATTTCACTCCCCTCTCATATTAACTTTTGACATATTTTATTAAATCCCTAAGAAATACCCTTTTCTCGTTATTAATTCACTTATATTTAATCAACCCAAAAAAACCCACTATTATAATGATTTAGGCCAAAGTATATTACCCATGTGCACAAATAAAAAATCCCAAATCAAAAGCCCTTTGGTATAAAACTATCGTTATTTCAAATATCCCACCCTATAGTTTTTAAACTATCGAAAATGGTTAAAAAACTATATAATATAATTAAACGCACCCTCATATTTTTAAACATTTTTCAAATGTTATAAAATAAAACAGTCCTAACCCGCCATATATATATATAGATATCAATGGCCTTCTTTTAAAAAAATGCCTTTGCAATAAAAATTTATCTCGCCGCTATACATAAAAAAACCCATATATATATGTTTAAACCTAAACTCCTTGATTATATTCTAAAGGTTTAGACATATATTAAACCCTTCCGCTATAGTTAATCCAACCGGGTCCCACCTTTCCATGCTAACGCGACTCCCGAATAATCTCCACCGTTCGCTTCGAAACTTCTGATCCAACGGTCGACGAGAGATATTGCGTAGATGAAATGCCTGACTGCTCCAAGGCAAAAGCCATGCAAAATGGCCGGTTTTCCACTGACCCCTCCCCTCCATGTGGCCTCTTCTGATTCAATCGTGTGGGTTTTGTTTAAAACCGTTTACCACTTAAACTCCACGCGATAAACCACCTATTTTCAACACCTTTGGGATGTGAAAACCACTTTCCCGCCCGATGTGACTGTCATTCATTACTTGTAAACTAAACCTAATTTTCCCATTAAACCTTTGGAATCCACTATTGATCCCTCTTTCTACGCCTATTCATTATATGTTCTTTCCAGACTCAGAAAAAGGAAAATTTTCACTGTTTTATTGCTAAGAACCTGCAGAAATCCCGCCATTTACGATTGAAGATTGCTGGAAGTCCTAAATTACGTCCATAAGACACGAGGAAACTATCAAATGCCTCAGATCCATTTTCAAATACCCATACCTGCATAAAACAGGTATTTTTCAAGAAATCAAGCCTGTTATCAATTTGAAAAGAACCAATTTTATGAGAAATTGAGCCTTGTAAAGCCTATTTTGCCCACAAAAAGACTTGTATCTGCCCCCAAAAGAACAAATTCACTACTAATCCATGATAAAATTACAATTTTTATATTGAAACCTATATTTAAATCAAAATTGAAGAAATTTAGCCTTTTCCACACCTTTAGAAACCCTTTGAAAGATTCAAACTCTTTTACCAATGTTCAGAATCCCTAACTATTACACTCAATTACTCAGTGCCAACATAGTTAAACCTCCAGAGTAAAAATTCATCCCACATTTTTTCCAAATTCATCAAATCCATAATCCATCCTTGCAGGCCTGGATTTCATTAATGAATTATTTGATTTTTGCAAGTCATTAGAAAAAGGAGAATTTGGATAAAAAAATCTAAATACTAGTTAAAGATAATTTTTACTCCAAGAATTCACAAGGAAATGAGTTTGAATAGGTTTTCCAAGAACAAGAATATTTCACATAGTAAATAGAGCAGTAACAGTTTGCAGTGAAAACAAAGACAGTTAAAGTGTATCAGATGAAAGTCACAGTAAAGGTTAAAACAAAGTTATAGAGCAGTCAAGGTAAAGCAGTAAAAGTAAAACATGAAGGCAGTAAATGGTAAATAAATATGAAAATACTTTCAAAAACAATGAATTTTATCCAAAGTGAAATTAAACATAGTTAAAATAATATTAAGGGTTAAAAGATGAAAACAGAGCAAGAAGGGACATTTTTGCAAAAATTTCATGTTTAATTCATTGTTTTACAGAACATATTGTGAGCAATAAAAGATGAATTTTGAAAAATTGAAGGAGGTTTATGTTCTTAAGGTGTCCAACTACAAAAACCTCTCTCACTTGTATAATAGCCATTTTGGATTTGGAAATATTAAACAATATTTGAAAGCACTTTTCACAGAAAATTCCTGTTACGTCATCAGTTTGCATAGGAGATTGTGGCCAAACCCAAATACATATTACAAAAATAAAGGAGGTTTTTGTTCCAAAGTGACCCATCTACAAAAACCTATCTCACACTTTGCACAGTTATTACAGAATGAGAGATACATGCACATCTTTAGAGCCTATTTTTCAGACTCTGCAAAACTCCGTTTTACACATATTTTTACAGAGCCTATTGTGACCAGCTGGAGCAGAATGTTAGGGAAATGAGAGAGGTTTATCTCAAGAAAATATTTATATACAATAAACTCTTTCAATTTTTACATATCTATTTTGGATTTAGAAATAAAAAGGTATCATTGGACCCCAAGGTTGTAGAATTGTTGGAGAATAATGCACAAAGAAAGGAGACAATTATTAACTTGCATGCATCATCATCAACTAAGAATTGAGATCAAACTCAAATTATCCTCTTTGTCATCACCTATCCATAAAAAATAGTGACAAATAGATGCATTAGTTTTGAGTGTCCTTTACTTAAGTTCTATTTATGTAAAACAATTGGAGATATTTGTAAACCAATCTTGATATTTTTTCAAGATATTCTAGTTTAGAATTTGTATAAAAACTTCACTCTTTGAAGTATTTGTGTGGAATAAAATTGTTGGAGATTACTATAGATATTTTCATTGACTTGAAGGCTTTGGATTTCGATTTTGAGCAGCAGACTAGATCACCTTTTCGGCATCATACTTCAGGATCCTTGTGATAAGCCATCTAGAGTGAAGTAATCTCTTTAAAATTTTCATTGTTATCTTATTTTGATTCATGCATACATCTTTGTTTTAATTTGAAATCTGAATGTATAACTAGGATTATTACTATAGGACATGTTAATAGCACCCTATTTTTAACTAGTTATCATTTCATTGTTTTCTTCTCATTTCCAGTGTAGGGAATTCTTAATTTCTCCCTCTCCCGTTTGACCTCTATCTTCTACTTACATTTTCTAGATTTAAGGATTCTTAATTTCCCTTTATCCAGATCATACCATCTCAAAAATCATTTTCCGAAGATCGCCAAGGTTTATCTACCTTGCCCTGCAGACATTTGACCTTTTAGGCTTTGATCCCAGTTCTATTAGCTTGAATTAGACTCCATAGCCCAATGGAAAACTAGATTTCCTTCTATCTACCCTCCAAGTGAAATTTTCACACCAAATCCAACAAAACAAAACCAAATTTCCCTTTAATAACTAGCCTAATATTCATAAATCAAAACAAAATTAAAACTTAAAGAGAGAGCCCTCTCTGAACCCTAGGAAGGCTAGATCCTAGAGTTTGAAGTAGGTTTGCACTTACCTTAGTGAGTTCTCTCTTGAACCTGGAGAAATTACTGAGTGATAACATAATGGCGACCATACTAGGGAAGACTAACATTTTCTTCAGAAATGTTTTAAAGGTTCAAATCTGATCTATGATGGTGGACAATGATCAGACACACAAAGGTTAAAATCATCCACCTAGTGACTCCAAATCTATTTCATAATAAATACTCCACTAGAGGAATGAAACTAAAAGAAAAATATGGAAATATCAGGCTTTCAACTTGGATCTTAATCCAAGACATTATGTTCTTTTTCATTAAGAAATTTTTTCAATGTATATTGCAGTTTATAGAAGGATCTAGCTTGGTTGTATAGATACAATGGCCCTTCTTTATGACTAATTTACAAGATGACCCAATAATAAAACATAGGTATACTCCCATGAGCAGAGATCACATACCTGGATTTCCACACAAACTACCAAAGGTAAATTGGGATAAAAATATTCCTATATTTCAAGATGAGAATATTGATGATCCTTTATTACATCTCATTAAATTTCATATACACTCGTGGAGATTGAAGGGTGATTGACATGAGGATTGCCTCATGAAGCTATTCATGGCAACCTTAGAAGGACAAGCAAGGGAATGGTATGAAGCTCTCAAACCTGCTAGTTTATTTTCTTTAAAGGATTTTCATAAGGTATTTTATGAGCATTACAAAGAAGATTTTACATCTTTATCATTAGCTGAAAATTGTTGTGATCAAACTGAAGATCTCATACATTACCTTAAAAATATTGATGAATATTTTGGAAATTGGCATCCTGAAGGTTTATTAGAATAATTCCATAACTTTCATTCTCAAGTTAAGTGTCATGGTAATCAAGAGGAGTTAATCAAAGATTAAATAGATCAGGAGATGAATCAAGATCCACAAAGCCCCTCTGTAGTAAAAAATGATGTTTCATATAATGTTTTGAATGAAGTTAAATAAAATATTCAACTTCATGGTCAATTTTTACATAAGAGAAAAAAAACTTGTTATTCAAATCCAAGAATTCAAATATTTCCACCCCCCCTCACCGAAGAAGAAATCAATTTTCTTCTAAACATGAAACCATCCTCAAAATATTTACATAATGAAGAAATTTTTTCTACTTATTCTAATGTTGATGTATGTACTAAATTTTTTATCCATGAAGAGATAGAAGAACAGGTTGACGCTCATGTTGTTCTACCTTCTCAAAAAGGCCCATTGCCTCATAGTACTCCTATTGAGAAAAATGATGACCTTCAAATAGAATTCAACCAATCTAATCAAGATATATTAGGATTGCTAGAAAAAAAATCTGCTGATCTAATGTGTATGATTGATCACATTCCTTCTTTTGAAGATTTTCCTAAGTATGATCAATATGATGATAATTATGTTCTCCAAATTCAAGCTAACTTCACAAAATAATCACTAGCTAGTCTGTGGGATGAGGAAGTTTAGTTTCAGCAACTCAAATATACTAATCAGAAATACACATCAAATATGGGAGTGAAGAAGAAATTTCAAAAAATTTGAAAGAAAGTTCTATACCATTATGTTTTAAAGCATTTCAGTTTTTAAAGGAAGAACAACCCCTAGAAATCTATGAAGTTCCAATAAAAACCATATATAAATTGCAACAATCTTTCAAAGTTTTCATGATCCAATAGCAGATATGTTGGATAATGAATGCATTCAAAGTCCTTCTTCATTTATTGACTATGAGCTTCAAGATCATGATGATAAAAATTTCCTCAAACAAACATTTTCATCAGTAGAAATATCATCACAAAGCTTATCTGAAAATATGAAAGTATCTCAAAACAATCATAGGTTGATTTTGCAAGGGACTAAAGTCAAAAATGAAAATTTATTCTCATGGCATGGAGGTAATCCAGAACCAATGTACATTTATTTAGATCAAATAAACATTGGTGTATATACCTTGGAAGATCCTTTTGAAAATTTTCTAGAGTCAACAAAGGAAATCAAGTATTTCCTTATTCTCTCATTTGTTGACAAGTTTCTAATAGGTTGCATAATTTCAGTTTTGACAATCTACAAGCACATGCAACAAAATCTATCAAAGTACATAATGCTTGAATGGTTTCATTGGCTATTTTAGTTTACCTAACCAGCAGTTGGACAGCTAATTAGAGTAAGTAGTTAGGACTTTAGCATATTTCAGTTTACAGTTTTCAGATAGTTTAAAATAATTCATTAAGATTTGAAAGCCAAGGGAAAGGCCCTAAAATATTGATGATGTAGTAGTTGCACCACTTTGGGGTCTTAGATCAGATTTCAGTTTGCATAAAAAGGTCTAAATTCAGTTCAAGAGTTTTCAGTCACAGCATATCCATGTTTCGGATTGGCTCAAAGGATCAGGCTACTAGTCTTAGAGTTCTTGATAATGCACCAGGAAATGTCATCCCCATGTGGAGCCACTGTTAGGGTCCTATAATAATAGGGTTCATAAAATTTTTGAATTGACTTTGATAAGTCTTGTAAATATGTACATACCTTGCTTTCTGCATGTTGTTTTCCCATATTTTGAAAAAAATGAAAAATAATAAAAAATCAAAAAGAGGGTAAAAATTCCTAAAATAAAGATCAAAGGACTTAGAAAAACATATACCCCAAAAGAAAAAAGATATGAAAATAAAACCTGAAAGTGAGCAAGTCCAAATGCCACTACTTTTACTTTTTACTTCAAAGAATAATGATTATGTCTAGAGTGTCAATAAATTCCATAATCCATGGTCAGTTAAACAGTTTAATCTTAACTTTTCATGTTTTCAATTTCATGTTCTAGGTAGAGAATAAAGATTTGTCAAACAGTTTAAACTTGAAAAATCAGTAGATAGATAGAGAATAATGAGGAGCTCAACAGTTTAATCAGAGCCCTTAAATGAAATAAGGTAGATCTAGATATTTTTATGCTTTAGAAGAAAATGTTTTAAGGTTGCAAGCCTAAATGCACCTAAAAAATGAAGAAAAAATGTTAGAAATGAAGTTGGGTAGGAACAAAGCAGTGGAGAAATCATGTAAATAATACATCATCAGGAAAAATCACTAATTTCCCCTCGCCTATAAGTATTCAGTATTCTAAGCTATTAGTCAAATAGACTCAGAGCATTTCTTTGACTTTTATTAGGACCGGTCCCAAGGCTTTATGACTGGTTAGTTAAAAATATTGATTTCTTATGTTAAATCCTCATTTATCATCATTTACCCTTCATTCATGTATTAAAACCCCTTTTTCCTAAGTAAAGACATATTCTTACTTAGTAAAATTGTAGCCCTAAAAATAATTAACTTCATTTCTTCATAAGCATTCATGAAAACCTACAAAATCGCATTTATCCTAAGTATTATTGAAAGAAATATAAAGATGAGAAAATGCTTGATTGTGTTATACTAGGAGATAATGCGTATTTTATTTTACTTTTCACTCCCCTATCATATTAACTTTTGACATATTTTATTAAATCCCTAAGAAATACCCTTTCCTAGTTATTAATTCCCTTATATCTAATACACCCCAAAAAACCCACTATTATAATGTTTCAGGCCAAACTATATTACCCATGTGCACAAATAAAAAAAACCCAAATCAAAAGCCCTTTGGTATAAAACGATCGTTATTTCAAATATCCCACCCTATAGTTTTTAAATTATCGAAAATGGTTAAAAAAATATATAATATAATTAAACGCACCCTCATATTTTTAAACATTTTTCAAATGTTATAAAATAAACTGTCCTAACCTGCCATATATATATATATATATATATATATATATGAATGGATAAGGCTTAAAAAACCCCGTTTAAAAAAAAAGTGCCTTTGCAATAAACATTTATCCCACCGATATACATAAATAAACCCATATATATATGTTTAAACCTATACCCCTTGATTATATTATAAAGGTTTAGACATATATTAAACCCTTCCGCTGCAGTTAATCCAACCCGGTCCCACCTTTCCATCCCGACGCAACTCCTGAATAATCTCCACCCTTCGCTTCGAAAATTTTGATCCAACAGTCGACGAGAGATATCGCGTAAATGAAATGCCTGACTGCTCCAAGGCAAAAGCCATGCGATATGGTCGGTTTTCCACTAACCCCTCCCCTCCATGTGGCCTCTTCTGATTTGATCGCGTGGGTTTTGTTGAAAACCGTTTACCACTTAAACTCCACGCGATAAACCGCCTGTTTTCAATGCCTTTGGGACGTGAAAAATAGTTTCCCACCCGATGTGACCATCATTCATTACTTGTAAACTAAACCTAATTTCCCCATTAAACCTTTGGAATCCACTGTTTATCCCTCTTTCTTTCCTGATTCAGGAAAAAGAAAATTTTCACTGTTTTATTGCTAAGAACCTGCAGAAATCCTGCCATTTACCATTGAATATTGCTGGAAGTCCTGAATTAATTCCATAAAACACCAGGAAACTATCAAATTCCTAAAATCCATTTTGAAATACCCATACCTGCATAAAACAGGTATTTTTCAAGAAATCAAGCCCGTTATCAATTTGAAAAGAACCATTTTTCTGAGAAATTGAGCCTTGTAAAGCCTATTTTGACCACAAAAAGACCTGTATCTGCCCCCAAAAGAATAGATTCACTGCTAAACCATGATAAAATTACGATTTTGATACTACAATATATATTTAAATCAAAATAGAAGAAATTTAGCCTTTTCCACACCTTTAGAACCCTTTGAAAGATTCAAACTCCTTTACCAATATTCAGAATCCCTAACTGTTACACTCAATTACTCAGTGCCAATAGAGTTAAACCTTCAGAGTCAAAATTCATCCCACAGGGTTTCCCAATTCTTCAAATCCATAATCCCTCCTTGCAGACATGGATTTCATTAATGAATTGTTTGATTTTTGCAGGTCATTAGAAAAAGGAGAATTTGGATAAAACAGTCTAAATACTAGTTAAAGATCAATTTTACTCCAAGAATTCACAAGGAAATGAGATTGAATAGGTTTTCCAAGAATAAGAAGATTTCACACAGTAAACAGAGTAGTAATAGTCTGCAGTGAAGAGAAAGACAATTAAGGTGTATCAGATGAAAGTCACAGTAAAGGTTAAAACAAAGTTACAGAGCAGTCTAGGTAAAGCAGTAAAAGTAAAACGTGAAGGTAGTAAATGGCAAATAAATATGAAAATAATTTCAACAACAATGAATTTTATCCAAAGTGAAAGTAAAAACAATTAAAATAACAGTAAGTTAAAAGATGAAAACAGAGCAAGAAGGGACATTTTTGCAGAAAATTCATGTTTAAGTCATTGTTTTGCAGAAACTATTGTGACCAATCCAAGATGAATTTTGAAAAACTGAAGGAGGTTTATGTTCTTAAGGTGTCCAACTACATAAACCTCTCTCACTTTTCTAACAGCGATTGTGGATTTTGGAAATATTAAACAATATTTGAAAGCACGTTTTGCAGAAAATTCCTGTTAAGTCATCAGTTTGCAGAGGAGATTGTGGCCAGTCTGAAATGGAAAGAGTTTTTTGTTCCTAAGAGACCAATATACAAGAACCTACCTCAATTATTGCACAGTTATTACATAATGAGAGATACATGCACATATTTACAGCCTATTTTTCAGACTTCGTAAAACTATGTTTTACACATCTTGTTACAGAGCCTATTGTGACCAGCAGGAGCAGAATTTTAAGGAACTAATAGAGGTTTATCTCAAAAAAATATTTATCTACAATAATATCTTTCACTTTTTACATATATCTTACATATCGAGAAATAAAAAGTTATCATTGGACCCCAAGGTTGCAGAATTGCTAGAGAAAAATACACAAGAAAGAAGACAGTTAGTGACTTGCATGCCTTATCATCAACTAAGAGTTTAGATCAAATTCGAATTCTCCTCTTTGTCATCACCTATCCTTAAAAAATAGTTCCAAATAGATTCATTAGTTTTGAGTGTCCTTTACTTAAGTTCTATTTATGTAAAACAATTGGAGATATTTGTAAACCAATCTTGATATTTTTTCAAGATATTCTAGTTTAGAATTTGTATAAATACTTCACTCCTTGAAGTATTTGTGTGGAATAAAATTTCTGGAGATTACTATAGATATTTTCATTGACTTGAAGGCTTTGGATTTCTATTTTGAGCAGTAGACTGGATCACCTCTTTGGCATCATACTTCAGGATCCTTGTGATAAGCTATCTGGAGTAAAGTACTCTTTTTAAACTTTTCATTGTTATCTTATTTTGTTTCATGCATACATTTGTGTTTTAATTCTAAATCTGAATGTATAACTAGGAGTATTACTACAAGACATGTTAATAGCACCCTGTTTTTAACTAGTTATCATTTCTTTATTTTCTTCTGATTTTCGGTGCAGGGAATTCTTAATTGCTCCCTCTCCCATTTGACCTCTATCTTCTACTTCCATTTTCTGGATTTAAGGATTCTTAAGTGCCATTTATCCTGATAATACCATCTCAAAAATCATTTTTCCCAAGATCTCCAAGGGTTATCTACCTTGCCCTGCAGACATTTGACCTTTAGGCGTTGATCCCAGTTCTGTTAGCTTGAATTAGACTCCATATCCCAATGGACAAGTAGATTTCCTTCTATCTACCCTCCAAGTGAAATTTTCCCACCAAATCCAACAAAACAAAACCAAATTGCCCTTTAATAACTAGCCTAATATTCATAAATCAAAACAAAGTTAAAACTTAAAGAGAGAGCGTTCTTTGAACCCTAGTAAGGCTAGATCCTAGAGTTTAAAGTAGGTTTGTGGTTACCTCGGTGAGTTCTCTCTTGAGAAATTACTAAGTGATAACAGGATATGAGGCTCCTCCTCAACGTATCCTACATCCAACCTATACCACACAACAACATATAGCAACCCCAAATAGCAAGGAAGAACCTTTGTCCTACTGCACTTAGTCTTGTGCATATACGGCCTAAAGAGGGCCTGCGCTAGCCTTTTGACCCTCACAAAAGGTCGTCCCACATAGTTGTAGCAATAGCCCTATTCTTCAGCCCTGTGACAGAGATAACTGACACACAATAGCACATAGACATACTTCAAAATTACCTGGATTGTTGTGGCTTGATCTAGCATATGAGAAACCTTGATTATGCCCACAAGCATTCACTGAAGGAACCTTAATTTCTTCCCAGGGCCGCATCATGTTCCACAGAATATCTACCCAAAAAAAATATCCTCAGCAAAACACGATTGCACTATCTCCTTCCTCTTTCCTGAGAACATCACTCGATTTCAGTGCTAATGTATATGTTGAATGCAATTTGGATGTGCCTAAATGCCTTACACTTTACCTATATTTATAGGGTTCAAGTGGCTTCAATGAATTGACTATGTGGGTTTTCATAAGGTCACTTTACCACTAAATCTACCTTCAACTTGTGCCATAAGCCCACATAGAAACTTCAAAAATTCATAACTATTTAATGATAACTCAGAATCAGATGATTTTTGATGTGTCAGATTCGTCTCGATGAGCACTATCATTCTCATCCATCACATGTCAAACAATCGTCACGGTTGTGGCCTAAACATCGATGGGTTAAAAACCCTAGGCTTGGGATCCAAGCTCCCAAGGCCACTTGTGGAGCTCCTACCTCGAAACCCTTTGTCCTCAAGGCTTGGAGTACCTCCCAAGCTACAAAAAAAATAATATAAATGATAGGAAAGAAATAAGACCCAAGTTTTTCATGGGTTTCTTGATCCCTTTTGATTGTTTCAGACTCAGTTGTAACCATTGCAGATTTCAATGAAGGGGAAAATTATGAAAAAATGGAATGAAGGTCAATACATCATGGAAAATGTGGTATACTAAAAGATGAAAATATTTAAAGTGACAAATGTCTTTGGACATGATGATATTTCGTGGTGAATTGTCTCATGGAGCTTGTAGGCTCAAGATAGGACAATTGTCTTGTCTCACAAGGTGAAATGCGGCCTTTTGGAAGCAATAGTTATGTGTGGTGTGGAAAGGAGCATGGAATAAAGTTACATGTGTGGAAAAATAAGTGAATGGTGGTTTAAGGCCAAGACAAAAAAAAATTATAAATGGAGTTGAAAAAATTTCATGTAATTGGCCATATGAATTTAAGACTTGATAAGGCTGTTATACCCTTGATAAATCATTGGTAAAGTCTAGATGTATACCTAGTTGACATAAGGGAGTGTGATGAAGCATGTTAAGCTAGGACAACATGTGAGATTATCAAATACCTTTACATTGATTTGGGTTTGGCCTAGAGGAGAGTGGCGGTGTCTCACTTGGCTAATTTGGCTAGATTTGGTCAAGGAAAACCAAAAGTCAAGTTTTGGGGGAGTGGGGGGATTGTTAGATAAACTTGACCCAATGGTGGAGTTGAGGTTGTGTCAATAATTGTGGTTAACAAGTATTGTTTTGGGAACTTGGTATTGGTGACTCATAGTATTAAGCTCATGGTATTAGATGTATTTGAAGTCATTAAAGGGCTTGAGTATTCTCCATTGTAATAAGCCAGAGTTGGGCAGTGAAAGCTAAGGTTGTTGGTCTAACTCTGTTTTAGCCAAGGATGATAATAGATCTATAGTTGGCTAGTTTTTCCAATTGGGGTTTTCCAAAGTAAATCATGTTGTACAAGATTTGTATATTATTACTTGATTATTATATTTATTTATCTCATAATGTGGTGAATAATAACATAATCTAGATTTTATAGTATTTAAATTGAAAATAGGTGTCTAAAATAGTAAAAGAATAATGATTTTTTGATTTATGGGTGAATTATTTTGCAATGTAAAATTAAAATTAAAATAAACATAATTTGTATAGTTATTTTAATAAAATTATCATTTACATAAATGATTTAATTAATTTTAAATAATCAATTATTTTTTAATATATTTAGGCCGATAGGCCTCTTTCTTTGAATCATTTCCCCTGGCTACTTCATCAATATTTTTATTCTCAGCCTGACATCTGGGAAACACTTTAAGGCTACTTTTTGTGCTCTTCACATTGGGTGCTTTCTCTATGCGCTGGCTCAAGGGCCCTGCTTATGTGCACGACCAACAACTATCACACTTTTATGGGTGCATGACCAACTAACTATGGCTCCCTCTTCTGAGTTCCCTACGTTGTGTATTTCTCTAAGGTGCTGAGGTAGCATCCAAGATTTCACCTATAAATAAGCAACAAAAGCTCCATTTGTGAGTCTTCTCAGAAGGAACTATAGAAGTCAGAAGGTGGGGCTAACCATACTGCAAATTTTGGCATAAGAGCACTCCAACTGCGCTGAAATTGGAAGCAACAAAGGGTTACTTCCTATAATTATCGTACTCGCAGACTTAAAACCCCATGCATCTGAATCTCAAATAGAGATGGAAAAGCTCGCTCTGGATATCGTGAAAAAGCTGGCAAGTACTATAGGCCCAATGGGAAACAACTAGGAAAGGGATCTGGCAGATATTCTTCACCATAAGTAATCTCAGAGTCAGAGACGTTCTTTAGTACAAAAATCCTGGCTATCTAAACACTAACAATTCTTGCCACGATAAAAAGTCTTGCTCGTGAGGAAGAAGGCCGCATGACCATCAGAGGTACTAGTGGGGTTCTGCATAATCAATACCAATTTCTCTGAGCATCAAGTTTCCTCTAATAACTTCTCTGAGCATCAGGTTTCCTCTCATAACACTTTAATCATAGGTACAAGTTTCCTCATTTTATTCACAATTTTCGTCTATTTCTATGGTATATAATACAACTTATATTTTTTCCCATGCAAATAATGATGACAAAGTCGTTGATGAAAATTGACCCACTGAAGTCAGTTTCGGTCCCTTTTTTAACCAGTTGGATTACAACCACCCCCAACAACCGCACTGCTATAGACATTCACGATTTTTTTAGATTGAAAAATATGAATAGAGGGAAACCCCTATCATTACCCAATTGGATAATTACAAAGGCAAAGGGTCATGAAATAGATTTCATCAATGTCTCCTACAACAACCTCACTCATTCCCGCTGGGATTTGCTGGATCAAATGGCCTCTGGTCTCACCCAATTCCAAGTAAGCCATGTCCTGCTGAAAACCCACAAGGAATATTCCTTTCCAATTGATTCTTTAACTGGGAAAAATAGTAGAGGGGAGTTACACACAACGTTGAGTCACACTACTTAATAGCCAAAAAATTCAAAGTTGTTGAAGGCCAGATTAAGAAGATCATGGCCCCCAAGATGGGGAATCCTATCCCTCAAATATTTGAATGCTTGGTGAACACATATAGGCTTTGTGATTCTAGTCCTCAGTCCTTTTATGCACTCTTCAAAACTTATGCCCATTCAAAGAAGCTCAGGAATGCACGTGATGCATTCTACTTCATGGAAACTTATTAATTTGGGGGGGAAATTAATAAGAAAATTTCTTTGGTCCTGCACTAGATATGAAACCTTTTTTGAGCGGTCCACATGTAAGTCAATACCTTCACTGTGTGTACTTTTATTTTACCTACATAGAAATTTTTACAGCCCAAGTGTCATATTCTTGTTTTTGTGTCACTTCTAGTAAGGGGATTTGAAATATACCCTCCATGGTGTTCTGGTGCATGCTAGTCCAAGCTCAAATTCTTTCCATTACTACTACTTCATTCATACATCCAATGGCATATGGTATGCTCTGGATGATAATCGGGTATGCACGTTTTTTGTTCCACTGCTCTTTGAAAGAGATTTTTTTATGTTAAGCTTGTTATTGTCCTCTTTTCTTTTTTAGGAATCTCCTTTTCATAGCTATTATGCTGTGTTGAAAAATTCCATTGCGACTTATAATTATTGCATAAGGTTAGATCAAAACTATGTCAAGATAATTTGGAATTTGTTTTAGATTCTAAATTAAATGTTTGAGTCTCGCAAAAACTTTGTATTTGGACAGAAGCATAAGGTTTAGAAATAAAACTACTAATAGGGTGAATATGGATTGTAGGTATATCAAGTAAGTGAGAAATTAGTATTAGACCAGAAGGTTTACATGCTCTTCTATGTATGTAATAGAAGGGCAACAAATCAATCAATATTTAAACATGAACATCAGGGCAGTATATCCAGGAATAATAAAAGAAAACCAAGGAAAGTATAATATGGAAAGGAAAGTCAACTGCTTGCGTCTTCGATTGTTTCTATTTTAAGAGAGTCACTCTATTTGAACTCTAACAATGTAGTAGTTTCAGAAGCAAAGGATTTAATACCAAATAAGGAACCACTTTTAGATAGGAATTCTTTTTCAGATGTTGTAGAACCTAGGCATAATATGAGGCTTCCATCTTCTACTGGTGAACAACATGTTAGCTTTGAATCTTTTTCAAAACTTCCCTTTACATGGAACTTAGATGGGATCAAAAAAGGAAGTATGGTCACTCGAGGTGTTGTTAGAAATGGGCTGCAAGATGTTGCACCTATTAGTAGTGTCTGTAGATTGGATCCTAGAGCTGATAATGAGCATAAGATGGCTAAGAATTTAGTGGATAATACTGATAATGAGAATAATAATTCTATACATTTCAACAACAGTGTTTCCAGTGAAGGGCATAAGATTGTTAAACTCTTGTAAAATGGGGATATAATGAATCATGAGCATGGTAAAAGACATTCTCCTGCCAAGGAAATGCCAGATTTCAAAAATATCAATCAGGGTATTGTCAGTGTGACTCAGGTATCAATCAGGGTACTGCTAGTGTGCCTTAGGTTGATGAGGTTCTTATGGATGTTCAGACTAATATTAGTCATGTGATGGATTTGGGGAATAATGATAGTAATATTTCAACTTCAGGAAATGTCTCTATAATAGCACGGGTATTGAGTCAATATTTAGATGTAGTCTGATTTATTAGTTTCTGATTTGAAAAGCCAGTTTTGTTTCATCTTTCTCGGAATTATTAGTGTCCATTTTCTTCATAACGTCTAGATAGTGGCATTTGACATAATTCTGCCATTTAACTCGGATGTTTGCATGATCTTGGAAATGGAAATTGCTTACTATCTAAAGACCATGCAAATTTAGGAGTTTCATTAAAGACAATTGAACCTGGTAGCCTATCTAATTTGATAGAGGAGTGCAATTTGTTGCAAAAGCACGATTCCAATAGATTTTTCCACAGTAAAAAGGTGAGACTTTGGAAGCAGTACTTAAGGCTTTTGAGAATTATACCATTTTCACGGGGGCATTTTCTTCTTAGAGCTCTTAATTTTTTAAGAAGAAAAAGTTCGTTCAAAAGGAAAAAACGGTATCTTCTCAAATCCAAAAGTTCATCTCATAGCAAGTCTATGAATCTACTAAAGCATGATAAAGGATTTCTTACATCACAAGATACTTGTGTATCTAAAAATAAAAATAGGACTACTGTAGCTGCTTGGGAAACACCGTTTGTTGGAAATAAATCTGGAATTAATGTTGCTAAGAATATGTCAAATGGAAAGTATTGCCTTGATTCTTGTGAGGATGTTGAGAACTATGGATTCAAGGCATTGCCTGTTCAAAATAACTCTGTGTTTGTCAAAGCGAAGGAAAGTAACTTTCAATCCTGTTTTCATCTTGGGTTTTCTCAATGCAATTCGAGATAGATTTCTATACAAGATGGTCTAGACCGATGTAGTGGTATTGTGGCAGAGGGATATGGCACCATGTGTTTGAAACATAATGGTAATGCTATTGGGCCATGTTGTGGAAAAAATAATAAATAATTTCCATCAATAATGCACTCTGTGCATAATGGAGTTTCTTCTGCTTTTAAAGTAGGTGTAAATGATAGGAGACTCCTGGATAGGCACTATCTAAATGGAACTTCTTCAAAATTTTGGGAAGTGTCTGTACAAGATAGGGCACTATCTGAATTGAACTTCATCAAAATTTTGGGAAGTGTCTGCACAAGATATGGCACTATCTAAATAGAACTTCTTCAAAATTTTGGGAAGTGTTTACACAAGATAGGCCAAGAGTCTCTCAAACTCATTTTACATCTCTTGAGGATGGATTACATGAGGCAACAGCTTGTACAAGTTAAATTTTTTTTTTTTTCATTTATACGTTCAAGCTTTTCTACTATGAACCATGCATGTGTTTTCATATGGTATGTTCATTTGACTATTGCTATGTATGGCTATCAAGAATGTCACAGGCAATACAAATGGAAGCTGATGGAGAAGAGATTGACATAGCCACTAATGAGAAAAAATCTTCAAATGGTTATGTTTTAAATGGATGTTAAGATAGAACTTGGCATGTCTAATGTAATTGAGTTCTTTATAGTGAATGATACTAGACCTATTCTCATTTTCTTGACTTTGCAGTTGACATATTTTCTTGAACTCACCATTAGTGGTTTCCTTTTCTAACCTCTATAGGGTTAAAGAACATGAATATGGTACAAGGAAAAAGTTGAAGACATCCCCATTTGAGAATGACATGATGGATGGTGATAAAAGACATTTCAATAAATGAAAAACTTGTTTTGAGGTAATTTCAAGTAGTAAAATTAAAAGCAAATAGTCAAGGGGAAGATATGGTGCACCAAGAAATGAGCCAACTAAAACATGAGAATGGTCAAATGACATTTTTTGACACCACAAGTGTCATGTTGTAACGTAGTATATTTTACTAGTCTAAGGCATATTGCCTTTATATCATATTCAAATTCAAGCCTTTCAGAACAAGCCTACTGCAACAGGTTTGTATGTGAAAGTAATGTAGAAAACAAGTCATCATTACAATGAAATGATTTTATAGTTGCTTGTAAGGTGTAACATGGTTTATGTTTGATTGCTCAAAAAATGAGGAAATTTGTTAACTCAGGTTTTCATTTTTTAGTTGTTTTTGGCAACAACTATTAACTTGCAATAAACCAGGGAGGGCTCATGTTTATCTCTTTATAAATATTTTCTCTATGATGGCTTCCTCTTTTTCCATGTTGTCTTATACTCTCTTATTTCTTAATGGGAATTAGCCTATATTTATTCTGAGAATCTACTATGGAACCCATCTGCACATATTATTTATATTCTTACTTACTCAATTTTTTGGATGGCTCCATAATTTTGTTTTTAACTGAAATTCTATTATGGTTTCATAATTTATTGCTTGTTTAATTTTTCTTAAATATTTGAATGTTGAATGGTCATTTATGATTAGTTTTCCCCCAGTTTAGATATTAAGTTGTTTTTATTTTTTGTATTTGTTGAAATTTTCTTAAAGATTTGAATGTTGCATGGTTAATTATGGTTACTTTTCCCCCGGTTTAGACATTAATTTTTTTTTATCTTTTTACATTTATGTGTAGCAAAACATTAATTAAAATATTTGATATTCAAAAGAGCTTCATGCCCAAAATGTGTTGACTTCCATTCACGGATAATTTGTTGTTATATGTCCTCATCATAGACATCCAACATATTATGGTCATTTGCATCTAGATGGTAAAATTTGTCCATGCTATCAAATATTGGAATTTCTTGACACAATAAAATTTCACTCTTATGAATTTCTAATGAGCTTGAGCTTCTTTACAGTGATAAGTATCTTCCTGAAACATTATTTGACCAAACTTTTCCATGTCTTTGGAGTACATCTGTTTGGATTTTCTTAGACATGGGATAAAAAAGTTGCACCTTTAAAAGAAACAAGTTTTGTAGATATTTAGGTAATTATCAATATTTTGAAATTGAAACTAAAATATATTATTCAAAAGGTTCATGGCCTCTGATTTATTTACATTTTCACCTTGTGAATTTCAATATCTCAAGGAGATAAGTGTAGGGTTTCACCCATTTCTATTTTAGAACCTGCAAGAGATCGTTGTGGCGAAAAAATTAGATGTCTATAATAAAACTATTCCTTCTAAGTTATTTTGTAATTGATTTTTCCTGGAATTAAAATGTTTAACTATTAAGTTGAAGTTATGTGCATTTTGCTCAAATCTGGCAGCTTGAAAAGTTTGGAGAAATTTTTTTGGGGTCAATTCAGAGAACAGGGGTACTATAACTAAGGTGAAATTATAGCTGGAAATACTATTTGGAATTGATAAATAAAAGGGTGACAATGTTGTAATTAATATGAAAATCCTAGTGGTGTCTAGGCAAATTTCAGTCTTTCTTGGAATAATTGATTGAAGACTGATAAATCAATAATAGAAGAAAACTCATTTTACTTGTTAAAATGGAAAAGAGAACATTTACAATAATAGAAGAAAACTAAATCATATATTTACTTCAATGGATGCGTCTAGCTCAGTGCCTTGGAGATGCATACCAGTTTCATGACTTGCTAAAACAACAGATTATAACCATCTAGGAACATTATAATGTACAATATTCCTCGATCCAATAGAGATAGATGATAATTTTTATCGGTCCGAAAAATTCATTTTGGTATAGTGTTTTTATAGAATATCGGTCTCTAGACAAACAAAGAATTCCCTTAGAGGGGCAAAATGCTCCTACTATATCAGGAAAATATCCCCGCTTAGCTATTCATCCTTGTAGCTTCATGAAATATTGAAGTCGCCTTTATGCTTCATCTAAGACCATGAAGCCCAATTTATTGAAAACGGATGAAGATCCTAATGCACTCCATCAAAAAATCAGTTTTATTTTCAAAGAGAAAGACTCACATTAATGAATTAAAAATATCCCTACACTGCTCCTACCTCTATCCTCTACTACAGTGGACCGTATAATCCTTTTTCTAGATTGCAGCCTCTGGTTTTGTTCCTTACACTTATATCATTTGGATACAAATTAGAAATATTATTATAACCTCTCCACCAGCTCTATCTTTTCAATAACAAAATAATCCCCACATCTACAGGGGTAAAAATATTTAACTACCCATCCTTCTCCATCATCTTCAGCAGTCATCGCCTCCAATTCTAATTCATTTGCAATAACCTCTGCATTATGTTTCAAGGCGTGAAACTCAAAATCATATACCTCTCTATATTTATAATCCTTAAGAACTTCCCATGCTTTGACTATAAATCTAAAGAATATAGATCCCCATGGGATAAAACATCATAATTATTGAGACCCGCTTCATTAAAACTGAAATTCCGCTGGTCCTCTTTAAAAACTGCATTATGAAGGCCATGAATTAGCTTGGTGTTGGGAGATATAATGTGAAACTTATTTAGGGATCTGGGTGGGGAGAAATGAATGCATACATGTGTTGTACTTTGATTTCGGCATAAGTGGCATTTTCTCTCACATAGAGAGCTTAGGTGCATCTCCAACATTCAAATTTATCTTGTCATTCAACATTTATTCTATAAATAAATAAAAGTGTGTTATTCACATTTATGTTGTCATTATATCATGTTTCTATCTAATCCAAAAAATATATATTTATTCTCCAAAGGTTAAATTAACATCAATTAGCTAACACAATTACCTCTTCAATTCAATTCGATTAACAACGATTAAGAACCCCAATGTAGCCAAGGCGTAGTGGGATCACATCTCCTAGAAGTAAATTAAAGGCATCAGCTCCTCTATCCATAATATCCGGTACAGTATATATATATATATATATATATATATATATATATATATATATATATATATATATATATATATATATATATATATATATATATATATATATATATATATATATATATATATATATCCATTATTTTCCAATTGTCTAATTAAGTAACTCAAACCATAGTGAAATTTATCATCATTAAAAATAGATATAACTTATCAAGTATATTTGGAAAATTTCGATGCATATGAATGTTTTTCACCCACTTGGCTCGCCTTATCGAGTGTATTTGGAAAATTTTGATGCGTATATATGGTTTTTGCCCACTTGGATCGCTAACCTTAGGTCTCTATCAAATGGGGTTATCTCCCTTACGATCTGCTTCTGCTTCAATATAACTACATTTTCTTTTTTCTAATTCCTACTAAAATATTAGGGACTGCACTAGGAAGACTTGCTAACCTTTATCATTAAAAATGAATATTGCTTATGAGAAAATTAGAAGTAGACTTAGTGATGCCTAGAAGGTGGTGTATTTATGGCAATGATGAGGACAAAATTTTGGGATTGAAGTTTCTAGATTGAAGTAGTAGAAGTATTTTGGAAGTTATATAAATTGGATTTGTTTTCAAATATGTCTTTTTCTCATTAACTTGCTCATGCCAAAATTTTGGTTCGGTAAAATAATAATTTTCTATGACATTAATTACAGAGTTCAATGCTTAAGGTAATAATGTTCAAATATGACTTATTTTTTATGTATGACAATTCTACAAGTAAAATAATAATTTCCATCACAAATATAATTTACCAAGATCAATACTTATAGGAATAATGTCCAAAGACTTTTTTGTGTGTAGTAATTCTACATTTTAGTTTATAGCAATGGCTCATGAGGTACAATAGGAATGGAAGTAGGCCACAGTGAGCATTAAAGGATAAGAATAAATTTGAGTACAAATTGGATAAACATCACAAATTTGTATTCCACAATACTAGACAAACTCACAAGTATCTAAAAATTCATGCTGCAAAATTTACCCTATAAGATGAGATTGATAAAGAAGTCGATATAGGAAATGAAATAATGGGGATGATGGACTCTACTCCTTGCTAAAAAAGTGGATACTACTAAAAAAGTGGATACAAGAAATGAAATAATGCTAAAACAGTGGATACAAGAAATTTTAATAATGGGGATTATGGACTCTGCTCCTTAAGAGTATGACCCTATACTCTTGAAATAAAAAGTAAAAATAATATTATTTTTTATTAAACTAAAAAATTGTAATCCAATGTGGAGACAATTATTGTTTAATTTTGAAAATACAAAAAATGTGAAATAAAAAGTAAAAATAATATTTTTTTTTATTAAACTAAAAAATTGTAATCCAATGTGGAGACAATTATTGTTTAACTTTGAAAATACAAAAACTGTGAAGACAAAAAAGTTATTATAAATTTAAGAAAAATATATATAAAAAACACTTAAATTTAATGTGTCATATTAATATATACTTGATTATGAAAATTAAAGAACAACAATTTTTCCAATTTCAAAATCTTATGGGCCTCTCTTTGCACCTTTTAAGACAATTCCTAATTTAAATAGAATTATTTAAAATCACAAAAATTTGATATTTAATTTTAAATAACATTAAAATTAAAATGATATTTATAAACAAAATTTAATTAAAATACAATGCAAACGATTTTTATTATAATATTATGATTAGTTTTCTAAATAAATAATATCTATGAATAATGTAATTATAAATGCCATAAAAGGTTTATAAAAGTATGCGAACAGTTAACCAATATATAAACTCTAACAAATTTTCAAAACTCTTTTAATTTAATTTCTGCTTATATTATCGGTATATTTATTTATATATATACTAATAGTATTATTAATATATAAACTATTATTATTTTTTGTTTTAGCTATTTAGATGGCTAACATCTCTTTTCATGGCTATTCCCGAAATCTTCTAGAGTCTGTCCTAAATACAAAATCAGGGATTAATGTGAACTAAGATTTGAGAATAAAATTTATGGGCAGCATTTAATACCTTCCCAACAGTCATATATGTTTACATTGCCTCTGAATTAGTTTCCTAATTTCAATACATCTTGGAACATATTTACACGGAAGAGTGAAGCCAAGCTTTGGTCGGGCAAGCAATATCCAGAATGCTATAGGGCATTTAATGCATCCCCATAGCAGGCTCCAAACATACATACACCATGCAGTCAGCAGTATCGGGTAAAAAGGAGCTCATTCACCATGCATAAGCATGCTATGCACCCTGATGCAGCATCTGAAGCTAGAGGTCACCGTTAATGCCACGTCCCGACCTTATTTCAAAGTCGGTTACCTTCCCACCGTAATTTTTCAAATTTCCAATCAACTCCTGCTTAAAGGCAATGCTCTCAACTTCAAAATTTCAATCCAGCTCAGCTGAATGCATTGCTCTCAAATTCAAATTTTAACGTTTATGAGGGAAAAGGGAAATCAACAGATGGTAAGAAAATGTGTTTACGAGAGCTCAAAAGCATGTATCCAGTTACTTTTTCGAGCGTATTGCCAGTTTCTCAAGGCTGGAATGCCGAGCAGGTTGGAGGAAGACCAATTGACCAGTTTGTTCTTCTAGGAGACAATATTTCAAGCTCTCGAAAAGCAAGGCCTTCATCTCAGACCTCGTTTTTCTAGGCACCGGAGGTAATTATCCCAACCCAACAAATTCATACGATCTGATGGACTGTTCTCACAGATAAAATGTTTTTGCAGGGGCGATATGATTCAATGCCGGGGGAGAAATAAGATGGTGGAATGTGTTGTGCAAGGAAGAAAGTCATTGCGCTCCCAGTGATGATTACTTCTGCTGACTTAGAAAATTTACTTAGAAGGTAGAGTCTGTCAATACAATGAAGAATCGTATTTTCATTAGTGTAAGGGTGTGAATATTTCTCAGAATTGGGACTTTCTTGAACTCATTTTAATTTGAAGTTGAAGATGATGTTTGATGGGCTCTAGCAAATTCCACATTGTTTTTTTGTGAAAATATTTTTCTTTATCTTCAATGTAGATTTTTAAAATATTTCAAAGTTTTATTGATAAGAAAATTCATTCTTATTTTCATTAGTGTAAGGGTGTGAGTATTTCTCAGAATTGGGACTTTCTGAATTCATTTTAATTTGAAGTTGAAGATGATGTTTGATGGGCTCTAGCAAATTGCACATTGTTTTTTTTGAAAACCATTTCAATTGTCTTTTTTGTTAGAGCTTACTCTGAGTGTGCAAGTATTCAATATGATGGTGATCACTATTAAGATCCAATTGATCTTGATAACACAGTTGCACCAATAAAGATAGCTTTTTATTTCCACCCACACTGAGCAGCATAAGCACTAGCAATAGAGATCAGACTAATCAGTAATAGGAGACAACATTCCTTATGGTTAAATGATAAGACCCTGCAGCGAGCAGTATAAGCACTAGCAATAGAGATCGGACAAATCAGTAATAGGAGACAACATTCCTTATGGTTAGATAATAAGACCCTGCAGCGGAGTGAGCAGCGGAGTGAGCAACAAGAGAGGGGCAGGTTATTCTTTTAAAAATTAATCTGGGTGGAAAGAATTTCAACTTGTTCATCTTTAAAACAAGAGAAGGACAGGTTATTTTTTTTTTAAATAATTTGGGTGGAAAGAATTTTAACTTGTTCATCTTTTTTAAATGGAGAAAAATATTCCCGAATTTGTCCTTTTAAAAATTAATCTGGGTGGAAAGGATTTTAACTTATTCATTTTTAAATGTAGAAAAATATTCTCAAAATTATTTCTTTAAAAATTATTATGGATTCAAAAATATTTTCAAAAATTACAAGAGAACTATATAAAGAGATGCCTAAACTATCTCTTTTGTTTAAATGTAAAGTCACTAAAACTATCTCTTTTTAATTTGATAATTTTGTTTAAAAAAATTACAAACGAAAATTAACAAACCATATTTATATTGATAATCTATTTATAATAAATGAATTTAAAATATCCAAAATAAATTTAGCAATGATGATAATTTTGTATTGTAAATTTTGAAATATTTATATTTATCTAACGAATAAATGTAAGAAAAATTAATATTTTAAAAATACCTTGGAATTTACAATTGGATATATAAGATTTTTAAGATGGATTAAAAAGAAAATTATTTTTTACATATAAGATTCAATATATATTTTAACTCATTATTTAAATATCATACCTACTCTCTATATTTTTGTTGATTTTTTATTGTGAATATAAAAACAATTGTTTAGTAATATAAATTTTGTATTTTTATCATGAGATACTTTTAATTTTAAAATATGGTCAAACCAAATAATATGATATGTGTGCATGCTTTATAATACTTTAAGAAGGTCAAATATATTCATTCTTTCCATTCCTATTGGCAAATTAGAAAATTATTTGGTGCAATTATGTAGTCACTATTTATGTGATTTCAAAGATTTTTCAAATCATACAAAGCCATTTTCTCAAATAGCTTCCCAAAACCCATTAACTATAATGTATTTTGAAGAGGAACATCAATCTGAGCTTTCAACATGATGACTTGGATTAAAGGACAACCTTATAAATCATAAAACAAGTTTTGACCCACTTTTAAAAAATACTTTGGGAGTATTTATAATAAAATACATGGCATGCATTTTGAAGGAATTCATAATCTTCCAACTGGTAAGAAGGATGGAGCTCTCCTCTTGACACACTAGCACTTGAGAGGCCCAAACCTAATTAGCATATCCTAGTATCCATCTCAAACTAATAAATAGAGCCATTTTGTAGAAATATAGATCTATCTCTAATGTATTAACACTAAATAAATTACATTAAAACTCTCAAAATCAAGACAAACAAGAAAATTGAGTGCTGTTATTTCTATTATACAATTGAAAAACTCTTTAATTTGATTACTATATCTCCATAAGTTAATGTTTTATATTGAACACCAATGGCCTATAGGTGTGTACATTCTAGGTGAGTATCAACCTTTAAGATTAAGGCTTTAAGTTTAAGTGTGCATACAATGCAAGGTTTCATAATAATAGTGGAGACAAAGACAACCTTTTATAATAAGGCCAAAGTCCCATTGTGGGCGAGTCTATGCTTATCTTGAATTCTATTCTTGGATAGTGGGTTTCTTTTATATATATATATATATATATATAATTGGGTTATATTAATATTAAAGACCAAAGTGACTCATAACTAGTAAATGTAGTTGATTGATGATTGAAAGAATTTAATTAATTGTACTAATTTCCAAGAGAGGTAGATCTTAACCTACTAAAAATATTATGGATGTATCAAGTTGGATATATAACATGGATTAAAATTATTTTGTAATGAAATCTAAAATCATCATAAAATATAATAAATGGCACTAGTTATGCAAGAATAACTTATAAAGTTTTTATGGATAATCATCTTAATGTAATGGATAATGTTATGTTGATTCTTGGTTAATTATGGGAAAAAATGGAGGAATGTTTGTACTAATGCATTCACATTACCACTGTTGATAGGGAATTGACATAATAAGTCTTTGGTTTAATGTATGTTAATATATTTAAAGAACAATATTCGTTTGATTGAAAACAAGAAACTTTAAATGTGTATAATGATTTAGATAATTGAGAATGATGTAGAAAGGAGAAATGTGTTCATTGGAGACTCACATGCTAAAACCAACACTAATGCTCTAGGTAGAATGAGGATTTTGGACACAATTTTGTTAAGAAAATTTCAAATAATTTAAGATGTATCTTTATTGAATACAAGGATTTGGAAATATCTATGTTGTATTGAGAAAAATTGCTTCTTGGGTCTATATTTGATTTTCATGATGCTTGTTAGTAGATATTGATGGTGATGACATGTTTAGGCATGGATGGTTTCATAACCTTCTCAAGTTTATTCAATATTTGATCAATGTTAATCAAGGATTATCGGTTCCAAACATTGGAAAGAAAAGGTGCATTTATGCTAGCACATATTGATTTGCAAGGAAGAATGTATACTCTATAAAAGAAATATTTTTATTTTGGGTACGTGACCTATAAATTTTCATGGGTATTCCATTAGAGTAATTTGTCACAATAGATCTAGTATAATTACTGAAACATTTACTATGAGTGTTAATTCCCTTTAGATCTCAAATTCTTTAGTTACTATTTTTATGCTTAAATGAATGGATTAGCTAAAATACAAGAGTATATAATAGAAATAAATACATACACCATCCACATTAGAAAAAAAAATTCCTTGGGAAATTAATATAGGAGAAGGGGTAGGTCCTACCTTCTATAAAGGTCTTAGCACCAAATTTTCATATAGATTTGGCAAAGGACATAGCTTTGCATAAGAGGTCAAGTATTCATCTCGTGAAAGTATATATATTTTCCTAAGGCATAAATATGATTCTTAATCATTATGAGGAGGATGGATATGAGGATTATGGCATGGTAAGGTGACGAAACAGTTAGTAAACTTGGTGAGGAGGTTCAAGACTAACTTGGGGTTATTTTCGATGAGTCTTGTGCTCGAGATTTGGAACCAACAACAATTCTAGAAACTAGTTGGTGAACCCTAGAAAGTGGGAATCACGGAGGGATTGGCCATCTCAAAGAAGGATGTACTACTTAGGTTTTGGAATAACTAGAAATCCAAATTGGTTACTTCATGGAGGGTGCCTAGAGATATAGAGTAGCATGCTTGTTGGGTCGGAACCTTGGTAGTTAGCCTATAGGGTACCTAGATACCTAGACCATCATGTTTGTTGGGTTGACACCTTAGTTAATATTTTTCCCCAGAGGGTGCCTAGAGCCCTAGAGAAACATGGCTATTGGGTTAGAACCTTGGCATTTATCCTAGAGGGTGTTGAGAGCCCTAGAGTAGCATGGTTTTTGGGTTGGAACCTTAGCCATAGAGGACATGTTACTATCGGTTTTTCCTTGCCCTGGAGATTACAACCCTAGCTTGGCTGTGACCTGTGGTTGAAATTGGCAAACCACAAGTTCTATGGTTGGGAGGAATGTGGAGATCTTGCATCCAATATGTTCATTTTGACTAGATAAACATTTTTATTGATGTGCCATGTGAATTATATATTTACTTAGAAACCCTAATTTTGGAATTTTGAGTACTTTGCATGTATTTATGTGCTTCTATATATTTTTATGCATTTATATGATCCACAATTCATATTTTGAACTATGGAACCCTAATTCGAGATTTATATGCTCAAATGTATGTTATCATTGTTATTATATTATGCAATATTCTACGATTATGTGTTATTGTTATAAACCCCAAATTCTACAAGTTATAATTATGTGCATGATGAATATTAATAAATGTTACATAAAGAATAATTGGGAAGTGGTTAGTTATAACTCTTATGCATGATCTTAAATTAGGGTTATTACCTGGATCATTGAATTACGAGGCTTATTAATGGAATTCACAGGTTGTAAGTGCTTCCACTTAAATTTTGGTGAATTTTGGTTTTGGATGATGTAGTGTTTCCCAATTGGAGGCCACAGACATTATAAAGTGGTATCATAGGAAAAGTAAAACATTATGCTTGATTGGGTCGGCAATTAAAAGTGAAATTGAGAAGTTGCAAGATTTCCTTAGGCAATTGTTTTTGTATTCATCAGTCAAAAGCACGTGGATACTATGAGTTTGTAAGCTTATGGAGGTATGCATAAGGGATGTTTTTATGTATGTATTTATGTATGTATGTATGTATGTAAAGAATAGTGTATATGAATTCATGGTTATCTATATAAACACATAAACACATGTTTTCATACATACATTTTCATTGATGAAAGCATAAAAGCCCTTTCGTTTTATACCTATTATATACAAATTCAATTTAAATTTCTTAGGATTTTTTTATATGTTTACAAATTGTGTGTGTGTGTGTGTGTTTAAGTATTGAGAGTGTATAATTTGATTATGCCTCATGGAAGATGAAAAAGGAAAGGGCCACCTCGCCTATATTCAAAAGGCATCATATCTTTACCAATAAGATTGAAGTGGGATTGGTGTTAAATAAAAAATCTAGATTGATAATTTAATTGGGTGTTACAACTCTATAACAACTGAAGAACAAAGCCCAACAAAGGATGAACTTCTCAGAAGCATATATTTGTGCTCTAGAGTTGGAATTTGGCATTTGAATAGTTTGAAGAAAGGGGGTTTTGAGTAGACCATATCTGTAGTAACAAAAACATGAATTGGTGGATCAAATTTCTTAAAAAAATTACAAGCAAAGCTACAAGGTTTTAGAATGAAAGAAATGGTGTTTAATTGAAACTTTTGGAAGGCTTAATTTTTGGTGTATGTGTCATATTTTCGTAGATAGAAAATATATGGAGAGTTGCAGGTGAGTATAACTCATTGGAAACTATAGATTTTTTAATCGAACTGAAATTTTGTAGAAATTTGTTGGACCTGTAGGTCTGAAACGAAAGATTCATTATGAGAACCGATGAAGCAAAAAATATGCCAAGATCTAATAGCCCAAAGGAATAAGTTAGGGCTAAATGTATTCTAAATTGATCCTTGAGTAAAAAAATGCAAGAGAAATATGGATTCAATTCAAAATATAATCCTTCATTATGACATCTTTCCCACTAGCAGGCCGCCATAAAAATTTTGATATTTGAACATAGGAATCATGCTTAATTCAGTAAGGGATGGAGGATGGTATCAATTGACTATTAACTATAAATTCTCCAAACTTAAAATTACAACCTTGTTTGCTACATTGATCAACTTCTTGGTTATTATCCCTTAGAGTGTGCTCACAAATCATTTTTGGGATATCTTTGATACCTTCTAAATTTGATTTAGGATATTATCCAAAACATGGCCTCTAGGGGAATATCCTTTAACCAAATAATGAATTATTAAAAGGGAGTCATCCAACACAATGACAGAAGAGACATGAAATTATTTGGCAAGAAGAATTCCTAGGAGCAAACAATAGGATTTTTTCTTATTATTTGTCATCTTCCCAAGCCCCATGAATACTATAAAACCTTGATTTCTCCAGGGCCATAAAGGACCCCTAACACTCTTGCCACCCTAAACACAAATGATGGTCCTTGCAAAAATAATCAATGGAAACTATTGTTCCTTAATTGTGCTTTAGGCATATTTACATATAGACTCTAGAAAAACATAAAAAATCCATTACGAAAAAAATTACGCCCATTTTAGAGGTTCTTTTGAACTTGATGTATCACTCCATGGCTTTTATACCATGCCAAAATTTAAGAGGAAGAGAAAAAAAACATAGTAAACACATATTTACCTAGATTGAAAAACCAATGGAGCATTATAGTTATTTTCACATTAAATTACCACTTTTCCACACCTCACCAAAAACTAGTTACATGGAGAGTATATAAAATTACTTGTTTGACTCAATCTAACACCTTGTTTGATATGGTCTAACTCATTATTGAAAACTACTTCATGTGCATTGAATGCACTACACTATGGAAGCTATCAACTAGGTAAATAACTTAAAAACTAGTAGATTTTTTTTGAAATCTAAATTGAAATTGGTAGTCTGAATCTTAACTTATAGTTCACCTAATTCAAATGTTTTGGATGTTTTCCAAAACCATGAATTTATTTTTACATTAAAAAACAGTTTTAAAAAATCTAACATTACAATCTCACAAAATAACATCTCACTAAATTCAAATGAATATCTAAGGTTATATTTGACAAGTATTTACTAGTGTTTTCCTTATTTCATTTTCAATATTGACTATGTGAAAGTATGCACATCACTAATAATATATACTTAATTTTTAAAACTCTCAATTTGATGAATAAATTAAAAAATTACCATATATATATATATATATATATATATATATATATATATATATATATATATATATATAAACCGACTATCCAAGCATAGAATTCCCACATAGCAATGAGATTACAAGATAAACATCGACTCACCCACAAAGGAACTTTGGACTTATTATGAAAAGTCGTATTTGTCTCCACTGTATCATGCAACCTTGCATTGTATGCACACTCAAACTTAAAGCCTTAATCTTAAAGGTTGATACTCACCTAGAATGTCCACACCTACAGGCCATTGGTATGCTATATAAAACACTAACCTATGGAGATAGAGTAATCAAATTAAAGGGTTTTTTAATTGTGTAATAGAAATGATAGCACTCAATTTTCTTGTTTGTCTTGATTTTGAGATTTTTAATGTAATTTATTTAGTTTTAATACATCAGTGATATATTTATATTTGTATAAAATGGCCCTATTTATTAGTTTGAAAAATATCCTAGGATATGAGGCATTAGAGGCATGCATGATTGAATATGAATGTAATTAGGTTTGGGCATCTCAAGTGCTAGGGTGACAAGAGGAGAGCTCTATCCTTCTTACTAGTTGGAAGATTATGAATTCCTTCAAAATGAATGCCATGTATTTTATTATTAATACTCCCAAAGTCCTATTTATAAGTGGGTCCAAACTTGTTTTATGATTTATAAGGATGTCTTTTAGTCCAAGTCATCATGTTGAAAGCTGAGATTAATGTTCCTCTTAAAAATACATTATAGTTAATGGGTTTGGGGAAGCTATTTGAGAAAATGGCTTGGTATGATTTGAAAAATCTTTGAAATCGCATCAATCCTGACTACATAATTGCACCAAATAATTGGCTAATTTGACAATAGGAATGAACAAGATTGAATATATTTGACCTTTTTGAACTATTATAAAACATGCACACATATCATATTATTTGGTTTGACCATATTTTGAAATTAAAAAGGTATCTGGATAATAATACAAAAAATATATTAATAAGCAATTTTTTTTATATCCATAATAAAAAATTAACAAAAATAGAGATAGTAAGTAAGATATTTAAATAATTGGTTAAAATATATATTGAATCTTATATGTGAAAAATGGTTTTTTTTTTAATCCATCATAAAAATCTTATTTATCCAATTGTAAATTCTAAAATATTAATTTTGCTTATATTTAATTTTTAGATAAATTTAAATACTTGAAAATTTACAATAAAACATTATCTCAAATTATTTTAATGTCTCATATTATTATTACTAAATTTAAATTGGATACTTTAAAAACATTTATTATAAATATATAAATATGGTTTGTCAATTTTACTTTGTAATTTTCAAAAACCAAATTATCAAGTTAAAAAGCTATTTGATTGAGGACTTTATCAATCTCAAAAACTTAGACTCTTCTCTATAGATTGAAATTGAATTTTTTTTGTCTCTCATTTAAATTTATATTAAATAGTTAGTTGATGGCATATTATAAATTGAAATTGATACAAACCACACATGTTTTAGTGACTTGGCATTTGAACAAATGAGATAGTTTAGCCATCTCTTTATATTGCAGTCTTGTAAATTTTGGAAATATTTTTGAATCCATAATAAATTTTAGAAGAATAATTTCGATAATATTTTTCTACATTTAAAGATGGAAAAGTTAAAATATTTTCCACCGACCGGGTTTAAATCTTATCTAACCATAAATAATGTTGTCTCCTCCAACTGATTATTTACCATCTGATCTCTATTGATAGTGCTTATGTTGCTGGCTGTGAGTGGAAATAGATACTAGATTATTTACCGTTCGATCTCTATTGCTAGTGCTTATGCTATGGGTGGAAATAAAAAGCTACCTTTATTGGTGCAACAGCAACTGAGTCATCAAGATCAATTGGATCTTAATAGTGATCACCAGCCTATGCAATACTTGCAAACTCATAGTAAGATCTAACCAAAAACACAATTGAAATGGATGGGATTTCCCCAAGAGTGTCCTCTATGGTATAGAATCAAAGAGTGTGTTCTTTGAAAGGGTCAAATTAGAGAATATTTTTCTGTATTTAAAAAAGAATGTTGTCTCCTACTACTGATTGTTTACCTTCCGATCTCTATTGCTGGTGCTTATGTTGCTGGCTGTGAGTGGAAATAAATACCATATTATTTACCGTTCGATCTCTATTTCTAGTGCTTATGCTATGCGTGGAATTAAAAAGCTACCTTTATTGGTGCAACAACAACTGAGTCATCGGGATCAATTGGATCTTAATAGTGATCACCAGCCTATGCAATACTTGCAAACTCATAGTAAGATCTAACCAAAAGCACAATTGAAATGGATGGGATTTCCCCAAGAGTTTCCTCTATGGAATAGAATCAAAGAGTGTGTTCTTTGAAAGGGTCAAATTCGAGAATATTTTTCTGTATTTAAAAAAGAATGTTGTCTCCTACTACTGATTATTTACCGTCCGATCTCTATTGCTAGTGCTTATGTTGCTGGCTGTGAGTGGAAATAAATACCAGATTATTTACAGTTCAATCTCTATTGCTAGTGCTTATGCTATGGGTGGAAATAAGAAGCTACCTTTATTGGTGCAACAACAACTGAGTCATTAGGATCAATTGGATCTTAATAGTGATCACCAGCCTATGCAATACTTGTAAACTCATAGTAAACTCTAACAAGAAAACAATCGAAATGGATGGGATTTCCACAAGAGTGTTCTCTATGGACTAGAATCAAAAAGTGTGTTCTTTGAAAAGGTCAAATTCGAGAATATTTTTCTGTATTTAAAAATATACAAATTAGAAATTTTTCCATCAAAATTTTATATTTTTATTTAACAAGTTAAAAATAACAAAAGAGTGACCATTCACGGATTAATAAGAATGAATTTTCTTATTAAAAAAAAATTGAAATATTTTAAAATATATTTTTACCAAAAAAATTATTCGGAAATTTGCTAGAAGCCATTAAACATCATCTTCAACTTCAAATTAAAATGGGTGGGTGGGTAAGTAGGCTGGATATTGCCTCCTATAAGGAATTTAATGCAACCCCATAGCAGGCTCTAAACATACATACACCATGCGGTCATATCTTTTCTAGCAGCCGTAATAACGTAGTCATAGTCTACAAAATGGACCCCATTCATCACCATGCATAAGCATGAACGGACCCCATTCACCATGCATAAGCATGCTATGCATGTGGATACCACATTTGAAGCGTGTGGTCGCAGTTAATGCCACGTCCCCACCTTATTTCAAAGTGGGCTACCTACCCACCCTAATTTTTCAAATTTTCAATCAACTCCCGCCTAAAGGAAAAGCTCTCAATTCAAAATTTCAATCCAGCGCCAACCTAAACGCATTGCTCTCAAATTCAAATTTTAACGTTTATGAGGGAAAGGGGAAATCAACAGATGGTAAGAAAATCAATTTACCGGAGCTCAAAACATGTATCCAGTTCCTTTTTCGGGCGTATTGCTAGTTTCTCATGGCTGGAAAGTATGCCTAGCAGGTTGGAGGAGGACCAATTTACAAGTTTGTTCTTCTAGGAGAAAATAGCTATTTTCAAGCTCGTGAAAAGCAAGGCCTTCATCTCAGACCTCGTTTTTCTAGGCGCTGGAGCTAAGTATCGAACCTCAACAAATTCATGGACTGTTCTCCAGTGACTGGCCAGATAAAATGGATTTTGCAGGGGCGATATGATTCAATTTTGGGGGAGAAATAAGACGATGGAATGTGTTGTACAAGGAAGAAAGTCATTGTGCTCCCAGCGATGATTACTTCTGCTGACTTAGAAAAATTTACTTAGAAGGTAGAGTCTCTCAATACAACGTATTTTTCATTAGTGTAAGGTTCTGAATATTTCTCAGAATTGGGACTTTCCTGAACCCATTTTAATTTGAAGTTGAAGATGATGTTTGATGGCTTCTAGAAAATTCCGCATTAATTTTTTGGTAAAAATATATTTATTTATCTTTAATTTAGATTTTAAAATATTTCAAAACTTTTTTAATAAGAAAATTCATTCTTCTTAATCCATGAACGGTCACTCTTTGTTATTTTTAACTTGTTAAATAGAAATATAGAATTTTGGTGGAAAATTTTTTAAATTGTATATTTTTAAATACAGAAAAATATTTTCGAATTTGACCTTTTCAAAGAATACATTTTTTTGTTCTATTCCATAGAGGGCACTCTTGCTAAAATCCCATCCATTTCAATTTTTTTGCTTACCATGAGTTCGCAAGTATTGCATGGGCTGGTGATCACTATAAAGATCTAATTGATCCTAATGACTTAGTTTCTGTTGCACCAATAAAGGTAGCGTTTTATTTCCACCTATAGCATAAGCACTAGCAATAGAGATCGAACGGTAAATAATCTGGTATTTATTTCCACTCACAGCCAGCAACATAAGCACCAACAATAGAGATCGGACGGTAAATAATTAGTAGTAGGAGACAACATTCTTTTTCAAATACAGAAAAATATTCTCGAATTTGACCCTTTCAAAGAACACACTTTGAGATTCTAGTCCTTAGAGGACACTCTTGCAGAAATCCCATCCATTTCAATTGCTTTTTTCTTAGAGCTTACTATGAGTTTGCAGGTATGGTGATCACTATTAATCTCCAACTGATCCTAATGACTCAGTTGTGGTGATCACTATTAAGCTCCAATTGATCCTGATGACTCAGTTTTTGTTGCACCAATAAAGGTAGCTTTTTATTTCCACCCACAACATAAGCACTAGCAATAGAGATCGAACGGTAAATAATCTGGTATTTATTTCCACTCACAGTGAGAAACATAAGCACCAGCAATAAAGATCGGACGGTAAATAATCAGTAGTAGGAGACAACATTCTTTATGGTTAGATAAGATTTAGACCCGGCCGTTGGAAAATATTTTAACTTGTCCATTTTTAAATGTAGAAAAATATTATCGAAATTATTCTTTTAAAATTTATTATGGATTCAAAAATATTTCCAAAATTTACAAGACTGCAATATAAAGAGATGGGTAGACTAGTTCATTTGTTCAAATGCCAAGTCACTAAAACATGTGTAGTTTGTACCAATTTCAATTTATAATATGCCATTAACTAAATATTTAATATAGATTTAAGTGAGAGACCAAAAAAAAAAATCAATTTTTACTCTATAGAGAAGAGTCTAGGTTTTTGAGATTTGTAGAGTCCTCAATCAAATAGCTTTTTAATTTGATAATTTTGTTTTAGAAAATTACAAATTAAAATTGAAAAACCATATTTATATATTTATAATAAATGTTTCTAATGTATCCAATGTAAATTTAGTAACAATAATATGAGATATTAAAATAACTTCAGATAATGTTTTATTGTAAATTTTGAAGTATTTAAATTTATGTAACAAATAAACCTAAGCAAAATTAATATTTTAGAATTTAAAATTGGATAGATAAGATTTTTATGATGGATTAAAAAAAAACCATTTTGCACATATAAGATTCAATATATATTTTAACTCATTGTTTAAATATCTTACTTACTATCTCTATTTTTGTTAATTTTTTATTATGGATATAAAAAAAATTGCTTATTAATATATTTTTTGTATTTTTATCGAGATATCTTTTTAATTTTAAAATATGGTCAAACCAAATAATATGATATGTGTGCATGTTTTATAATACTTCAAAAAGGTCAAATATATTCAATCTTGTTCATTCCTATTGTCAAATTAGGCAATGATTTGGTGCAATTATGTAGTCACGATTTATGTGATTTCAAAGATTTTTTAAATCATACAAAGCCATTTTCACAAATAGCTTCCCCAAACCCATTAACTATAATGTATTTTGAAGAGGAACATTAATCTCGGCTTTCAACATGATGACTTGGACTAAAAGACAACCGTATAAATCATAAAACAAGTTTGGACCAAATTTTATATAGGACTTTGGGAGTATTAATAATAAAATACATGGCATTTATTTTGAAGGAATTCATAATCTTCGAACTAGTAAGAAGGATAGAGCTCTCCTCTTGACACCCTAGCACTCGAGATGCCCAAACCTAATTACATTCATATTCAAGCATGCATGCCTCTAATGCCTCATATCCTAGGATCTTTTTCAAACTAATAAATAGAGCCATTTTATACAAATATAAATATATCACTAATGTATTAACACTAAAGAAATTACATTCAAAATCTCCAAATCAAGACAAAAAAGAAAATTGAGTGCTATCATTTCTATTAGACAATTAAAAAACTCTTTAATTTGATTACTCTATCTCCATAGGTTAGTGTTTTATATAGCATACCAATGGCCTGTACGTGTGGACATTCTAGGTAAGTATCAACCTTTAAGATTAAGGCTTTAAGTTTGAGTGTGCATACAATACAAGGTTGCATGATATCAGTGGAGACAAAGACAAATTTTCATAATAAATCCAAAGTTCCTTTGTGTGCGAGTCTATGTTTATCTTGTAATCTCATCGCTATGTGGGAATTCTATGCTTGGATAGCTGGTTTATTTTATTTTTTGTATATATATATATATATGGTAATTTTTCAAATATAACCTTAGATATTCATTTGAATTTAGTGAGATGTTATTTTGTGAGATTATAATGTTACATCTTTTAAAAACTATTTTTTAATGTAAAAATAATTTCATGGTTTTGGAAAACATCTAAAACATTTGAATTAGGCGAATGATAAGTTAAGATTAGGACTACCAATTTTAAATTAGATTTCAAACAAAATCTACTAAAAATTCTACCCATAAAATTGTTGACTGCATCTTCAGGTTTTTAAGTTATTTACTTAGTTGATAGCTTCCATAGTGTAGTGCATTCAATGCACATGAAGTAGTTTGCAATAATGAGTTAGACCATATTAAACAAGGTGTTAGATTGAGTCAAACAAGTAATTTTATATACTCTCCATGTAACTAGTTTTTGGTGAGGTGTGGAAAAGTGGGGATTTAATGTGAAATAACTGTAATGCTCCATTGGTTTTTCAATCTAGGTAAATATGTGTTTACTATGTTTTTTCACTCTTCCTATTAAATTCTGGCATGGTATCAAAGCCATGGATTGATACATAAAGTTGAAAAGAACCTCTAAAATGGGTTTAATTTTTTTCGTAATGGATTTTTTATTGTTTTCTAGAGTCTATCCATAAATATGCCTAAAGCGCAGTTAAGGAACAATAGTTTCCATTGATTATTTTTGCAGGGACGATCATTTGTGTTTAGGGTGGCAAGGGCGTTAGGGGTCCTTTATGGCCCTGGAGAAATCAAAGTTTTATAGTATTCATGGGGCTTGTGAAGATGACAAATAATAAGAAAAAATCCTATTGTTTGCTCCTAGGAATTCTTCTTGCCAAATAATTTCATGTCTCTTCTGTCATTGTGTTGGGTGACTCCATTTTAATAATTCATTGTTTGGTCAAAGGATATTCCCCTAGAGTCCATTTTTCAGATAATATCCTAAATCAAATTTAGAAGGTATCAAAGATATCCCAAACATGATTTGTAAGCACACTCTAAGGGATAATAACCAAGAAGTTGATCAATGTACCAAACAAGGTTGTAATTCGAAGTTTGGTTAATTTATAGTTAATAGTCAATTAATACCATCCTCCATCCCTTACTGAATTAAGCATGATTCCTATGTTCAAATATCAAAATTTTTATGGCGGCCTGTGAGTGGGAAATATGACATAATGAAGGATTATATTTTGAATTGAAGCCATATTTCTCTTGCATTCGTTTACTCAAGGATAAATTTAGAATACATTTAGCCCTAACTTCCTCCTTTGGGCTATTAGATCTTGGAATATTTTTTTCTTAGCCGGTTCTCATAATGAATCTTTCCTTTCAGACCTACAGGTCCAACAAATTTCTACAAAATTTTAGTTCGATTAAAAAATCTATAGTTTCCAATGAGTTTTACTCACTTGAAACTCTCCATAGATTTTATATCTACGAAAATATGACATTTACACCAAAAATTAAGCCTTCCAAAAGTTTCAATTAAACACCATTTCTTTCATTCTAAAACCTTGTAGATTTTCTTGTAATTTTTTTAAGAAATTTGATCCACCAATTCATGTTTTTGTTACTACAGATATGTTCTTCTCGGAATCCCCTCTCTTCAAACTATTCAAATGCCAAATTCCAACTCCATAGCAGAAATATATGCTTCTGAGAAGTTCATCCTTTCTTGGGCTTTGTTCTTCAGTTGTTATGGAGTTGTAACACCCAATTAAATTCTCAATCTAGATTTATTATTTAACACCAAGCCCACTTCATTCTTATTGGTAAAGAAATCATGCCTTTTGAATCTAGGCGAGGTGGCCCTTTCCTTTTTCATCTTCCATGAGGCATAATCAAATTATACACTCTCAATACTTAAACACACACACACACACAATTTGTAAACATATAACAAAATCCTAAAAATTTTAAATTGAAATTTTATGTAATAGATATAAAACAAAAGGGATTTTATGCTTTCATCAAAGAAAATGTACATATGAAAGCATGTGTTTATGTGTTTATATAGATAAGCATGAATTCATATAAACTATTCTTTACATAATACATACATACATACATAAAAAATTCCCTTATGCGTACCTTCGTAGGCTCATAAACTCATAGTACCCACTTGCTTTTGACTGATGAATACAAACCAATTGCCTAAGGAAAACCTGCAACTTCTCAATTTCACTTTTAATTGCAAGCCCAATCAAGAATAATATTTTACTTTGCCTATGATACCACTCTATAATGTTCGTGGCCTCCAATTGGGAAACACTACATCATCCAAAACCAAAATTCACCAAAATTTAAGTGGAAGCACTTACAACCCGTGAATTCCATTAATAAGCCTCGTAATTCAATGATCCACATAATAACCCTAATTTAAGATCATGCATGAGAGTTATAACTAACCACTTCCAAATTATTATTTATGTAACATTTATTAATATTCATCATGCACATAATTATAACTTGTAGAATTTGGGGTTTATAACATTAACACATACTCGTAGAATATTGCATTATATAATAACAATGATAACATACATTTGAGTATATAATTCTTGAATTAGGGATCCATAGTTCAGCATATGAATTGTGGATCATATAAATGCATAAAAATATATAGAAGCACATAAATACATGCAAAGTACTCAAAACTCCAAAATTATGGTTTCTACGTAAATAGATAATTCACATGGCACAACAATCAAAATGTTTATCTAGTCAAAATGAACATATTGGATGCAAGATCTCCACATTCCTCCCAACCATAGAACTTGTGGTTTTCCAATTTCAACCACAGGTCACCACCAAGCTAGGGTTGTAATCTCCAGGGCAAGGAAAAACCTATAGTAACATGTCCTCTATGGCTAAGGTGCCAACCCAAAAACTATGCTACTCTAGGGCTCTCAACACCCTCTAAGATAAATGCCAAGGTGCTAACCCAATAACCATGTTTCTCTAGGGCTCTGGGCACCCTCCAAGAAAAAATATTAACTAAGTTGTCAACCCAACAAACATGATGGTCTATGTCTCTAGGTACCCTCTAGGCTAACTACCAAGGTTCCAACCCAAGAGGCATGCTGCTCTATGGCTCTAGGCACCCTCCATGAAATAACCAATTTGGATTTCTAGTTATTCCAAAACCGAAGTAGTACATCCTTCGCTGGGATGGCCAATCCCTCTACGATTCCCACCTTCTAGGGTTCACCAACTAGTTTCTAGAATTGTTGTTGGTTCCAAAGCTCGAGCACAAGACTCATCGAAAATAACCCCTAGTTAGTCTTGAACCTCCTCACCAAGTTGACTAACTAGTTCATCACCATCCCATGCCATAATCCTCATATCCATCCTCCTCATAATGATAAAGAATCATATAGATGCCTTAGGAAAATATATATACTTTCACAGGAGAAATACTAGACCTCTTATGCAAAACTATGTACTTTTCCAACTCTACATGAAAATTTGGTGCTACGACCTTTATAGAAGGTAGGACCTACCCCTTATCCTATATTAATTTCCCAAGGAAAAAAATTTGTCTAATGTGGATCGTGTATGTATTTATTTCTATTATATTTTCTTGTATTTTAGCAAATCCATTCATTTAAGCATAAAAATTGTAACTAAAGAATTTGGGATCTAAAGGGAATTAACACTCATATTAAATGTTTAAGTAATCATACTAGATCTATTGGGACAAATTACTCTTATGGAATACCCATAAAAATTTATAGATCACGTACCCTAAATAAAAATATCTCTTTTATAAAGTATACATTTTTCCTTGCAAATCAATATGTGCCAGCATAAATGCACCTTTTCTTTCCAATGTTTGGAACCAATAAGCCTTGATTAACATTGATCAAACATTGAATAAACTTGAGAAGGTGATGAAACCATCCATGCCTAAACATGTCATCACCATCAATATCTACTAACAAGCATCATGAAAATAAAATATAGACCCAAGAAGCAATGTTTCTCAATACAATATAGATATTTCCAAATCCTTGTATTCAATAAAGATACATCTTAAATTATTTGAAATTTTCTTAACAAAATTGTGTCCAAAATCCTCATTTTACCTAGAGCATTAGTGTTGGTTTTAGCATGTGAGTCTCCAATGAATGCATTTCTCCCTTCTACATCATTCTCAATTATCTAACTCATTATCCACATTTAAAGTTTCTTATTTTCAATCAAACGAATATTGTTCTTTAAATATATTAACATGCATTAAACCAAAGACTTATTATGTCAATTCCCTATCAAAATTGGTAGTGTGAATGCACTAGTACAAACATTCCTCCATTTTTTCCCATAATTAACCAAGAATCAACATAACATTATCCATTACATTCAGATGATCATCAATAAAAACTTAATAAGTTCTTCTTGCATAAGTAGTGGCATTTATTATATTTTATGATGATTTTAGATTTCATTACAAAAAAAAATTTAATCCATGTTCTATATTCAACTTGATACATCAATAATATTTTTAGCAGGTTAAGATCTACGTCTCTTGGAAATTAGTACAATCAATTAAATTCCTTCAATCATCAATCAACTACATTTACTAGTTATGAGTCACTTTCGTCTTTAATATTAATATAACCGAATTTCATATATATATATATATATATATATATACACACACACACACACACACAAAATAAAAATAAAAGAAACCCACTATCCAAGAATATAATTCAAGATAAGCATAGACTCACCCACAATGGGACTTTGGCCTTATTATAAAGGGTTGTCTTTATCTCCACTCATATCATGCAACCTTGCATTGTATGCACACTTAAACTTAAAACCTTAATCTTAAAGGTTGATACTCACCTAGAATGTACACACCTATAGGCCATCAGTATTCAATATAAAACACTAACCTATGGAGATATAGTAATCAAATTAAAGAGTTTTTCAATTGACTAATAGAAATAATAGAGCTCAATATTCTTGTTTGTCTTGATTTTGAGAGTTTTAATGTAATTTCTTTAGCGTTAATACATCAATGATAGATTTATATTTCTACAAAATGGCTCTATTTATTAGTTTGAAAAGGATCCTAGGATATGCTAATTAGGTTTGGGCCTCTCAAGTGCTGGTGTGTCAAGAGGAGAGTTCCATCCTTCTTACCAGTTGGAAGATTATGAATTACTTGAAAATGCATGCCATGTATTTTATTATAAACACACCCAAAGTCTTATTTAAAAGTGGGTCAAAACTTGTTACACCTTAAGGTGTTCTTATTTGAAAACAACTTTCCTAGCTATCACTGTGTACTTGTCTGCACCATTAGATTAAATGTTAGACGATTGAAATATTTTAGGCCATTGAATCAACAACCTCCTTCATTTAAGCAACTAATTACTTAACTAATAACTAACTTACTAAACCCCATGAATCTATCTTCCAACATTTTATAATATACAAGATTGAGAATGTAATAGCAAAAATAAAAACAACATAAAGACATAGATTCATCCCTCCAGTTGTTACAGGTATTTGTTGTGAGTTGCAGGTCTCTCTTGTGATTGTGATCGGATCGATCTGTGTACTGAAATGGATTCTGAGAAAATGGTTTCCCCTGGACCATCTTGATGGCCTCATCGGCAACCTTACAGCCTTCGTCAGAGGCTGAAAAAAGAACATGAATGGATGGCGACCTTACAACCTTCGTTAGAGGCTTAAAAAAGAAGATGAAAGGAACCCTTCGTAAGAGGTTGAAAAAGGAACATGAAACTTCTTCATGTAATGGAAGAGGAAAGGGCGATTTTCTGTGTATTTTGGAAGAGGGAAGCTCACCAACGATGATAGTAAGATGATTTTGCAGGTAAGCCATATTAAATTTTTTAGATTGAATTTCATGAAAAATACTCAACTTCTGATCTCACAGATTTTAATATCTTTTTGCAAGTTAGTCATATTAAATTATTTAGATTGAATTTCATGCATCTTCATCTCCAGTTTGCAAGTTAGTCATATTAAATTATTTAAATTGAATTTCATACATCTTCATCTCCAGGGGGGCCTAGGAAAGGAACTTTTGGAACACCATTTTTATTATTTATGTGGTATAAACAAGTGCCTATCTATATGATGATGTTGGGATCTCTATCTTTTCTTATCCGAATACAAAGTGTTATCAATTCCTCATAATCGTTTAAATGGGCCGAGATATCTCCTTCTTCTAATTCTGCCATTGCATAGCTGGGTTTTGCAAAAATAAAACACTCAACTTCATATTGTGGTCTGATCTAATAGATTTCAATATCTTTTTGCAAGTTAGTGATATCAAATTATGTAGATTTTATTTCATGAAAAATACTAAACTTCATGCTGTGGTCTGTCTCACATATTTCAAGGTTTACTTGAGTATTTTTCATGACTTTTCTTAACAGTTGCGTGATCTATATTTAGTAACATGGTTTGCCTATTAGGAACCATCTATTATACACAAATAAGAAATTACTAATATCAAAATTACTTATATTTGTTAATACAGATGTTAATAGACTAAAATTTAGACTACTCTTCTTTTCTGTAATTAGTTCAAGGCGAACTGAGTACCTTCCCCGAGCGAGGTAGGCCCATTGATCGTTCGTTCAATCAATCTCCTGGCTGCCCATGCTAGCCAATACTCCTGTAATCTACTGAGCTTGTGTTAAAAAAGTGAAATAAAATTAGACTTTATTAATAAAATTAGACTTAATAAAGTGAAATAAAATGAGATTTGTTAGTGTGCTTTTTCTTGCTGCATATTGCAGTTTTCTTTTTCTTCCCGAGCATAATTCATTGTCCAATATCTTTCCCTCAATTTTCTCCAGGAAAGAAGAAAACATAGATAACGTCAGGCTGTTGGCCATATTATGCTTAAGATTGTATCATCAGTTTTGCAACTGCAATTTTATAATTTCTTTTTCTTCCGAAGCATAATTCATTGTCCAATATCTTTCCCTAAATTTTCTCCAGGAAACAAAAAAATAAAAAAAAATAACTTTAGGGTGCTGGCCATATTATGCAAAAAAGAACATGAAACATCTTCATGTAATGGAAGAGGAAAGGGCGATTTTCTGAGTATTCTGCAGGAGGGAAGCTCACCAACGATGATACTAAGATCATTTTGGAGATAAGCCATATTAAATTATTTAAATTGATTTTCAAGAAAAATACTCAAATTCTAATCTCACAGATTTTAATATCTTTTTGCAAGTTAGTCATATTAAATTATTTAGATTGAATTTCATGAAAAATATTCAACATTGTGCAATATCTTTCTCTCAATTTTCTCCAAGAAAGAAAAAAACATAGATAACTTCAGGGTGTTGGCCATATTATGGTTAAGATTGTATCATCCGTTTTGTTTCAAGCAGTTCGTTGGTCTAAATTATTCCTGCACCATGAACAATACCTTTGTCCAATAATTCCTGGATCATGAGTTTGATGGAGAATAATTCAACATAAGTTCATTTATTTATATTTTTGCAAATGAAATTTTATAATTTCTTTTTCTTATGGAGAATAATTCATTGTCCAATATCTTTCTCTAAATTTTCTCCAAGGAAAAAAAAAAAGCGTTGGCCATATTATGCTTAATATTGTATCATCCATGTTGTTTAAAGCAGTTCATTTGTCTAAATTATTCCTGCACCATAAACAATACGTTTGTCCAATAATTCCTCGATCATGAGTTTGACGAAGAATAATTCAACAGAATTTTATTTATTTATATTTTTGCAAATGCAATTTTATAATTTGAAATTTGTTAATAAAATTTAATATTTACATAAATTTGAATTTAATTATTTTTTTGATTGGTTAAATAATGGGTTTGAACTCCATGGGATATAACTCATTACTATCAAAGTGATCTTTGATGTAATTATTTCCTATCAAAGAATTTAATTATGGTTAACTAGCAATTGCACCATCACCAGATGTTGCAAAGGAAACGCCGTAAAATTATTAAAAATATTCAATAATTGCTAAGCAAAAATTCAATTATCTTAAATAATAAAAAATTGCTTATAATAAAAATATCAATAATAAAAAAAATGATAATCCCAAACACTAAAATCCTAAAAATAAGAACAATCAATAAATAAGAATTCTAATCAAAATTAAAACCTATATCCTTATCACATTATCATTTTAGAATTGGCATTTAATTACAACACAAACAACTCATTTAAAACAAAAACAAAAAACTATAAAAATAATAAATTTATCTAATTTAATATTTTTATTTACTGTCATATCCCTACCATTAAATCCAGCGAATTCAAACTTCTTAATAGTATCAAGATCGAGTAGGCATTTTAACAATAGAAAGATCATGGTATCATATCTATTATTTGGAACACAAACTCGATTATCAGAATCAATGCCTTCATATCTATTATTCAAAATTCAAAACAGGAATTGAATTATTAGAATTATCTAGTTTAATCTTTTTAAATTGAACTTGCAACAACAGTAGAAGCTCCTTTTACTCTTAAATTTGAATTATTAGAATTATCTAGTTTAATCTTTTTAAATTGAACTTGCAACAACAGTAGAAGCTCCTTTTACTCTTAAATCCCTACCATTAAATCCAGGGAATTCAAACTTCTCAGATCATTTTAACGATAGAAAGATCATGGTATCATATCTATTATTCAGAACACAAACTGAATTATCAGAATCAATGCCTTCATATCTATTATTCATAACACAAATTGAATTATCAGAATCAATGCCTCCATATCTCATAACACAAATTGAATTATCAGAATTAATGCCTTCCTGTTGGAATCCAGAGGACATGAAGCAATCAATCCCTTTTGCGAGAAGTTAAATAAAAAGAAGTTGGGTGTTTAAGAGATTTTGGAAGATTTGGGAAGCAAATTAGTCTAAAATATGTTACCTTTAAGGAGCAAAGTCTTACAAAAGTTACCTTCACGGAAATGTCAAATGAATAAAGTTGCCCACACACAGCGCTACGATCTCAAACAATTCAAGGGAAACAACCTCTAACAAATTTCACCTTCAAGCTGGTAATTTCACGTTCGAGCTGGAAATGAGGGATCGAAAGAGATGTCATTGCAAAACGCTACTATCCTATGCAATTGATGATGAGCAATGCCTATCCAACTTCGTCTTCGAGGAAAAATTACAGAATGATAGAAATGCGCATCCAAAACTGCCCTTCAAAACGTTAGAATGTTACGCAATTCAAAGGTAGCATGGCGTAACAAACTTTACCTTCCAGGAAACAATAGATTGATAGAAATGCCCATCCAAAATGCGTCTAGAGAGTATGCAGATCAATATCGTTTTACCCTTCTTTATTTTTCTATGTTGGTAATGATCTCCAAAATTTTTATTGTGATGTGATTGGGATAAGATAGCTGTGAAGTGTACATTTTGGAAATATTTGTGGAATATCTTATAGAAGAAAAATCAAACAATTAATCAATTAATTTTGATTAAGAGAAAAATTAAACCATTCAGCTTATTATCAGCAAAGAGTCCAACTCGTCAGAGAACTGACACGTATTGACCCGATGCAGAGTTCAAAAACTACTTTCAAGTCACAAAAATGAGATTGTCGATGAACATCAAATCCCTCCTAAAGAAATCAAGTGAGAACATCTGTGAGAAGAATCGAACATATCTCCTGAATATTTCAATATTTCTATGAGGCATACACAACTCGGCAGACATCATACTTGAGCAATCATTTCTGTTACTCAATGTAGTACATGTTGCATCTACACTTTCCCACTTCGCCAACCAGTGCAATTATACGCTTACTGTCCATGGAATCTTAGAATGTATAGGAATGCAAAGCCTTGGTCTTTGTGAAGTAAGACTTCAATAAAGCAAGACAATAGTAAGATAATTTGTTCTGATTTTTACCTCCCAAGTAAATCCTTGGCATAGTAACAACTTCTCCTACACGCTTTTTCCCTAATGGTAGGCAACCCCAACTTGATCTCTTCGCAGTTCATTTCAAACCACCAGGAGTCCACCATTCGAACAGCTGAGGAAAATCCCTCTGTGAATGAGGGAGCCTACAACACACAAATTATCAATCCCTCAAATAAATAGATTTGAATCCAAAATAAATAGAATATGTTAAAGAACTGAAACCTAATTTCTCTGTAAATCACAATCTCATCAATTTTCTTATGAGAATGTGTTATGTTTTAAAGGTAAATCATTTTGTAGATATAAAAATAAATCCAAATAAAAGAATCAAAACATTAATTATAATAAAGTCTAATAATAATTTAATTACTAAGTTTGAAATTTTATAATTGAAATCTAATGATATTTCAAATTATTTGTGTTTGAAATTTTATAATTGAAATCCAATTATATTTCAATTATTCAGTACAAAAAAACATAACATATCTTAACAAAAGACGGGCCCATATAAAAACAAAATTGCAACTTTAATTCACTCATTCATTTACTTGTATATATTTATATTTTTTATTTAATATTTTATATATTGAAACTAATTTTATTTATTTATTTATTAAAATTATTTTTAATCATCCTTATTGAGTTTGAAATTTTTTAATTGAAGTTCAATTATATTTCAATTGTTCAGTTAAAAAAAACATAACATATCTTAACAAAAGACACACCCATATAAAAACAAAATTGCAACTTTAATTCACTCATTCATTTACTTATTTTTCTTTAATATTTTATATATTGAAATTAACTTTATTTATTTATTTATTAAAATTGTTTTTAATCATTTTCTCATTTACCATTCATATATCTAACAAAAAACAACTAAAAAATATAAAAGATATTTTTATTCTTTCATTGAAACTCAAACCATGTTATATCTTCCTTAACATATAAAAGCATGATAATGAGAGTTTCCACACCATTAGGCACATAAATAAATTTCTTAAGCCTGGATTTGTGTTTCCACATAGGTAAATGCGTCGTAGTTGGGTTTTTTTTCATGTTTGGAATTCCATATCGAAGATGGATATTCCACATGGGTAAATGCATTGTAGTTGGGTTTGTTTTCATGTTTGGAACTCCACATCAAATGTTTTAAATGGGCGCAGACAAAGGATGGATACACATAATAGGTTATGTATTGTAAAAAAAATTCAACAATAAACAACTTTGATAATAGATATATAAAAGCATGACAATGAGAGTTTCCACACCATTAGGCACATAAATAACTTTCTTAAGCCTGGTTTTGTGTTTCCACATGGGTAAATGCGTTTGTAGTTGGGTTTGTTTTCATTTTTGGAACTCCACAGCGAATGCTTTAAATGGGCGCAGACAAAGGATGGATATTCCACATGGATAAATGCATTGTAGTTGGATTTGTTTTCATGTTTGGAACTCCACATCGAATGCTTTAAATGGGCGTAGACAAAGGATGGATATACATAATAGGTTATCTATTGTAAAAAAATTTCAACAATAAACAACTCTGATAATAGGTTATCTATTGTAAAAAAAATTCGACAAAAATTTCGACAATAAACAAAAAAAAAATTCTACAAAAATTTCGACAAAAAACAGCTCTAATAATAATTTCATTGTGTATCTATTTAAACTGTGACATAGACGATTAAAATTTTTCTGACAATAAGCAACTCTGATAATAATGTTAATGTCTGTCTATTTAAATAGTGACATAGACAATGGGATGGTGTGACATAGACGGTGGGACGGTGGGCCTTAGTGGCTCTGTAATCAGGTAATTTTTTTATGTGAGTGACTAATTTTATTAATATATTTATTTAGTTGCTCTCATTTAAATTATTTCATCCAATAGCAAATTTTGAATTTGTCATTTTGGAAAGAAAAAAAAATTCAATAAACCTCCTATGTTACCAACTAGTCAAAATGCCCCAAAGAAGTTAAGTAAGGACAAGAAAAAACAAATGTATCCACCTTAAGAGCAAGTGGTAAAATATTGTAATATTTTGATCAATGCAAACAATTCAATATCTCAAAAGAGCATTTTTGTTATGAGATATTTGCTATTGAAACTTACAGAGAATATTTGAAGATTGAGAGAAAATATATAGTGGAAAGGTTGTAGAATATTTAAATTTGACATAATGTAAGTGATTTATCTTTATGTTCTACCTTTGAATGGCATTTTTTTTACTCCACCTTAAGAGCAAGTGGTAAAATATTGTAATATTTCGATCAATTCAAACAATTCAATATCTCAAAAAAGCATTTTTGTTATGAGATATTTGCTATTGGAACTTGAAAGAGAATATTTGAAGATTGAGAGAAAATATATAGTGGAAAGGTTGTAGAATATTTAAATTTGACATAATGTAAGTGATTTATCTTTATGTTCTACTTTTGAATGGCATTTTTTTTACTCCACTTTAAGAGCAAGTGGTAAAATATTGTAATATTTTGATCATTTCAAGCAAGTCAATATCTCAAAAGAGCATTTTTGTTATGAGATATTTTCTATTGGAACTTGAAAGAGAATATTTCAAGATTGAGAGAAAATATTTAGTGGAAAGGTTGTAGAATATTTAAATTTGACATAATGTAAGTGATTTATCTTTATGTTCTACCTTTGAATGATTTATTTTTACTAATTTTTTTATTCAGTAATCTTGTATATCATGATTCTTCTTGAATGTATGTCTTAAAGTGTTTCCTTTGCAACGTATGGTGCAATTGCCACTTTTATGATTTATAAAGTTGTTCTTTAATCCAAATCATCATGTTGAAAGCTCAAATTAATGTTCCTCTTCAAAATACATTATAGTTAATGGGTTTTGGGAAGCTATTTGAGAAAATGGCTTTGTATGATTTGAAACATCTTTGAAATCACATAAATAGTGACTACATAATTGCACCAAATCATTTGCTAATTTGGTAATAGGAATGGCAAGATTTAATATATTTGACCCTTTTAAAGTATTATAAAACATGCACACATATCATATTATTTGGTTGGACCATATTTCAAAATTAAAAGTATCTCATGATAAAAATACAAAATTTATATTAATAAACAGTTGTTTTTATATTCATAATAAAAAATCAACAAAAATATAGAGAGTATGTATGATATTTAAATAATGAGGTAAAATATATATTGAATCCTATATGTTAAAATTTTTTTTTTTTTTAATCCATCTTAAAAATCTTATTTATCCAATTATAAATTCTAAGATATTTTTAAAATATTAATTTTACTTACATTTATTTGTTAGATAAATTTAAATATTTCAAAATTTACAATACAAAATTATCATGATTGCTAAATTTATTTTGGATATTTTAAAAACATTTATTATAAAAAAATTATCAATATATAAATATGGTTTGTTAATTTTCATTTATAATTTTTTAAAACAAAATTATCAAATTAAAAAGCTATTTGATTGAGGACTCTGTCAATCTCAAAAACCTAAACTATTCTCTCTTCATTGAAAATTGAATTTTTTTGTCACTCTCATTTAAATCTATATTAAATAGTTAGTTATGGAATATTTTAAATTGAAATTGATACAAACCACACATGTTTTAGTGACTTTAATTTAAACAAAAGAGGTAGTTTAGGCATCTCTTTATATTGTTGTCTTGTAAATTTTGAAAATATTTTTGAATCCATAATAATTTAAAAAAAATTAAATTGGAGAATATTTTTCTACATTTAAAGATGAATAAGTTAAAATCTTTTGCACCCAAATTAATTTAAAAAAAAAGCAAATTCGGGAATATTTTCTCCATTTAAAAAAGATGAACAAGTTAAAATTCTTTCCACCCAGATTATTTTTTTAAAAATAACCTGTCCCTCTCTTGTTTTAAAGATGAACAAGTTAAAATTCGTTCCACCCAGATTAATTTTTAAAAGAATAACCTGCCCCTCTCTTGTTGCTCGCTCCGCTGCAGGGTCTTATCATCTAACCATAAGGAATGTTGTCTCCTATTACTGATTAGTCCGATCTCTATTGTTAGTGCTTATGCTGCTCGCTGCAGGGTCTTATCATCTAACCATAAGGAATGTTGTCTCCTATTACTGATTAGTCTGATCTCTATTGCTAGTGCTTATGCTGCTCAGTGTGGGTGGAAATAAAAAGCTATCTTTATTGGTGCAACTCTGTTATCAAGACCAATTGGATCTTAATAGTAATCACCATTATATTGAATACTTGCAAACTCATAGTAAACTCTAACAAAAAAGACAATTGAAATGGATGGGATTTCTGCAATAACAGTGTCCTTTATTGACTAAAAGTGTAAGTGTGTTTTTTTGAAAGAGTAAAATTCGAAAATATTTTTCTGCTTAAAAAAAATTAAAATCCTTTTCATCCACATTTTATATTTCTATTTAACAAGTTAAAAATAACTAAGAGTGACTATTCAACGATTATTAAGAATGAATTTTCTTATCAATAAAATTTTGAAATATTTTAAAAATCTACATTGAAGATAAAGAAAAATATTGAAAAAAAAAAACAGTGTGGAATTTGCTAGAGCCCATCAAACATCATCTTCAACTTCAAATTAAAATGAGTTCAGGAAAATCCCAATTTTGAGAAATACTCACACCCTTACACTAATGAAAATACGATCCTTCATTGTATTGACAGACTCTACCTTCTAAGTAAATTTTCTAAGTCAACAGAAGTAATCATCACTGGGAGCGCAATGACTTTCTTCCGTGCACAACACATTCCATCATCTTATTTCACCCCCGGCATTGAATCATATCGCCCCTGCAAAAACATTTTATCTGGGAGAACAGTCCATCAGATCGTATGAATTTGTTGGGTTGGGATACTTACCTCCGGCGCCTAGAAAAACGAGGGCTGAGATGAAGGCCTTGCTTTTCGAGAGCTTGAAAATCGCTATTGTCCCCTAGAAGAACAAACTGGTAAATTGGTCTTCCTCCAACCTGCTCTGGTAAATTGGTCTTCCTCCAACCTGCTCGGCATTCCAGCCTTGAGAAACTGGCAATACGCCCGAAAAAGGAACTGGATACATTCTTTTGAGCTCTGGTAAGCAGATTTTCTTACGATCTGTTGATTTCCCTTTTCCCTCATAAACGTTAAAATTTGAATTTGAGAGCAATGCCTTCAGGCTGGAGCTGGATTGAAATTTTGAATTTGAGAGCATTGCCTTTAGGCGGGAGTTGATTGAAAATTTGAAAAATTACGGTGGGAAGGTAACCGACTTTGAAATAAGGTCGGGACGTGGCATTAACTGCGACTTCTAGCTTCAGATGCTGCATCAGGATGCATAGCATGATTATGCATGGTGAATGGGCTCCTTTTTACCTGATACTGCTGCCGGAAAAGATATGACTGCATGGTGTATGTATGTTTGGAGCCTGCTATGGGGTTGCATTAGATGCCCTATAGCAGGTTGGATATGGCTTCTGCTTGCCCTTTGGTCGACTTCTTATTCTATGTGAAATCTGTCTAAACTGTTAAATATGACATCTGCCCACATTCCAAATATTCTGGGCAGTTTCCGTTTCTGCACCATTAGCAACAATACACGCGCCCTTCACCGCCATTTTCGCCCGCGGCTCTGAGAAAGGCTGTCCCCATCTTGCTTATTTTGTTGAGTTAGTTTGAGCATTGAAATGGCGAATCGGACGAAGATCCCGTTGCGCGTGTTCTTCCCGACTTCGTCTCACCAAGATGAAGGTTCGCAACCTGGTACTAAACAAATCTTCCGCTTTTGATCTGCCGGCTGCCAGCAAGCCGCTCATGAAAACATATGTTTAACCGGGTTGTCTCTGATTTGTTCACCACGATTGCGGCTCTGGGACCTAACCCCGATTACGTGGCGTGTTTCTGTTTGACGTGACATTCCGATTTAGATGGTCGGGAGAATCTGTATGATGCAATCTAGGTCGCATCTCTACCAGGGAAATGGTTATTGAGACTCTGTAATATGGAAGGGCTTATCACGCCGGTTTGAATCTGAAAATTAGTATAGCGTTTGCCGTCCTGGAAGAAGTTGAGAAGGTTCGAGGTAGGTGTGGAAGTGCAACATGTTTGACGTGACATTCCGATTTAGTTGGTCGGGAGAATCTGTATGACGCAAATAGACGCCTTTTCAAAACCCACGTGTCTAGGTCGCACCTCTACCAGAGGAATGGTTGTTGAGACTCTGTAAAATGGAAGGGCTTATCAAGTCGGTTTGAATGTGAAATTTAATATAGCGTTTGCCGTCCTGGAAGAAAGTGCGAAGGTGCGAGGACGCTGTGGAAGTGCAACAATATTTTAATTGTGTTGAAATGTGTAATTCCTACTTGTCTAGTTGTGACTTTTTATGAATAGAGTCTGTTCCTATTTCAATAGGAATTCGCTAAAACTAGTTTCCTTGTTTGGTGTGAGGTTGAGATATTCCCTCAACCAATTTATTGTACGTCTAAGATAGATTTCCTATCTTGAGACTAATTCATGTATAAATGTGTGTAATCTATTTAATTAATAATATAGTTTTCATATTAGAGTTTTATTTTGGTATCGGAGCCAGTGTTTGGGTATTGGAGTGAGAGCTCCGCTTTCGAAACCCATCGGATCTTGTTCGCCGAGTTGCAGTCGGATATTTTGTAATATTGCAGTTCGTTGTGTTCAACAATTCATTGGTTTGCTGTTTTGTGCGTTGGAGCAATTCCGGCTGCCAGATCGTGCTAGCGCGCGGAGTATACCACGCTGCTCGATCATTTATTTGTTGTTTTGTGCGTTGGAGTTGGTACACCGGCGTCTGATACCCACGAATTTGAAACGGACGCATCCAGCAATTCGTTCGCTGTGTTCAGCAATTTGCTCGACCTGCGTGAAGTTTCCAGTGTGAAGAACTGCACATCAGTTCATTGCAGCAGATCTGCTGCTGCTCTCTTCGTGCACGGGAGGACAGAACATCTCCAGCCGGGTTCAGATGGTGCAGAGCAGTATTGATTTTGAAACATTTCAACCGCAGTTAATGTGTTAAAAGACTGCTTTCAACGTGCGAGATCCCCGTGCTGTGTTGTGCGTGTGAGTTTCCGAAACACTCCTTTTCTTCTGCGTTTCCAAAACAGAGCAGGATCTCTTGAATAGAATGTCGATGGATTGAAAAAAGGTGCAGATTGTCAAGTGCGTGGAGTTCTTTTTTGGAAGATTGACCAAATTAAATAATAAAATATATTTAAAGATATTAAAAATTTGAAAACTAAATAGAAAATCGATAATTTATGTTTTGCGAGGATTTACATGAAACGTAGTGTGGGTTGGTGCCTCAGTGTATGGCGCTAGCAAGGTGACTCACATATTCATATTTTTATGAAATAAAAAGTTTTGTATGAATTGATGTTTTTGCTTTTGTATGAATTGATGTTTTTGTTGATATCAGCGATGTAATATTTAGTGAAACATCATTTTTTAGGATGATAGTTTTTTTGTTTTTTAATTGGAGTTTATGTTATATTATAATGATAATGTAAATAATGATAATATAAGTGATTTAATTGTATTTGGATTTGTGTGGTTTTTTTAATTAATTTTAATAAAAATAGAAACTAATATATATTTTATTATTTGTAATGAAAAGTATTATAAAATATTAATAGTTTTGATTTAGAGTTAAAACACTTTTTTATATTTTATGTACAATTTTTTTGTAAATTTTGTTGGAATTTAATATGCTGAAAATGACATTTTGTTTTTTTATTATGAGCTTCCATGTTTCTAGATTTAGGACTCTTTATTGTACATGGTGTGCCAACCCATCAATGACATATTTGGAGTCATCAAAAATTGTAATGCATCTAATATTTGTTATCTTAGCTAAAATGTACATTTTTCGTTATGCTCACTTGGTTAGTTGTTAATATTAAAATTCAATATGAAAAATGTGGTAAAAATATTTAACTTTCACTCTTGGACCTATAAATAAAATATATGAATTTCCATATTAAATAACAAAAATTTACATAAGATTATGAAGCTAAATTAATTAAAAGTAAAAAAGAAACTCTTATGTTTCTAGCATAAATATTTCAATATAAAATTTAAATAAATTGTTTGAATATCCATATTAACTAATATATGTGTGTATGTGTAGAAAGAATCTATGTTTTAATGTTGACAATAACAAAATATTTCAATGCTAAAAAGGAAGAAGTAATTAAAAATAAAACAATTTAGTTATTTCTTAATAAGAGACAAATTGGTAATTAGTTCAAATTTTAATATAAAATATTATTAATAATAAAATATTAAAAAATACAATTTAGAGAATACATATATATATATAAAAGATTTATCAAGCACTAAAATTGATTAAATTTATTATGGTGTAAACCTATTTTCAAGTTTTAAATTCTAAAAAGTGGTTTGCATATTAAGAGGTTTGATTTTTCTTGACACTCAATAAGTAATTAAAATCAATCTATATTGATAAATATTGTAATTCCACATTATAAATATATTTCAACCATCAAAATCATGATTCAAGCATAAGATTTCTTAAATTTTTTTGGCCCGGATTCCAGCCAATTTTGGCCATCCAGGGAATTCCTTGGTCTCGTTAGACAACTCCCAATATAAATGCTAAGAAAAATTTCTAGTAAAATGTTAGTTGGGAATAATGTAATGTCAATTGAATATAAATAGATAAAATAAAATAAAATAAAAAATATTATTTAATTATTAATTTTTGGATCTAAATAATGTAATAAGTAGACTATAAAAGATTATTTAACCATTTGTGGTTTGATATGAATAATATTTTAAACATTTGTCTTTTGTTCTGAATAGTGAAATCTCAACTCAACTTGAATTTATTTGATTAAATGAAAATCAATTATTTAAACAAATAAAAAAAATGAAAAGAAAAGTCGTCCTTTACTCTTTATGTTTTAAATAGGTGGGTGGTTTCAACTGTAACTTGGGTTGAGTGTAAATGGATTAGGTAAAAAGAATTTAGTAGTAGATTATTAGTTCTTTTAACAAGAATTTGGGCTCATTTATCTTAATATTGAGTATTTTTTCCAATTTGAAAGAAAATATGGTTTTGGAAGGTAGTTTTTCAAACCAAAGACAAAAGTATGAGTTATTGGTAGTGCTTTTTTATTTATGGCAAAAGTGGTTATTTATAAATCAAAACCATGAGTAAAAGTATTGTGAAAATGTTTAGTTTTATTTTTTAATATTGAAATAATAATATATTTTCATTTATTTTGAATATTTTTATTATTATGAAAGTAGAGATAAAAGAGAATTATCATTGTTATATTTATCAATATTATATTTTCTTGAACTTAAGTTTATGTGGTAGATCACAACTTCTAGCTTAGTAAATATAGTGCTTTGTTTTGAGTACCATGGACATGTGGATGTTTCTTACCCATGAGAGGTAAAGTTAACTAAATAGTAAACTTATTTGATAAAATCACTAGACAACAAGTCACCAGAAACTTTATTCATGGATCCAAAGGTAATTGAATAAGTAGGCTTAGTGTAAACAATCACGCCTTGTCCAATAAAGGAAGTGTTATATACATGGACGTAAAGATGACTAAGGAACTAACCTTACCATGCAAGTATCACTCTTCATTATTACATTGGAAGTATAAACTAAAAACATGATTTCAATAATGGATATCAAGAAAGGGAATAAGAAATCTCTTTAACTAGGCTATAGAATGCACGTTCACTAGAAAATCTAATGAGTTCTAATTAATGTATCTCTTGGATTGAAATTTTAAAGGAAAATGGAAAAAGAGGGCAACACATCAACACAGGCACTCTCCACTTAAGAGTTTTAATAAGTTACCCCTAGGAAATTATGTAAAGAAATGAAACATGTGGTTATCTTGTGACAAACAAATTTATATATAGTATTTTCAACTAATATAAAGGTTTAAACATGGAATTCCTAACTCCTAATCTAGGATTTGAGCCATAGAAGTTAAAATATAAAATATCATAGCTTAATCATACGGAAAATTATTATAACTTACCAGACTGCGCTTAAAACTGCTTTGAGAGTAACAAAGCAAATTGGTAACTAGAACTCGTTTGTAGCGATGCAAGGGGAAGACAATGATGGCATAACTTTTGAGACAACAAAGATTTTCCTTTTTAGGTTGGTAGATAACTCATGTGCTGCAACTTCAATGACCTCAAAAAAATTGGTTTCTAGCAGCATTTGTTCGTTTATTTTCAGGACTATATTGTCATTCTTCATTCACCAACTCAATTGCAAGGGACTATGAAGTGGAAGTTGAAAAATTGCATGGCTCAAAATATTGATTTTATAAAAGCAATACAGAGAAATAAATAACGATACATAAAGATAATCATTTAAGTGTGAGACTGCGGAAGATGATTTCTCTTAGTGATGTCAGGAATTTCTTTTTTTTTCCTCAAAGTATGTTAGTCGCTTGTTTTGAGTTTTTAGGATCAATAGATATTGAAGAGGTAAAAAGGGGAATTTCTTTTTAAAACATTTCATGGGTGAAAATAGCTCCAAGGATCGTAATGCCTCATCACACAGTTGGGCATGAGCCACTTGGTAGAATAATGCTCATGTGGTCATACCTAACCATTAATTTCCATTAAACTTAAGGATACAAAATTTAAATAAACAATTTTAAAATGACATACAATATAAGATTTATTTAATGTAATAAAAATTAAAAGAATAAATCTAAAAAACTTTTAAAATGACATATAATATAAAATTTATTTAATATAAAAGTATTTTAACGACTAAATCTAAAATATATATTTGTTGATCATTGTTTTTTATAACATAAAATTGATTTTAAGAGAATAAAAACCGAAAGAAAAATAAAATCGATTATATGATGTCAAAATGTCTTTTATAAAATAACGATTAGTAAAATTTTAAAATAACAATTAATAAAATTAAAACACAAATTTTAAGAACATGGAATGTATATTATTTATATATTATTTATAAATAGTCATATTTTAGATGGGTTGTCATATTTTTTTTTATTTAAATTAATTTTTTTTTTATAAAGTTATTAACTATATAATGGTTTAGAAAATAAAGTTAGAAATATTGGTATGTAAAATTGTGAAAATATTTATTACTACTTTAAAATTCTATATTTTGAATGTAATATTTAGAGTTTTCTTTGTTACAATTTTTGTATGCTAAAAATTAATAAATTAATAAATTTATTGAGTTTTATAATTTATAAATGAAAAAATTATGAGTATTTGTGTTATTAAAATATTTTTGAAATTATGTTGTTGATTTCCAATTCTACAATTTAGTTATGAGCATGCATTCAACAATGGCCTTTATTTTTGACAAGATGATATTGGCTTAATTTTTGACAAGATGATCTTCCCAAATATTTTATACCTTTGGTGTATCTTTTCACCTTTAGGGGCAATTGCTAGTTCTATTTCTTTATCTTGAAGCTTTGATTTCTTGTCGGTTGAAGTCAATTCAACACTGGGGATGACGTAAACATTTTTTTGGACCGTGTTAAACAACCCAACCCGAGAAGACATCATTATTCCATGCTCTCTCCCCACATTCAAACATTCAATGGGAAAAATTGAAACCATCCATGTAACAGGATATTACTGAATGTTAAATTCCTTTTGGGGCAGTGACCTTAAAACAATCGTATATGTTCTCTCCCCTGTGCTCTACGAACGAAGAATATATCCATGGTCGATATTGCAGTTAGTTTGAAGTCAATACAATATATAGATTGTTCAATATCTCACATCTAAAATTTTGGGTCAGTTTCTGCTCCGCCTCTTCTCCTTGGCGTATATATAGATGGTTACTCTATATGATTATTGTATTGTATGGATGCACGAAATATTTCATCTACTAGTACAACTCATCAGGAAATCACGTCTCCAAAAATCACATTCTCTCTAATATTTACCAATCATCAATCATCTAATAGATCAATCCACATAAGACTCATAAAGTATAAACAAGGTTTCCTTGGGCATAAGAGTAAGAATGAAGATGAAATTGCTCTTGAAAAATAATAATGAATATGATTCCATGGCACCTGAATACTTGAACAAGCTACGAGAGGATATCATTCTTGATAAGAAGATCAAGACTTCACGACGGGGAAATGGGGAGTACCTTTGTATTGGTTTCAAGGGAATGCATCCAAGTAAGGCTCGATAAATGGAAAAGGATAATGTGAGGGAGAAATTACCTCACTTTCTAATTGAATGATAAATATTTTGGTGGTATAAAACCTAATTAGTGGGGAGGAATGATCCGAGTGGCTCCATAAATAGATGTGGCATTAAAATAACTCAAAAAAAAAGTCATCAGATTGATGTGAAACAATGACCATAGTGTAGTGCTCGTCTCCCTGATTCCAATGGTGTGAATGACACTCAAATATGAGTTCCTATTCTCAAGTTATAGCCGGTCAAAGTAGGCCAAGTGGCAGTCACTAAAGAGGAAAGCAGTTGGTGGACAGATGGCGCGCGGAAAATAAGAGTCGCAAAGGGAATTTTTTTTACTCCTTAATTTTCCTAATAACCCTTAAAAATCAATCGATTTTTTTTTGCTATTGTTATTCTAAAAACAAAGAATATATATTTTAAGGGCTAGTGGGGTTCTACCCCCTCCACCCCCACGAAAAATTATGGCTATTTTACATAATGGTTGGGTTAGGTCCCGCGAATTTGACCCGAGACCCTGCCCACCATAATGGAAACCATTTAGAATGGAGTCAGTTGGCTCGAACCCGCGCTGACCACGTGTCTGGCACACCCATTGTAGTGGCTCTCAAAAATTAAACAATGTCAAACCTCCAATGGTTATCCATCGACCATTTTAAATTCACACCAAAACCATATACAAAGTTCATACAAGCAGGGATTTGAACCTTGACACCATGATAACCACTTGTCACAATTCATCAATGGGCCAACAACCATGTTACTAAATCCACTTGCCGAACTATGATATAAACCTTAAATTTTCCCATTCGACCAATTGCAGAGGAACGGAGTGACAAAACTAGGAGCAGTGGAACCTTGAGATGGGAATATTGCTAGATGCGGAAAAGATTCATTTCGGGTCCAGAGGTTTTAGTTTCATAGTGATACAATTTTATAGTCATTTTTGCACCATTTTTCTCTAGGAATCCAACCATGTAGTCTGATTCTCTAGCTAGGGCCTTCATTTTCAAGCCATCACTAGAAGTAGAGGTATAAGGTGTCATATTTGTAAAGTTTCTTGTAATTTATTTCTTCTACCAATTTAATGAAAGAGGCCTCCCCACATTGAGTAGGGCCCGGAGACATAGCCAACAGTAGGTGAAATCCATAATCAAATCTTCTTTTGTGTCTAATCTCATGTTTGGTTATGATTTCTACTTATTTTCATGTGTTTAAGTTACTTGGTTATATACACTCTTTTATATGCAATTTTGTATGGATCCATGAAGTAAAACATGTGGATCACTGGTCATTTTAATAATTTTTTTCATATTCTAGATGAATTAACATGGGTTAGGATGATTTCACATCATCAATTGTAGAAGTCCTTGTCCATGCACAAGTCTATGGCTGTAAAAATAGCTCCCAATTGATCAAACCCTTGAGCTTAAAAATTTCCACTCTAGAAACCACATAAGTCCATGAAGATAGTGCACACTAGGCTCTAACTTGGGAACTATCACACCTGGTCCACTCTCACGATGCCTCCAACATTCCATGAGTGACCAAGTCTTCTTGTAGCATCTTCTCCTAGTTAGGCCATCCAAACATGTAGGAGATATTTACACATAACTGCTAACATACTTTATCAACTATCCTCTTCTAGGACACTCATCCTCGAGCATCCAATCATCAACTAAGGGTCAATCTACAACTCACTGCTATTTTCCCCTTGTCTTTATTTTTTTGCTTCTAGAAAACTGGTTAGTGAACTTCAAAATCCCTAAAACTCTTCTCCAAACTTGCATTATCTTCTTCCAAAATACTGGCTCATTTTTTGTTGAATGACAAGCATCCAAATTTTTTGTAGGGTATGAGGCTCCTCATCAACGTATCCTACATCCAACCTGTACCAACCAACAACATATAACAGTGCCAAACAACATAGAAGAACATATGACCTGTTGCGTTTAGTCTTGGGCACATGAGGACTAGAGAGATATCCTCAAATATCCTTTCGGTCCTCACAAAATGTCCTCCCACATAAATATAGAAAAAAAAACCTATTCTACAGCCATGTGAAGAGATAACCCACACAAAATAGCACATAAACATACGTCAAACTTACCTCGATTGTTGCAGCATAATATATCATATGAGACACCTTCATTCTACCCACAAGATCAGACTGAAGTCACCTTACTTGCTGCTTAGGGCTGCATCCTTTTCCATAGAATATCTACCCAAAAAAACAGATAATATATTCACAAAAACATAGTTACATTGTCTCCTTCCTCTTTCCTCATAACCACACTCAATTTAAAAGCTAATTTTTATGTTGAATGCACCTTGGATGTGTCTAAATGCCTCACACTCGACCTATATTTATAGGCTTCAAGTGGCTCCAAATAATTGATTATGTTGGTTGTCATAAGGTCACTTAACCACTAAGTCGACCTTAACCTTGTGCCATAAGCCCACACACAATCTTCAGAAATTCATAACTCTTCAAGGACAACTCAGAATCAGATGATTTTTAAGTTTTTGGATTCGTCTCGATGAGCGCTATCATCCTCATCCATTACATGTTGAAAAACCATCACATTTTTATCCCAAACATCGATGGGTGCAAAATCCCAGGCTTGGGTTTCAATCCCATAAGGCCACTTGTGGAACTGCTACCTCCAAAATATTGATCCTCAAGGCTTACAGTACCTCCCAGGCTACACAAAAAAACACTCTCTCTTAGTGATGGAGGTACTTCCAAGACTAGCAAGTAACCATCATCATCTAGTGACACTAGCCCATCTGTACTCCATCTCTACAGCATACCTTGTAGAATGAACCCTGCAATCTCAGTAGTGCCTATGACTCAACATATATTAACCTAAAGATCCCAAACCTCCATAGGGTTTCTCCCTCTAAGGTTAGGCTCCCTTGGAGCCTACACAATCTCCATAGTCTCAGTCATCCAAGAACTCATCCTCCTGCATCAAATACCGCTCGTGCAAATCCCTCCAATCTTGGATATGAAACATCACAATCCGATGAAGACTCTAACCTACCAATATCCAGTCAATCACATGAAGCCATCTCAATCAACCTGATCTCGTCCATGTCAAATAAATCCTCCATTTTTCCCAACCATCCATGACAAATCAACGGAAGTCCATGATAAACAATCTCCCCTACAAGAAAATTTTGTTTTAGCCTCACCACGAATCCACCAGAACTCCTAGCCAATATTGTTGCTAATCTAGTCAAGACCACATCTCCATGCATTTATCTGAACCCTTTGATCCATGATCGATTCACCCATAACTCCCTTTGATTTGCTTCAATTTCCATACTCTAATTCATTTTCCCTAAAATTATCTTAGATACTCTCTACTACCGTGTTGAATTTCCACGATCTTGGGTCTAGGATAGAGTCTTAAAATCTGTGATGCTACCAAACCAAGGATCTCAATGGAACTTCTTTGCACATCTAAATATAAACAAAAATAAATCACAAATGAAAAATATATAGATAAATTTTACATTTTTCAACCAAACTTCGCTATATTAAACAACATATAATACAACATTATAGGTCTCTTGTACTTGGGATAATGGAACTCAATCATCCACTAGTAAAAGCTACAAACGGTGGCTTGATGTCAGTACATCGATGAGTAATATGCCCTCAATAATATACTCTGACCATATGGATGATGCGGTCGACTCCCTCACCTCCTCTCAATTGTACCTTGTACCTACCCGATCCTTCAGCTCCCGATATGCACCTCTTGCCTCTATAAATGCTCCAAGTCCATCTAACCTCTAAACCTTGAATATCAATCACTAGCACATTTGGCCCAATTTCTGATGGTCAATTCATTGCTATTCCAACACATAGGCATCACAAGAGCGACAGTTTGAGGCGGGGCAAAACGTGGTTAGCCATTACATGGAAATTCCAACACTTCAATAAAGTGTCGAAAGAGCGACACATTTTTCGACGTTTCCAGACAGTCATCACTCTTCCAACGAACAACAAAATGTCGCTTTTCTGATGAAAAATAAAACGTCTCTCATCCGACAAAAAATAAAATGTCACTTTTCTGACGAAATAAAAAACGTCGCTCTTCTGACGGAAAAAAACATCGCTCTTTCGACAAAAAACAAACGTCGCTCCTTCAACGAAAAAAAACGTCGCTCTTCCGATAGAATGCAAACGTCGCTCTTCCAATGAAAAAAACCTCACTCTTTCGATGGAATGTGAATGTCGCTCTTACAATGGAAACTAAAAACTATTTAAAAAAAATTTATTTAGATATCCCGCCTTCTTGAGTTGCAGTTTCGCTCAATATTTTGGCAGATAATTTTGGACTTGTATGAAAATACAATAAATAACTTTGGTAGCAAGTAGCGAAGTACCATAATATCGTAAATTTAAGGTTCAAAATCTGGGCTAAGTGGTTCTGCCTTGGATATTTACCTGTAATTGAATGCAAATAGTGATTCAGATTTGGTAGCTTCCATTGTAATTATGAATACTATTTTAATTTTTTATCATGTTTCAAGACTCCTGATTAGGTTAGGAAATTGCGATGACAGATAGGGATCGCTTATTAGTGGAAAAAAAAACCACAGTTACAATCATACATTAGTGAATCTATCAATTTCCCTACCAAAATAACTACTTCACAAGATCAAATATATAGGATAAACCTCAAACACTTGAATGTTTGCACAAACACCAAATTCTTGAACAACATTTAAATATATGTCTAACAAAATAGATGCTAATATTCCCATCAAACAGATCATTAAAATTGTAAGCAAGACATGAAAGTTCAATAAGCCTTTCAATTTTTTAAGAAAAATGAGGTGGATTAATGATATGGTACTTTTATCTTACTATAAAATACAATAATAGTTTATACATAAAATTTGAGGATTTAAACTAATTTAAAAAGAAAAATTTTAAACATGTATTATTTTCATATGTTATTCCATTATATTGGCAGAGAGATGTCATAACTTTATGTGCTCTTGGCTAACAAAAAGATTCCAGTACTTATTTGTGTTTGTCATTACATACTAGTTTTCAAAGTGAAAGATTATAAAGGGTTAATTTTGGGGCAAATATAAAAAAATAGAAAATATGATGGAAATTCCAATGCCAATCAAATCTCCTGCAGTTCTCATTATGATATTCTCACCTGATGATATCCCAGTGGCAAGTTGTAAATAACCTGAAAAAAAGATGGGCATCCCTCAACAGGATACATTGGCAAGGTGTCAACCCACCTACAACACATAATATAAATGCTTAGTTCTCATAATAGATCCATGATTTTTTCAAACCAATTATTTGACAAATGTAGCATTCTCTTTCTATCATTCAACTTCACAAAGTTATCAACAATCATACAAGTTGAATGTTATGAATATAATATATAAAAGTAATAAATAATATATAAATAATAATTATCTATTGAAGATGTCCCAAAGGTCATGAATAAGGGCCACTTTTACTAGTTTATAAGCAGGGTCCTCATTTGTAACCAAAAATATTCTTCATTCATACACATACAATATATTCTCTATTCCTAAAATGGGCTCTTTCAATGTATTCCAAATAACTTGGATTATTTGACATGTGTAACCATACTTTGTTCATTACATCGGTATCAGAGCTGCCAGTTTGCAAATAGTAATTCAGATTTGGTAGCTTCCATTGTAATTATGAATACTATTTAATTGTTTATCATGTTTCAAGACTCCAGATTAGGTTAGGAAATTGCGATGACAAACAGGGATCACTTAATAATTTTATCAGCTACTTTTACTATTGTTCATGCATTTAAAACAGACTAATAGACTCTCTCAATTAAGTTCACTAACAACCTGTTGTAGCCGCTACAACAACCTCCAAAAATTTCACCCTCTAAAACTTTTTGAGCCCCCGAGCATCGAGAAGAAAAGTCAAAACCTAAAGTTCAAGTCCTTTTTCAAAAGCCTTAAGTCAATGAGTCATAGAGTAGGCCGTTTTATCCAATTTGCGACCTAGTGACCTTGTGACCTATCAGGTCGCCAAGTCGCTAAGTCGCACATCATACTCAAGTTAAACAATTACGACCTAGCGACCCCGCAACCCCTAGGTTGCAAGGTTGAAGGGTCACGGGGTTGCACGTGTCATCAAAATGGTCTAATCGTGACCCAATGACCTCATTTATTTCCCGCACATGTGACCCCTTTATAAATAGAAAGGTCGCTAGGTCGCATTTCACCTACGCGACAGAGAGCAAAAACCCTTCTGACAGGCCAACTGGAGTGCGATTTTTTCGAGTAAGTTGCCTAATCCTCCTATTGTTTCCATTTTTTCTATTTTTTTCCCCTTTCCCCCTTATCTTAGCCCTTTTAAGCCACCAGCCATCCTCCATCAAGACCCTCTTTGAACCTACATTCTTCTCTGAGCCTCCAAACCCTGTCATTCTTATGCAAATTTGTAGAGAATGCCAACCAGCCTCCCTTGTGCCAGTCTCTGCCTCTAATGACCATTTCATCTTTAAGTTATGGATTTTTCCCTTTATTGATTTAAGTTAAAATTAAGGAAAAAACCACATCACCATAAAAAATTGTCTACCCAGCCCTAGTGCAACCTCTGACCCCGTGACCTTGAGACCCACGATCCAGCGACCTCTGTCCCTGGTCGCTAAGTCGCCAAGTCACTGAGTCACAAATCACCTAAAACTAAAGATTTACGACCTTACGACTCAATGACCCAGTGACCTGGTCACAAGTCGCTAAGTCGCAAGGTCGCATCTTCATGAATTGTTAAACCAATGCGACTCAACAACCTCGTGACCTAGTCGTAGGTTGCCAAGTCGCAGGGTCACTCTCCTCTGAAGTTTAAACCACTGCGACTCAGTGACCCAAGGAGTAGGTCGCTAAGTCAGAGATTCACCCCTTCTTGGACCTTAGTTGGGTAGTGTTAAAAGAAGTGTTAAGCATTCATTAATATGGCATTTGTCTTATCTTGGGACTGTTTTATGAACGTTCCAGGGAACCTTGAAGCAGAGTTACAGTGCGTCTCCGTCTCTTTAGCCTCAAGTGACATGGGGCCTCCGGCAGTTCGCAAGAAAAACAAGAGCCTAGAGATATATATCAGAGAAAGTGAAATACCTATGTCTCCTCCCCCGATCTATGGGGACACCGCATGTACATTTATCAAAGGAGAAAGCATGAGTTGGTATCAAGTATACCAAGAGTTCGCACAACCAGAATCTCTAGAGGACCTCCCCGACTAGCAAGTATATGTGCAAGTTATGAGGTTGAAGCTTCACTACGCAGGGGCACACCCATCTATATTCCCATGCGTCGAATTTATTGAATGGATCATACAGAAGATCGACCCTAGGATGTGGGTGATTCGGGATCACGAGGGAAAAGCTTTTGTAAATTTAAAGGGCCAGGATGCAGAGTACTGTTACACACTTCCTGAAGGGGAATGCACATTCAAAGAGGAATGGGCCACTACCCATGTGGTTCCCATAGAAGGCACCCTAAGAGGATGGTGGGAAGAACCTGAGAAGTTCAAAATCAAGAAGGACCAAGAGTATCAAGTGGTAGGCCTCAGAAAGGTTTATAAGATCGTAGCAGCTATGCTTTGTAGAATGTATGGTCATCTCAATGCCACCACTTTGAATGGTTCTTGGGTGTCCCTAATGTAATTTATTACCATATATGGCACTCGTTTCAATTGGGCCAACTTACTGATAGAAGCCCTCAAAACAAACATATCTGCAACAGTAGCACACTAGGAGGGATACTTGTCCGAACTTTACATGGCATCCTATCTATTGGATGCAGTTTGTGCTAGGTTCCACTTTGAAGGATGGGCTCACAACTGGCATCAAGAGCGCATATGCCCAATCCACAAGGAGTTGCAGGTATTCTGGGACTCCAAATATAAGCAGGATATAGAGCAAATCGCACACGGTTTCATCCCCGCACTCTACGGGAAACTATTCGGTCAGTATACGCCATGCATGTCCTGCTGAGACATGCAAACGATAATTAAGGTGGCACATTGGTTTCCATTCACAGAAGGCACCTTCATCCAAGTTTTCAATTCATTCAAGACTCCCCATGCTCTGCCCCGATTCGTCATTGACAGGATGCTACTTTAGGAAACATGTTATCAGATGACTTCTGGCTTCTCGAAGGTCCTTACTAAAGGTAAGAAGAAGCCATGGCCCACACTGCCACTCACCATCATTGCTTATACAGTCAAGGATTTTAGAGAAGTGGAGGCGGAAGCTAAGCAAATCAGAGGATTCTTCCTACCACCTTTAGATCACTAGACATATGATCCTAAGAGGATAGCCCCTGCCCATTGAAAATAGGCCAAGTTTGAATGGAGCTACCAACACATTTAATGCCTAGCTAAAGATGGGGTAAGAAACTGGTACAATAAAGATAGGGAACTCGCCCCGGAGGCATTTATCGATCGGGAGGACCAAGATGATCAAACTATGGAAGAGAGAATTTGCGAATTAGGAGGAGCCTCATCTTCCGAGGCCAATAAGCCCCAAACTAACATAGGCCATAGCTCTTCTGCCCAACAGAAAGAGAAAGAAGAAAAAGCTCAACGAGAAGCTGAGTAGAAAGAAAAAGAGGATGAGGATAAACGTAAAAAGAACCTAAAGGCGGAATAGAGGAAGAAATAGGCAGAGGACACCTGAAAAAGAAAGGAAGAGAAGGAGGTGAAAGTAGAAGTTGAGCGTCAGCTCAAGATAGAATTAGACAAGGTGGAAGCTAAATGCAAAATGAAGGGAGAAGAGGAAACAAAAGCAGAGGTTGAGCATCAGTTCAAGATAGAACAAGATAAGGTAGAAGTTGAGCACAGACAAAACGAAGAATAGGATAAGGTAGAAGTGGAGTGGCTATTGGAAGAAGAAGCAGAACAAAAGAGAAAAGAGGAAGAGGATCGAAGATCGAAAGACAATTCTTCCAAAAACACCGAGATGCCTCCTCCAGTAACAGGGTTACAGAGAGAGTTGTCGGCCATCAAAGTTCCTAGAATCAACCCATGTTTTGCGCTCTCAGAACCAGGTACCTTCGAAGGACAGGAAGAGGAAGTGTTCAATCTGACGAGACTCACTTATGACTAGTTCACATTCAAAATCAAGCAGGAAAAGAGGAGGTGCCTAGTGCGAAACCCTATCATGCCATTCAGAGCCACAACAAAAAAGGATATAGTCCTAGACACTAGGACCAATATAGTAATGATAGCATCATCCGACACTACTTTCACCACAGCCACCAAAGAAAACATGAGTTAGATGAGTATGGAAATCCTCTCCCTACAAAATAGATTACAAGACTCCGAAAAAAGGGAAGCTAGGTCGGAGCAAGAAAAGAAAGCACTAAGGTTTGAAGTCCAACAGCTCCAATATAGGAACACCCTTATTAATGAAGTACCACTCACCATCCAAAGAGATTTTGTGACACTAGAAGCCACCATGAGGCATGTATACGAGGAAATGTTCACCATAAAGCAAAGAGTTGCGCCTCTACTAAGAGCTCAAGCAGAAACTAAGAAGAGGAACAAGCAACTGAAAGAAGACTCCACCACCTTGGATAGAATGATAGAGTGGACAAAAACATATTTGTAGGCTCCATAAACTTTTCCCAAGAAAGATTGGATTCATACTCAGAACGATAAGGTCCAAATTCACATCAAGGTGCAATCCAAGGAGAAATTATTCCAAGACCTAGAGAAGGTGATGACTGCCTATGAGCATTTGATCAGTGGCATTGAATCGATGGATGAACTACACCATATTCCTTCTATAGGTACAATGGGCAAAGAAAATACATGGGAAAAGGTAAATTACGAAATTCAGGCATTTTTAAAACCTATTAGACAAGCCACCGCTACACCTAATCTTCCCGCATCACAGGAGAACTTGGTTAAGTTTGTCATAACGCCAGTCTGGATTTACACCAAACTAGCTTCCTTATCCAACCAAGTCACAATCAAGAGAGAAAATCTGATCCTGAATGCCTTAGAATGCCTCCATAGGTTAAGGGAAGATACTCCTCTAATCTCCCCAGTCGCTGCAGATTATTGTGCATGGCCAAATTTCCTTAAAGAGCAACAAGTAGATGTTCCCGACCTCGCAATCACACACACATTACCATGATCAGATTGTAAGGCACAGTCTATAGTAGGGATCGCAGGTCACATCTTCCATGATCAGGTTGCAGGTCACACTTTCCATTTAGGTCCCAAAGCATACCAACAGACGGGAAGGCGAAACGTCAAGACACCCAAGGGTCAATTTTGTCTTATATATACTCCCTTCGGGGACTTGTAAACGGATATTATTTTTGGACTCAGAAGGAGATAAGAGAGTTGTAAAGCATTGAACAACCCCTTATAAATGAATACAAGCATTTGTCTTAAATCCACTATTGGATCTGATGAGAATCACTGTGTTAATACTATGAGTATTTCTCCATATATGTCTGATATCTTATGATTAATTGATATGTGTTTTCTTCTTATACTCTTTATGCATTTCATCTTACTGAATGTGTTTAGGATAATATGCTGCTTACCTAGGAGATGTTTGTAACTTCATTATTGACAACTATCTTATTCATGAAAATGCCCAAGTAAGCATAACTTGTTCTTGCCAGGCAGAAATATTTCTTCTATGGCTCGAACAACTTTTCCAAACACGACCTTAATGATATGCTGCTAACAAAATCTCCTTTAGCTGTGTGTTTTCATTTTTTTATCTTGCTATTTGTAGTGTTTATGCTCATGACAATCATCAATATTCTTTCTTGTATCATCTGATAACTGTATGCCTATAACTCTGCATGGCTTATTTGTGTCCAAGAGAAGGAGTATTCAGCAGTAGTCAGACCCACACGCCGGACAGGATCCCTATCACAAATGGTTCAGATTCTAATCGGGAATTTTTACTGGGGATATCCCCTACTGTTGGCTGGACAAATTTTCCCGTCAACACAACCCTATTTAAAAGATGAACCATGGAATCATCTCTAACTTGGGATCATGCTGAAATCAACCCCCCTACGTAGTCTCTTATTTATTATACATGTAACCTTTTGTTGCTACGGAACTAGCATAATGGTCACCCGTTGCGAGATTTATCGTCACATTCCATGCATAGCTTGTTTCCAAAGCACTTCAACTAAAAGAGGGCTTCTAGACTGCCACTTTGAAAAAGAGGGATATCTTATTAAATTTTCTTCCAACTATTCCCATATCAAACAAGCCCTCGAGTAGTTGTATTTGTTTTGAACTATTTCATACCACCCTCCACAATTATTCATATGATAAAAATATTTCAAATTCAACAAAATTGCTACTTTGCCCACTCATGAGTCACCCTCCATTGGATGTGATATCTTTTACACTGTTTGCAGGCATATAGTAGAACCAAATCATGAAAATAAAAGCTGTAATAAAATGAATCTATAAGACGTAACTCACTTTTAGAAATACCAAACTGAAAACTTTCAAACTCTGCAATCTAACACCTCACTCACATGAAGAAATGTGGCATTCAACATGTAAGAAAAATTGATGCAAGAACTCCATAGATCATATTACAGACAAGATAGCATAGCTTCTTCTTTCCTACATGTAATAGTACAACTACATGCTTATTATATTCAATGCTCTAGATTCTAGATGAAACTGGAAAAATAATATTACACCAAGAATCAAAAATAGGATATAAAAAGGACCAGAAGAGCAGCATTAAAAAAGCAATTGGCTAAAATTATTACCAGATAGACATAGAAGATTCTTCAAATACTTTGACTCAGAAGATGTACCAGTAGTACAATTTCTTTGACTCAGAAGATGTACCAATTTTCCCCACCCCAAAACCTTCTCGAGATTCTCAGACTCTCAACTCTTCAACTTGGAGTAATAAAACTCAAACTAACTATGAAGATACACTCAATTTATGCATTGCATGAAGAAGAATTCAGAATAACTAATTATAAAATAGCAGATCTATAACTAGCCTTGCAGATTTGAGACCACGAACTTTTTTAGACTCAATTAATGGTTAGCCTAGAAGACCTTCATAAATGATACCAGTTTCTCCACACCTTCCAATGGCATTGCATTATAAATTGAAGCCCTCATTCCTCCGACAGATCGATGTCCCTTAAGCTGCAACATGCCCTCACTTGCTACCTGTTTGATAAAATCACTCTCAAGCTCAGACTTCTCGAGTGTAAATGGCACATTCATCAGAGACCTGACTGATTTCTCCACTGGCAACCGATAAAACCCATTGCTCGCATCAATCGCCTCATAGAGAATCTTAGCCTTCTGAACATTTTTCTTCTCTATTTCGCTCAATCCCCCCTGTGCAAGGAGATCCTCAAACACCAGGCCACACATATAGATTGTAAAGCAAGGTGGGGTCTTGTACAAATACTTGTTCTCAGCACGAATTTTGTAATCCAGCATGAGGGGGGTGCTCTGTTGAGCATTTCGAATAAGGTCATTTCTAATTATAGAAATGGTTACCCCTGCTGGCCCAACGTTTTTCTGAGCTCCAGCATAGATGACCCCAAATTTAGAGACATCCACAGGCTTGGAGCAAAAGTTAGATGACATGTCAGCAACTAGAAAGGTAGTGTCCCCTTTGGGCGTAGGGTAGTCCTTAAACTCAACACCATGAATGGTCTCATTGGCACAAATATGCAAATATTTTGCATTTGGGCTTAATTGGATTTCCTCCTCAAAGGGTATTCTTGTATACTTAGTAGCCTTTCCAGACCAAGCCAGATTGGTCTTGCAAAACTTTGACCTTCTTTGAAGGCCTTGTCACCCATGATTCAGTCACAATATAATCCGTTGTATCTTCTACACCACATAAATTTAATGACAAACAAGAAAACTGTGTTGAAGCCACACCCTAAAGGAAAATGACCTCATAATTTGCAGGAATGATGAGAAGCTCACGCAGATCAGATTCTACCTTTTTTATAACAAAATTGAACTGCTTACCTCTGTGGCTCACCTCCATTATGCTCATCCCCGAGCCCCTCCAGTTGAAGAGCTCTACCTAAGCTTTTTTTACAACATTTGCGGGCAGAGTCACTGGCCCTACAACAAAATTGAGCACGCGACCTTCATCCTGCACTGGATCTATTCATGGGGTTGTAGAAGATGGTGCCATGGCTGTGCATGTGATAGACAAGGTTTTTCATGATGGGTCGTGGGTTTTTTATCTCAGGTATAAGGATGGTGTGCATATCTTGGTACTTGTGATTGAAGACTAGCATGGGCATAAAGGGTTATCAGTTTGACAGAAAGGGTTGATGAGTTCAGGATTCAGAAATGGGCATATCAACAAACTAAAACAAAGAGAAACCAAACAACCATTGTCGCGAATGAAAATAAGAACTTCTTAGAATAACATAGACAAAATAACCAAATGGGCATATCATCAAACCAAAACATATAGAAACGAAATAGCCATTGCCGCAGAAGCCAACCAAAAATTGTCATACTTAATAAAATGCACCATAACCAAATGGGCAGAAGTAGAAAGTAAAAAAACCAAAAGGGCAAACAAATAACCAAAGAAACCTAAAGGGCATTGCATTATCATTGGATAAACACATAAACTTAACTTATTGTATCCTTCCTCCAAACCTACGACAGTATGGCAGCATCCTTCCTCCATACCTGCAAAAGTATGGCTTCATCCATCCTCAAAACCAACGATATTATGGCCGCATCCTCCCTCCTTCCTTGGACAAACCATGCAACTGGAGGGAAATGAACAAGGGAAATTAAAACTTTTGATATTTGAAATTTTTTGACATTTTGAAATGAAATACGTATATTTTTTAAGGCCACTCAAATTCCATTAAATAAAATGTGTGAGAATTTTCTTGGGGTTACTAAGGGGTTTGGGTAAATAAGTGGTATTGTTGATTATAAATAATTATTAATGAGGTTAGATCTAAAACATTTATTTAAATTATTAATTATATAAAATTGTTGAATTTTTATTTCATAAACTAGGGATTTTGGTTGATTTTTTAATCTAATTATATGATATTAAAGATGAATTATGGTAAATTAAAACTAAGTTTTATGTGGTTAAAAGGGAAGTAGTAATGTTATGGTATGAATGATTATTTTCAATGAAATTTTGGTTTAGTAAGGATAACTCATCTATGGACATTTTCCATGATTTTTAAGACGTAATCAATATAGAAAAGGTGACACTTAAAGGGCTCCCACATGCTTTAGAAATTTTACATCTATTGGTTTATAAACATTAGAGGTGGAAAAATATCCTAAGCTCTAGTGTTAAGTTTGTTCCAACTTAGCTATATCTTGAACAACAAATTGTTGTTGACGTCAAGGATATGATAGAAATTTCGTGGGTTGTAGGGTAGTCTTGTCATGAAATAAATGTAATGTAGTTACTAGGTAGGCAGGGGGAACCATTTTGTTGGAACTTAGCCATAAATGGGACATCTATCCATACATATTTTTTTAAGAACAAATACACCTAGTGGATTATCATTGTATGGGAATCACTTTAGGATCTAGGCTACTGTGCACACACTAACTAAAGGGATATTAGTGAGACCACAAAATTATTATAGGTTAATTTATATGAATAGGTGTTCTTGTGTTCTCATTAGTTAGTTATGGGAAAATGACAATAAAGTAAGAGATTTTATAGGTGCTTTTATAGAAATAGTTGTTCTTGTGCTCTCATTGGTTAGGTATGGGAAAATGACAATAAAGTAAGAGAAGGATTTGACTACTAGACAATTAGAGGAATGACTCCACACAAAACCAAGTGTGGTGCAGTAGCACTTTCTAGGCTAAGGGATTTTGAAGGGTTTCCCCCACCATATGACTGGAAGAAGAGAATGGTCATTCCAGATGCTCTGAAAGTGTTGAGGCTTCAACCAGGTCACAAGTATTGTCTGCTTCTAGGAAGGCTTCCCAAAGAGTTGGTTGGCATCACTATGACACTATTACGGAATTAGAAGGGAAGAGAAAGGCAAAGGCTTTGGTATCATATGAGAGAAGGAAGAAATTGGAAAAATTGAGATCAAAATCAGTGGAGTTAGCCAAAAAGCAGCTTGCCCCATATATGGATAAGATAAAACTTGACAACATATTGGTCAATTTCCTTTACCCTTTATTGGTTATTCAGAAGGAGTATGAATACACCACCGTTAATGTCAAGGTAACCCCTAGCAGATTAAGGGCTACAAGTTGTAGTTTTCATCTAAACATCAAGATACCACAACCATGCTTACAACCAGGATATGTTTTATGAGGAGGAGAAATCTCATCGAGATCAACATTAAGAATCCATTGCAAAAAAAAACAAGTACAACTTGTGGTGATTCCAAATGAGCATAGATGAATAGCTACATTAATAGATTTCGAATGCGGAAATTATGGAGGAAAAATATGAAATTCAACTTTCTTTTGCATTCGAGCGAGAGGAAAATCAATCATCAATGAAAATTCAAAATTTTCAAGTTGAGCAAGATCAACCAAATTGGGGACAAAGTTTGGGGAACCTTCGTAAGTGAATGGGGCCTATGTGATATGGCTACGAGTTATCTACCCCCACACAATCTGATATGAAAACAATAAAAATTGTAGGCATAGGGTTAATTAACCCCACACATAGGGATTACATAGGTTTTGTTCCCATGCCACATGCTCATGAACTGAAATCTCTCTTTACTGTCAATATGTGCATATGCAAGAACAAGACATCTATTAAATTTTACTGGTTGGGTGGCTCTTATAAGAACCATGCTAGACATGTAATATTTTTAGATAATGAGGATCACAACATTGTCTTAATCTCCAGCATTAGGGATTACAAAGGTTTTGTTCACATGCCTCCACCCTTCTAGATTTAGCCTGCAGACATATTCTGGGATTCCAGAGGAGATCTTCCTCCACCCAATAGCCATGAGGGATTCTAGAGGTTTTGGTTCCACACGTCCACCCTTCTATTTAATTAGGAATTGGCGTAGACAACCAAGCAATATCCATGCTTAATGAAAGGTGGAGGGCTCCAAGTCTTGCAAATCTATCTCACAACCGAATGAAGGCACAACTAGCTAGGGAGCAACTCGCGAATGGGCTGCACGAATGTGCACAAGGAACCTGTGCAGTCACAACTTAGAAAATTTTATACACCCGCCCTAAAACGAAATGACCCGACCTGAACACGTTTTGGTGGGAGCCCTCACACGTCACGCACAAATAAACGAAGGCACAAAGAAGCAAATGGCAAACGGGCCACACGAACATGTAAAAGGAACTTGTGTGGTCACAACTTAGAAAATTTGATACGGCTACACTCAAACGAAACGACCTAACCTAACCCGAATGCATTTGGGTGGGCACCTTCACACGGCGCACTCGATCGAACGAAGGCAGAAGGGAGAAAATGGCAAACAAGCTGCACGAACATGCACAAGGCACCCCTGCAGTCATAACTTAGAAAATTTGATACGACTACCCTCAAATGAAATGACCTAACCCAAACGCATTTGGGCGAGTGCCCTCACACAGTGCGACATAGCGCGCACGACCGAATGAAGGCATAAGGGAACAACCAACAAACGAGCCACACGAATGTGCACAGGGGACCCGTGCGGTCACAACTTAGAAAATTTGATACGGGCGCCCTCAACTGAAACGAACCGACCCAAACGCGTTTGGGTGGGCGCTCTCAACCGAAACGACCTGACCCAAATGCATTTTGGTGGGCACCCTCAGCCGAAACGACCCGACCTGAACAGATTTGGGCGGGTGCCCTCAAACGAAATGACACAGCACGCCCGACCGAATGAAGGCACAAGGGAGAAAACAGAAAATGGGCCGCACGAATGTGCACAAGGCACCCATGCGGTCACAACTGAGAAAATTTGATACAGTCGCCCTTAATTGAAACGACTCGACCCAAACACATTTGGGTGGGTGCCCTCACATGGCGCGCATGACCAAATGAAGGCACAGGGGAGAAAATGACAAACGAGCCACAAGAATATGCAAAAGGCACCTGTGTGGTCACAACTTAGCAAATTTGATATGGCCGCCCTCAAATGAAACAACTTGACCAGACTTGAACACGTTTGGGCGGGCGCCCTCACACGGCGCGCCCGCCCGAACGAAGGCACAAGGGGGAAAATGGAAAAAGAGCCACATGAATGTGCACAAGGCACCCCTGCGGTCACAAATTAGAAAATTTGATACGTACACCCTCAAAAAAAATGACCCGACCTGAATGCGTTCGGGCATGCGCCCTCACACGGCACGTTTGGGCGGGCACGATCAAACGAAGGCACAAGGGAGAAAATGGAAAATGGGCCGCATGAATGCACAATAGGCATTTTTGCAGTCACAACTTATCAAATTTGATATGGTCACCCTCAAACGAAACAACTTGACCTGACACGAACACGTAGTTTTGGCGGGCGCCCTTATACGGCGCGCCCGACCAAATGAAGGCACAAGGGATCAAATGACAAACGAGCCACACGAATATTTATAAGGCACCCCTACGGTCACAACTTAGAAAATTTGATATGGCCACCCTCAAACGAAATGACCTGACCTAAACATGTTTAGGTGGGTGCCCTCACATGGTGTGACACGACATGCATGACCGAACGAAGGCACAAGGGAGAAACCGGCAAACGGGCTACACGAACATGCACAGGGCACTCGAATCTTGTTATGAGAAATATTTAATTTGAGAATAACCTTGTACCAAGTGTACAATTATGAATACCTCCCTAGTTAAGAGGAGTGTTGGAAAATCTAACGAGTTTTGAACTTCACAATAGTCAATGAACTCAAATTATTATATATATTTTATTTTCCAAGAAAAAAGAAGAAAGACAAATATTATTTTTGAGCATGGGATTCATGCCCTAGTTTGATGATCATCTAGGTAAATCATGTTCTTCATGCTTCTAGGTTTTTTCCATTGTTATGTACCTTGTGCTTCTAGGTTTTTTCCTTTGTTATGTACCTTGTGCCTACAAGGATTGCCATTGATCTCGGACATTTACCTTAGTTTAATTTTCTTTTTAAATTTAACCTCTTGCTACATTGTTTATAAAATATATAGAAACTCTTTATAATGTATTTCATTGTCCTTATATTTCTCTTCATTATTGCCTACCACATCCCCCCACTCCCCCTATCGGTGTTCCTTTGCACCTCTCAGTCCAATTGCTGGTATAATTTTTCTTTTGCACAGAAATTTCGTCCACTGAAAGTGAAAAAAAACTTTCATTTACTAATATGGACTAATGAAAGAGATTCTAATTGAATTTTTTTAGATAATTTATTAATGAAATTGATGATTTTTAATTGTTATTTAAGGATAAAGGGATTGTTAAAGAGGGTGATGTTGAGAAGTTTATATGGGTTTTGAAAGATGGTGTGGTTTTCTAATGTATGAATGTCTTTTGATGGAGACCATGTTAATTTGTAAAATATTGTAAGTATGTTGATAGAGGTTGACTCTATAATGAATTAGATGGACCATGTAATGGGGTGACTATATTTTTGAAGGGTTTAGATCTTATGCTATGGAGGGAAGCACTGTTGGGAGGATCCCATGTGGCCGAGAGTAGTCATTGTAGGGAGAGAAAATGTTGGATGGAATTTTTCTTTTATATCTTCCTTAATAGGTTACAACATTTAAAAATAGCTTGTTTAAGGTGATTATCTCTCCATGTAAAGGATTTGTGGACCATTGGTATGGTGTGGTGGAGTTCACCATCTCCAACAAATCACCTGTAGCTAGTAAATGTACGTAGGTTTAGCATCACAACATCTATATAAACCAATGGTGTAATATATTTATTATAACATTCTGTAGCTAGTAAATGTACATAGACGTAGCATCACAATATCTATATAAACCAATGTTGTAATATATTTATTATAACATTCTGAAGCTAGTAAATGTACATAGTAGCATCACAATATCAATATAAACCAATGATGTAATATATTTATCATAATTAATGTTATAGAAGCATAAAAAATTATTATGCAACAAAAGGTTATAAATTGAAATTTAGATTTACCTTGTAATAATGATAAGTAATATTTTTTCCCAAAAGTTATAATTTATCACTCTAAGATAAAGTTTTAAATATTTTATTATATTTCTATTCATAAATTTCATATTTATATTAATAAATATTTATGATTTTAATTTTAATTACATTGTAAGGCACTCACCTTGTAGAATCATATGTATGATTTGATACAATGGGTATTGGCCATTATATGGTGTAAATTACCATCAAATATCACGCCATTGTAGACTTTTTGGATTCATATGTGAGGCATGGGATTTGATGAAGTTTCTAAAATATACGTCTGTTTGACCGACGTATATTTTAGAAACGTCGCATTTCCGAAGTTTTCTCCAAACCATCGCATACCGATGAATATGTTAGAGACATTGCTCTTCTGGCGTTTTGTCCCAAAAGCGTCGTAATACTGACGAATAGTTAAGAACGTCTCATTTTCAATGACATTCATAAACCTCGCAAAAGCGACGATGTTCCTAAATGTCGGTATAGCGACGGTTGTTCACGAGATTTGAAAATTGATAAAAATTGGGGAAATTTCCTACGTTACGACAAAAGTGTCAAAATTTTGACCAAATGTACTAGTGAATCTACTCACTAGTTGCCCGTTCGTCCACCAACGCATCAACACATCAAGAATCCTATCGAGTTGTTCACAACTTCACTTGTGAAAAACTCTCAATATTCCCACTACTTCTCCTCAGCTACTCAGGGACGTTAACCTACTACAGTCTTTGTGTGTTGCTCCAATGAAGAAAAACATAAGGCACAAAGGGATTCCACCTATCACTCCAATATTTCCATCTCCAACAATTAACACTGACTAGGAGGAATGCCCATCATATTTTGTAGAATTCCTTCTCCAGACATAAGTCTAGGGCTACACAAACTACTCCTCATTGATCATACCCTTGAGCTCAAGAAATACTACTCTAGAAACCACCTAAGTCCATGAAGATAGTTCACACCGAGATCTAACTTGGGCACTATCACGTTTTCCTCCAACAGACCATAAATTCCCAATCCACGTTCACACTTAGTCCACTCTCATGCTTCCCTCCAACAGTCCACGAGTGACCAAGTCTTGTTGTAGCATATGCTCTAATTAGGGCATCTAAATATCTAGGAGACCCTTACACGTGGCTTCTAACATACTTTATCAACATCCCTCTTCTATGACACTCATCATCTGGCATCCAATCATCAACCAATGTTCCATCTGCAACTCATTATTGTTGCCCCCATTATTTTTTTGCTTCTATAAGACTGATTAGGGCACTCAAACAACCCTAAACCTCTACTCCAAACTTGTGTGATCTTCTTCTAAAATACATGTTCATTTTTTGTCCAATAATAGGTATACAAAGATGTTGTAGGGTATGAGGCTCCTCCTCAACATATCCTACATCTAACCTTTACTAACCAAAAACATATAGTAGCCCCAAACAACAAGGAAGAACCATTGTCCTACTGCAGTTAGTCCTAGGAATATGCGGCCTAGAGAAAGGGCCTGAACTAGCCTTTTGGCCCTCACAAAAGGTCCTCCCACATAGTTGTAGAAATAGTCCTATTCTACAACCCTGTGACAGAGATAACCCACACAAAATAGCACATAAGCATACTTCAAACTTACTTGGATTGTTACGGCCTGATCTGGCATATGAGACACCTTGATTCTGCCCACAAGCTTTCCTTGAAGGAACCTTACTTTCTTCCTAGGGATGTGTCCTGTTCCACAAAATATCTACCCAAAAAATCATAGAATATCCTCACAAAAACTTGGCTGCACTACCTCCTTCCTCTTTTTTGAGAACCACACTCAATTCCAGAGCTAATATGTATGTTGAATGCACTTTTGATGTGTCTAAATGCCTTACACTTTACCTATATTTATAGGCTTCGAGTGGCTCCAATTAATTAACTATGTGGGTTGTCATAATGTCACTTAAACATCGAGTCAACCTTAACCTTGTGCCATAAGTCCACATACAACCCTAAAAACTTCATAACTATTCAACGATAACTCAGAATCAGATGATTTTTGATGTGCAAGATTTGTCTCAACCAACACTATCATTCTCATCCATCACATGTCGAAAAATCATCACAGTTTTGGCCCAAACATCAATGGGTTCAAAACCCCAAGCTTGGGTTTGAAGCTCACAAGGCCACTTATGGAGCTCCTAACTTCAAACCCTCGGTCCTCAAGGCTTGGAGTACCTACGAAGCTACAAAAAAAAACAACACGAATGCTGGAAAATAAATAAGACCCAAATTTTTCATTGGTTTCTTGATTCCTTTTGATTGTTTGACACTCATTTGTAACCATTGCAGATTTCAATTAAGGGGAAAACTAAGAAAAAAAGGGATGAAGGTCTATACATCATGAAAAATGTGATATATTGCAAGATAAATTTTTTTAAAGAGACAAATGTCTTTGGACATGATGATATTTCATGGTGAATGGTCCCATGGAGCTTGTAGGCTCGAGATAGGATAGTTGTCTCATCTCACAAGGTGAAATGCAACATTTTGGAAGCAATAGTTATGTGTGGTGTGGAAAGGATCATGGAAGAAAGTTACATGTGTGGAAAAATAAGTGAATGGTGGTTTAAGGAAAAGACAAAAATAAACAAAATATTAATGGAGTTGAAAAAAATTTCATGTAAATGGCCATAAGAATTTAAGACTTGATAAGGCTTTTATACTCCTGATGGATCGCTGGTAAAGTATGGATGTATACCTAGTTGACGTACGAGAGTGTGATGAGGCATGTTGAGATAGGACAACATGTGAGATTCTCAAATACCTTTACATTGATTTGGGTTTGGCCTAGAGGAGAGTGGCAGTGGCTCACTTGGCTAATTTAGCTCGATTTTGTCGAGGAAAACCAAAAGTCAAGTTTAAGGGGGGGATTGTTAGATAAACTTGACCCAATGGTGGAGTTGAGGTTGTGTCAACAATTGTGGTTAACAATTATTTTTCTAGGCACTTGGTATTGGTGACTCATAGTATTAAGCTCATGGTATTACATGTCGTTGAAGTCGTTAAAGGGCTTGAGTATTCTCCATTGTAATGAGTGAGAGTTGAGCAGTGAAAGCTAAGGTTGTTGGTCTAACTGTGTTTTAGCCAAATATGATAATAGATCTATAGTTACCTAGTTTTTCCAATTGGGGTTTTCCAAGGTAAATCATGTTGTACAAGATTTGTGTATTTTTACTTGATTATTATATTTATTTCTCACACAATGTCATGAATAATAACATACTCTATATTTTATAGTATTTAAATTTAAAAGATGTTCCTAGATTAGTAAAAGAATAATGATTCTTTGATTTATTGGTGAATTTTTTTGCAATGTAAAATTTCAATTAAAATAAACATAATTTGTATAGTTATTTTTAATAAAATTTATCATTTACATAAATGATTTAATTAATTTAAATAATCAATTATTTTTTAATATATTTTAAATGTAATTATTTAAAATTACAAATATCTGATATATAGTTTTTAAATAACATTAAAATTCAAATTGCATTTATAAATGAAATTTATTTAAAATACAATGCAAACAATTTTTATTATAATATTAATGATTAGTTTTACAAATAAATAATATCTACGAGTAATTTAATTATAAACGCCATAAAATTTTCATACAATTATGTGAATAGTTAACCAATATATAAACTCTCTAACACAATTTCAAAACTCTGTTAATTTAATTTCTAACTATATGATGGGTACATTTATTTATCATATATACTAATAGTATTATTAGTAAGGCTGATAGGCCTTTCCTTTTGAATCATATCACCTCCCAGTTTCGTCAACTATATTCATCTTTGCCTGGCATCTGTCCTGTCTATTCTTTTGTTATCTTAAAATTTTAATTGCTCAATTTAAGGGTGACGCCATTTTCTCCATGCGGTGGCAATTTCAATCGTGTTTGCTTCCATTATCCTTTTGAGTAGCAATTTCAGCAACATTTGCATCGCTGGAACACCTGAACTGTTGGTGTTGTTGGAGAGGCAGTTGGTGCAGGTGCAACTGACTATTAATACTATCACACACCATGAAAATGCCAGAAATGGAATTATTTCTAGTACTAAGAGCGATGAATTTAAAAATAATAATCTATTTGGTTCTGAAGGCTCTAATTTTTCTTTTAACAAAGATGATGCTGAGGAATTTGATGGTGATAGCTCTTATTTTGATGAATATTCTGAAGAACTTCATGATTTTTTTTATTTAGATGAAGACTTCAAAGAAGATGACGAGGCAATCATCTCTCTTACCTTTTTCGAGCCTGCAGAAGTTGGTTGTTGCAACACTTCCTCAAATGAAGTCCTCTCTAATTTTTCTTCCGAAAATCCAGGAAAATGCGAGCATAATGCAGATGAAGATGGAGAGGTGGAAGGGTAATTCCTGCCAGATGTCCATGGTCAATCAAAAGCGCACAAAATTGATAAAAGATGGACAAAATTTAGCAACATGCTAGGTAGTGAATTACAAAACAAAGAAGCTATTTTAGACCAAACAATTCATGTTGTACATTCATTGTAGATTATGTGTCTACTAATCTACATAAATATTAACATGAAGATGCACTAATTTTCTCATTCTCATTACGAGTTCCAACGTCTTTATGCCCTTAACAGTGAATCTGTAGGGAACTCTCTTAATTTTTGAAAATTTTTGTGTTGGGTTTTGATATGTATATCCTCTCGAGTATGAATATCTTCATTGAAAATGGAATGGGTTTTGCATATCTTTTGATGATGAATATTTTCACATAAAAAACTAGGATAGAGGAGAAATGTAAGAGGAAACAACATCGATAATCTGCATCACAAGTGTAGAGGCACTTCTTAATTTTGGTTTTTATTTATTGTTATGGTTATGTACCATTGATTTTAGTTTTGATATATTAGTTTACTAGAGTTTGGTCTTGGAATTCAATAAAACATTCTAGGATTACGTTTTTTTCTTTTTTCAAATTAGAAGGTAAGCATTGATGCGTACCATGTTTTCGAAATTCTAAAAAATAATTTTATATGCATTTACTAGTTTTCTTTGTCCACCATAGGGAAGTTTCATACTAACATGATTCTTCAACTTGTTACGGAGATGTTATTTTTCATGTTCAAAGATGCTATTTTTCGTTCTAAACGATATGTAGAGTTTTTTTCTAGAAACTTGCATTATTTAAGTTCTTATTTGTAAAGTATTCAGACCTTTCAACCAGGGTTTCTTGTTCTGGGTTTTCTCTTTAATGCCAAAATAGGTTCATGGTATATTGGTAGTACTGTGATAGGATTTGTATAACATGTGGATTCGTAAAACATGCCTATTAGGTTACTGTTGTGGTTAATATTTGACCCTTTCTTATTTGTTGTAATTTGTTGTAGTTAATATTTCACTGTTTTTTAGTAGTTGTAATTTGTTGTGGTTGGGATGGATTAAAGTTTGATTGTTTTTTAGTAGCTTTAATTTGTTGTGGTTTGGGATGGGTTAATATTTGACTATTTTGTTGTGGGTGTTACTATGTAAATAGTATGGATTTTAAATTTTGGGTGAATTTAAAGTGCTTTTGAAATTTAAATTTGGGTGAATGTAAAGTGTTTTTGACATTTAAAATTTGGGGGAATGTATAGTGTTTTTGAAATTTTAATGTTTGTTGATTGTATTAAAAATTTACTTTAAAATTATCTGAATTGTGATTTATTCCACCCAAAATATTTCATGATTATAATGACAACATAGCGATATGAAGTACAATTTATGCATATCATGGAAAAATATTTATTAAAATAATATTAATTAATCTTCTCCATAATCTTCTCCACAATCATTCTCCATAATCTTCCTACCTACTTGATACAGCTCAATGTTGAATTTGATGTCCATGCCCCTTAACTTATTGGGAGAATTATAGTAGCCTGTATTGACTAAGATGATGGAAAATGTTGAGATTGCAACAAGATGAGGAGCTTAGTGAAAAGAAGTCACCTTCACTAAGTGGGCCCGCAGGCTACTTTTGGCGCAAAGTCTATTTTTAGACTATGTCTATTTTTAGACATATGGATCATGTTCTATGAGTTGCAGGATGCTATTTGTGGATGGTTGGTCAAGTAGGAAAAAATAGATGGAATTCATTTTTTAGACATAAGTTTATATAATCTATTTTAGATTTCCAAATAAAATAGAGATGCTTTAATATTAGCTCTTAATAATATTTGGACTCTAAACATTATATTATCCTCTTGGAGCACTTCACCGCGCACTTGATGTGGCATGGCAAACGACAAGGAATTACGCTATTCCCGGTTTACTAGAGCTATTGCATGGTTGATTTTATTAGAACTCATGTGATGAGTTTCAGTGGAGTCAAGGGACAAATGGATGGAGTTGTGTTCGGCTTAATTTAGTTGAACTAGTTCACCTAGTTGTGATTTGTACTCTAATCGATTTATAAAATTAGTGAGAGTGGTCTGAATTAATTATTAATTAATTCACTAATTATTAACTCATAAATCAACTAAAGAATACATCAGTTAACTTCAGTGCATGGAAAGTTTCAATGGAGACCAGTGGAGAGGTAGGTGAAAGAGTAGTGTGACTCTCAGTTGTGACTATACTGGTGCATGAGATTTGCACACACATTGATGGAGATGCCAATGAGGATTGTGCAGTGCATACCAGGTGGATTTGAACTTGGATTCAACCATTATTCATCTTGGATTGCACAGTAGAGGCATGCTAACAGGTGGAGCAGATTGGAGCATGTGTTTTGCTAGATCTGAGCTTGTGTAGTGTGTAACAATTGGAGATTGTACTGAGAGCTTGTGAGGAGTTTGTACAATGATTGTTACATGATGTCTATCATTATAATATACAGATAGTTGGGGGTTTTCATCTTTAAGCTTTCCCATAAATATTGTGTTTATATGTGTGATTGTTTATGGTTTTAATGTGCGCATGCGATTGTTTATATTTCCGCAAATTAATGATCAATGGTAGAAGAGGTTATGTATTATGCATGAAGCTCAAATAGTGTGTGATCAGGATAATCTCGGGAATAATTTAACTGTTATTCAAATTTTCTACATGGTATCAGAGCGATATTGATCATTGGAGAAATTTCAAAACATTGAAGCGGTTGAGTTTTGTGCTGGTGGAATTCGAATTTGCAGCAGTGTTTTCTTGGTGTTGAAGTTGAGAAGTCTTTCAACGTATTGCGATTAGAGTATGACCTTGAGGGCAACTCGAATTATATTTCATGGAAGGACAGGATGGAGGCGATGTTAGATGACAATGGCTTGAAGGATTTCATAGATGTTGAAGTCCCAAAGCCTACTTCTAGTGATGCTGCCGTACTTGATGCATGGAAAAAGAAGACAGCAAAGTGTCGAAGGATTCTGTTGGAGGGCGTGAAGGATCACATAGTGTCCAACCTGCATGGTAAGGCTTCTCCATTCTTGATGTGGAAAGCCTTGACAAATTTATTCCAAAGCAAGAGCGACCAGAGGAAGTTGGCGCTCAAGGATAAACTCAGAAACATAAAGATGGAGAAAGGCGACAGTATGCCCAAGTACCTCACGAAGTTCACCTAATGCAGGGATGAGATGGGAAGTGTGGGGGTGACTGTAGATGATGAGGACTTGGTGAGCTTGGCTCTCCTTGGGCTTCCGAAGAGTTGGCATTCCTATCAGGACTCTGTCAATGGTCGGGAGAAATTTCCAGGATGGGAGCGACTTTGGTCGGATCTTGTGCAAGAGGAGATAAGGCGGAGTACCAGGGACGGATCGTCATCAAAGAACTCTGATGAAGAGAATTTCACTTTGGCTACCAAAGCAAAGAAGGGGAAGAGCAAGAAAGCTTCTCATTCCGGTGCAAAAGGCAAGAAGCGGGACATGTCCAAGGTGAAGTGCTTTCACTGTCACCAACACAGACATTATGCCACAAATTGTCCGCAGAAGAAGAAAAATAAGCAGGTTGCTGGATCTGCAGCTGGAGAGGCCTTAGCCTCGCAGTTTGAACTGGAATTTTCACTGATCGCATGCTTGGTTTCAAGTGTGGCGGGATCAGTGTGGTTTCTGGACAGTGGTGCGTCTTTTCACATGACAGGAGATCGAGATTTGTTTACTGATCTGGATGAGAAAGATCTTGGAGTGCACATCGAGATGGGCGATGATGGTAGATACAGTGCGACTGGTATTGGTACCATTTCCTTTGAGAGGGAGTCTGGTAAACCCTTCGTATTGAAGGAAGTGATGCATGTTCCAGGATTGAAGAAGAATCTTATCTCTGTGGCGATGTTAGAAGACAAGGGATATGATGTTGTCTTTAGCGAAGGAAAGGCTTTCCTGCGCAGTAAGGCAACTGGTGAGACCCGGAGGATAGGGGTTCAAGTTAAGAACCTTTATCAATTGTAGGTAGATGGCTGCGCAGCAATGGCAGGCAAGGCAGAAGGAGTGGTGAGCTGGGATGATGGCGAGTTGTGGCACCGGAGATTGGGCCACCTTCACCATGGAGCTTTGAAGATACTGCATCGGATTTCTACTGGGCTTCCTAAAGGCACTCTTGTGTAGTCAGATCAATGCAAGGGGTTTACCTTGGGAAAATTTGTGAAAACCACCTTTCACGAGAAGGATAGTCGCACCACGACGATCCTTGAGATAATTCACACAGACGTGTGTGGACATTTCTCAGTAGCTTCGAAAGCAAAGCACAGGTATTATGTGATCTTTGTTGATGATTTTTCTCGTAAGTGTTGGATCATCTTCATGCAGAAGAAGAGCGAGACATACTCAAAGTTCTATGAGTTCAAGGCGCTGGTTGAGAAAGAATCGGGGAAGCAGGTGAAGGCTCTTAGGAGCGACAATGGTGGTGAATTCATCTCTGGCGAATTCAAGGACTTTTACAGCCCAGAAGGAATTCGAAGAGAGCTCATAGCACCTCATAACCCACAGCAAAACGGGGTTGCTGAGTAGAAGAACATAACGATCGTGGGTGCTGCACGGGCGATGTTGCATGATTAGGCCCTACCCATTCACTTATGGGTGGAGGCATGAAATACTACAGTATATGTTCAGAACTATTGTCCTCATAGGATACTTGGCATGAGTACACCTAAGGAGGCGTTTTCTGGTAAGAGGCCTGATATTTCCCATTTGAGGATTTTTGGTTCACCTGTTTACATTCATGTGACGAAGGACGCTAGGAAGAAGCTGGAGCTGACTGTGGAGGTTGGGATATTTCTGGGGTACACTGATATGCCCCACAACTATCGTGTGTATTTTCCAGAAAGTCGCAAGACTGTTGTGCAACGGGATATCAAATTTTAGGAGGAGAAAGCCATGAAGTGTTCGCTTGAGAGGAAGCCACACTTGCATGCAGAGGAGGAGCTATTAGTTCCTAAGGATGAGCCTCAGGATGTGGATCAGCCACAAGAGGAGGTTCATGGAGTGGAAGACACCACTCATGCAGCGCCAACCATCAGAGGGTGGAAGCACACTACAGAAGCTGAGTGACTGGCTCAAGATGCAGAGAAGGTTGTAGGAGCACCTACATCATAGCACAAACAGAGACAGTCACCTGACCGGTATACTGGATACATGGCTCTTATGAGCAAGTGTATCGTGACAGAGCCATCCTCTTTCGAGGAAGCTGTGGAGGATCCCACATTGGTAGATGCCATGGTGGAAGAGTATGATTCGATCGTCAGAAACAGTGCATGGGAGATTGTCCTGAGGCTAGAGGGGAAATTAGTGGTGGGTTCGAGATGGATCTACAAAGTGAAGCAGGCAGCTGATGGGACTGTGGAGAAGTACAAGGCAAGATTTTCTGCCTGAGGCTTTTCACAGATTGAGGGGATCGATTATGAGGAGACCTTTACACCTGTCGCAAGGTATTCTTCCATACGGATGATCCTAGCTCTCTCAACGCAGATGGGGTGGCACATTCATCAGATGGATGTGAAGACTGTGTTCCTTAACGGAGTCATTGAGGAGGATGTGTACATAGAGTAGCCCGAAGGTTTCGCGATCTTTAGTAGCAAGTCGCATGTGTGTAGGCTCAAGAGAGCGCTGTATGGGTTGAAACAAGCACCTCGTGCTTGGTACACACGGATAGACAGTTATTTCACCTGACTTGGATTCTCCAAGAGTGAGGTAGATCCTAACCTATACTAGATTGTGGTGGAGGGTAAGTTGCTGATCATTGTACTTTATGTAGATGATTTGAATTTGACAGGTGATGAGTTGTTTATACTCTCATGCAAGGAGGATCTTGCAAAAGAGTTTGAGATGAAGGACTTGGGCCTCCTTCATTATTTCCTAGGATTGGAAATTTGGCAGCACAGTGATGGACTATTTGTTTCTTAAGGTAAGTATGCCCGGGAGATACTGGAGAAGTTCAACATGCATGGCTGCAAGCCCGTTGATACTCCTCTTCCTGGTGGTTGGAGGAAGGAGGATGCTACTTCAGCGGAGGTAGTGGATGCCACTGTTTATCGATAGTTGGTGGGGTCGCTTATGTATCTGGTCAATACACGACCTGATATATGCTATGCAGTTAACCAGCTTTCACAAGCTATGGTTAAGCCTACCAAGCTCTTTTGGAAGGCAGGGAAGCATGTATTGAGATATCTCAGAGGCACATCAGGATATGGATTGTGGCACAGACAGTTGGATGAGGTGAGGCTATGTGGCTTCACGGATGCAGATTGGGCAAGGAGCCCAGCGGACAGAAAGAGCACATCTGGAGGGATTTTCAATATCGGGTCAACAACAGTTTCTTGGTATAGCAGGAAGTAGAGACCCGTGGCACTCAATTCAGCAGAGGCCGAGTATATGGCAGCGAGTTTGGCTGCATGCGAGGCTATATGGATGAGGAAGATCCTGGTCAGGTCGTTCGGTTGACACTTAGAGCCTACTGTGATTTATTGTGATAATTAGAGTTGCATCAAACTCTCAGTTAATCCATTATTTCATGATAGATCTAAACACATTGACATCCGGTATCATCATATCAGAGATTGTGTGCAACAGAGAATCATGTTACTTTCATACATTCCCACGGAGGATCAGGATGCTGATATCTTGACGAAGGTGCTCACTAGGAGAAAATTCGAATACCACAGAGGTAGCATAGGGGTTCCAGATAATCCTTATCTTGTTGAGAGGGAGTGTTGAGATTGCAACAAGATGATGAGCTTAGTGAAAATAAGTCGCCTTCACTAAGTGGGCATGCAGGCTACTTTTGGCACAAAGTCTATTTTTAGACATATGTATCATGTTCTATGAGTTGCAGGATGCTATTTCTGGATGGTTGGTCAAGTCGGAAAAAATAGATGGAATTATATTTTTATACATACTGGGTGGAATCTATTTTTAGATTGCCAGTCTAAAAATAGATATGTCGAATATTATTAGCTCTTAATAATATTTGGACTCTAAACATTATCTTATCCTGTTGGAGCACTTCAATTAAGTGCACGGATGTGGCACATGCAGCTGACAGAAGGAATTACACTATTCCTAGGGTTTAGTGGAGTTATTGCATGGTTGACTTCAGTTAGAACTCATGTGATAGAGTTTGGTGGAGTTGATGAGATAGTTGATGGAGTTGTGTTCAGTTTAACTCAGTTAAACATAGTTGAGCTAGTTGTATCTAGTCTAACTGATTGATACAATTAGTGAGAGTGGTGTGAATTAATTATTAATTAATTCACTAATTATTAACTCATAAATCAACTAAAGAATACATCAGTTAACTCAGTGCATGGACAGTTCAGTGGAGACTAGTGTTAGAGGTGGGTGAAAGGGTGAGTCTACTATCAGTTGTGACTATAGCTGTGCATGAGATTTGCACACAAATTGATTGAGATTGCCAATGAGGATTGTGCAGTACAAGCCAGTGGGATTCAAACTTGGATCTCATCATTATTCATCTTGGATTGCACAATAGAGGTGTCACTGTGGAGCAGATTGGAGCATGTGCTTAATTGATCCGAACTTGTGTAGTGTGTAACAATTGGAGATTGTACCGAGAACTTGTGAGGAGTCGGTACAATTATTGCTACATGATCTCTATCATTATAATATACAAGATATTAGGTTTTCACTTTTAAGCTTCCCCATAAACACTGTGTTTATATGTGTGATTGTTTATGGTTTTAATGTGCGCATGCGATTGTTTATATTTCCGCAAATTAATGATCAATGGTAGAAGAGGTTATGTATTATGCATGAAGCTCAAATAGTGTGTGATCAGGATAATCTCGGTGAATAATTTAACTGTTATTGAAATTATTTAAAGAGAAAAGTTAAAAACCGAACATTAGCAAGTGAGCTGGTTGGAGGGCTCACTGTTAGATGATTTTGGGGTTCTATATCTCCATAACTAGACCTTAAGCTGGGATTTCTTTAACCTTCAGGGCATTGGCTTGATCTGATCCTCTCATAATCAGGCTTTATGTCAGTATTTTTGTTCTACCATATGCATTGTGAATCATGGAGTAAGCATTTGATGCCTTATGTAACTGAGTTGTTTACATATATAGTTTGTAATGTTCATAGATTTATAAAGGTTTTATTATGAAATTTTGACTATGTCAACATATTTTTTCCATTCATTAAATCGACTTTAGCTATTATCAATATCCTTTTAACACTGAATATAGTGATAATTAGCCTTTGCAAATCAGCTAGGATTCACATTATGATTTTAATGAGTAGGACACTATAATTGGAGTAGCAAGGAAATGGATTTTAATTTCAGTTTAATAACAGGGCAGTGTGAGACTTTATATAATAAAAAATAGTGTTTCTCAGTAATACTAAAATTTGATGGAATGGAGGGTTGGATGTAGAAAAAAACAATTTTTGTATAGGATTGAATTGGTAGTAGAAAAAATTAAATGGGTTGATCTAACAACATCCTACCTCTTTCTCAAGTACATGAAAATAATATTTGAACGTCGATCCTCTTAGTGTATGCGCCCCTACTTACCATTCAAACGTAGGCCATGCAAGCATCCCCAGTTACCATTGAACCAATGGCTGACATGCATGAATCTTAAAATTTGGTAAACTGGTTGTGAAGAAAAACACAATTTCTATATATATAAAAAATAATGAAGATTAAAATTTATTAGCGAGTGAAATCTCTAAATCTATTTGCATAAACTTGGATTCAAAACCTTGAACCATTGGAATGAAAATAACCAAATACTCAAAAAAATTGACAACAACCTACTGAGCTAAACAGATTAAGTGATTTCTTATTCTTTTTCAAAGAAACTATTTTTTAAACCCTTAGATTAATTTAGACCTAGTTAATCTGGTAGAAGTTTTAGATCTAGAGATCTAACAAGATCTAAGTTAATAACTACAAATGCAGGATGTCTCCAAATACTGGAGACCTTCATTGTTGATATCCAGTTCCTCTATTTCATTTATGGTGCAATATGCGTATTGGACTTATCTTGTCTGAGTAGATTCCAATCCATGGAAGTGTAATAGATGTGTCAGTGATTTATGTTTTAATTAGCCTTGTGAGGACACCTCCTACTTTACACTAGGAAATCATAGATCTATATTCACAGATATTGCAACCACACCTTGATCGCCTTGAAGGTTCAAGCTCTCTATGGTTGAGCTTCTAGTTCCTGGTATTCAAGTACAGTTGAAATAGGTATTGGATTTTACAAGTGAAAATAAGAGATACTAATATTTTCCTAGCCGATTCAAATGTGAAACCATACTTTGATTTATTTTCCTGAGTGATTCAATGGTTAGTATAATATAAGGAGGTGCAAACCATATTTGAGGGAGAGAGACTAGAAGATTTGATGGAGGAGGATTTCATAAAGCTTTAATATTCATGATAATGCTGTCAAATTTTATTGATAGTTCTTGTTTTAAGAGAAATGATATTGCACATATAATGATGCTTTATTTACAGACATTAACACCCTGTAAGTAAGATCCTTCAATCATCAAATATATTCTCAATGCTAGGCAATGGGTGTTTCTGCCTATATGAAAAAATATGGATGTTTCACCAAAGCTTGTTCGACCATCTGTAAACCAGAGCAGCACATATCATTTTCATTCATAGAGAAAAGAACTGCCTAGGACCATGTGATTGACAACTGCAATTAAAACCATCCTAGCCAGCCCTAGTCAGAGGAAGGAAAGAGAAATCCCCTTCTTGTCTCGTAGGGAAATAAGAGGGTTGGGAGAGAATGTCGATACTCAGCTACAAGTAACGTAAAAATCGATGGGTGAAAACGTGAAGTTGGGTTACACTTTTTGACCTTTTTTGAGAAAAAAAATTCATTTTTTTCGATTCTTCAACTTTCTACAAACTATAAAAAAATTTTTGTTTATAATTTCATTTCGCGATAAAAATAAAACTTGTCAGAAATTTCTTTAGCTTTTGATTACTTATTTTTAGGAATTTTTTTATGCATATTTGATATGTCGACTTAGCATTTCTTTGAGTGTGTGTTTTTTAACAATCAAAGGATTCATAAGAATTCATGTTAATATGCAATGTTTTATTCTTTGAAAATTTGTGTTTTTCAGAAGAAAAAAATGTGTTACGACATTCTAGATAGAGTCTACTTCGGTTTCGTCATATTTACAAAGCCAATGGATGCATATCATAATTACTAGAATTTTTTGAACTGGTCCAATATGAAAAAATTGCATATTTTGAGTATGTTTCGCGACGCAAGAAATTTCTTAACATATAAGTTAGAAAATAAAAATCTAAAAGCTACCCATTAGAGACGATAGAACAATGTAAGGCCCCATAATTTTTTCAATATTTTTTTACAATGTATTTTGGGAGATACAGAATTTTGATTTCACTGGATCATAATGACCCTGAGAAATTGTTTGCACCCATTTTATTACAAAATTAATTAAAATTAGTAAATTTTTATGAAATTCCATAAAAGTTATATTTCCTGAAAGTAGATTCAATTCTGAAAAATGCTTGTCTTGGTTCCGATAGTTAATTAAGAATGTTTCATGGAGTTTAATCAGTCCAAAGTTGCAGAAACGTATTCAGAGCTCGGACCTACGTAATTGGTGATGCGTTAGTTTGACTGAAATTTTCTACAAAGTTCAGCCGAACTAGTTTTTGCGTAAATGGGTTGTTAAGTCTCACGCCTTAATAGTTTGGCTGAATTTTTTTCCAAGTTTGGCCAAATTTTCTTTCAAAGTTCGGCCGAACTTTTGCCTAGTTTTCCATCAGCTGGAAAATTTTGTGGAGCCCCTCCAAAAAAACATTTTGCGGCAATATAAATTGCCGCGAAATCATTCATAATTTTCGCACATTTCACACATTTTGTCTAATTTTACAAAGGTCTTGGTTTGGGTTTAAAGACTTTTCTTGGAGATTTGGGTTTAAGGACTTTTTTTGGAAGACATTTATTGGAGGCGATCTGATTTTGCAAAGAATTGTTTTGGGTTTAAGGAATTTTCTTGGACGTACATTCAGAGGACATTTCTTGGAGGTATGTGATACATTTTTTTGGATGTTTTTTACTCTTCATTTTTTTTGGAAGTATAGATTTGGGCTTAATTTCGAATTTTTAGAGTACGTGTTTTGAGTTGAAGTAAATATTTTGTGCTTTGTTTCATTTTTATAAGACATTTTTTTCTCGGATTTTTTAAAGTTAGTGTTTTGGATTGGAGTATGTATTTTTTGCAAAAATTTTAAATTGAGTTTTTTCTTAAATTAAATCTTTTGTGATGCTTTTTCTAATTGAATTATTGTATAAATTTTTGAAGGAAATTTTTTGAACTTCATACTTTATTATCATGGGAAATCGATGGATTTGTGCGAGAAAATATGAACGAAAAAGAGACCCTGAGGAACGTAGAGAAGAGACGAGACAATCTCGCAAAAGAAATATAGAAGCACTCTCAAATATTGAAGGGGAAAATCAGCCCTAACTAGAAATTGAAGCAGGTATGTAAATGTAAATATTATGATCTATTGATATATTTAAAATTTTCCTGGTGTAAAATGTGAAGCTTAATTTTTATTTGATGAACTAATTCAAGAAAAATATTTTGCAATGTAAACAGAGAGAAATATTCGTCAAAACATTGATGATGAGATACAAAATTTTGAAACAGAAAGTGAAAGAGATATTGAACCAATGATTGAAGATGGTGAAAATATTGGAAGAAATTCAAGTGAAGAATTTGAATCACAAGGTATGTACACACACACACACACACACTTATATATATTGAACACATGCACGTATTATTTAAATTATACATATATTTATTAATTTAGTTATTTATTGAATATGTAAACTTATTATGTACTATTTATTCGAATATGTACAAATGAAATCAGTGTCGATGATGAGATGTTAGAAAATTTTGATAGTCACACATATGGAGGTAAAAAACCTGACCATTATATACGATATCGTGTTAACCGCATTTTTGAAATGTATTTCCTAAAGGAGAAGGTGACAGTTCAAGCTCAAATGTTGAAAGGTCTCCTATCATTAAGGAAATTAAAAGAAGCTATGACACTACTGGGTATTCGAAAATAAATCAAAGATAAAAAATGAAGGAAAATGTGATACAAAATATAAGTAGTGCTTTAAATTCAATTAGGAGATCTAGACAGAAAAATGTTTCAATTATACGTAGAGGAATACATATGGTAATGGTTTCATCAAGTACTAAAGAGAATCATTTGGTAACATCTATGCCACAAGCATTAGGAACCTCGCGAAAAGCTTTGCAAAAACATCAGAAATTTCGGCTGCAAATAGATGCAAATGATGAAATCACTTGTTGGAGAGCTATTTGTAAGCAACGATACAAAGATAGAATTGGAGAAAATGTTAAAAAATAATATATGAATATTGGAAGAACAATTCCTGTGCTTCGCCAACTGTAAATCATGTGATGCGAAGAAGAATAACACGAAATCAGTACAAAGAACATGAAAAATATTTCTTGGAAACCACTCAGATAGAGTTATTCAACAAGTTCAAAGAAGAGAAATGTGAAATTCATGTTTCAATCAGTGCTTTTGTTCAACAAAAACCATGGTATGTAAAACCTATCACCGTACGTGACAGTTGTTGTTGTCGTTATCATGTGGAATTTGAGTTATATTATGACACATTCCTTGATTTTGGTAGAACTTTATGGAAAGATTCACTTCCTCCTTCCACTATCCATGATTTCATATCTCAAATTCTATGTGAAAGAGAAAGCGATGAACTATTTTACAGAAAGAAATGTGTTGGTGGTAAAAAATGCGATGATTGTGGAAATTTGACTAAATTTCAAAACAAATATCGTACTGATATAAATGATCAATCATTGTCCAACATGAAAGTGAAATGGAAGAGATATGAATATACCCATACATCAATTCAAGGTGTAAATAGTGTTAAAAGAATTGAATTACGAGAAGATGAAATTTTTGTCATAGACTTTTTGAGAAAGTTTGAAGCATAAATTTACAAATACACGAAGCATTCCCATAGAACTCGATGGAAAGACTTGCAATTCAAAAAATATCATGAATTTTTTCCACCAGGGACCATTTTGTCAATGATTGATTTTGCAGAAAATTACACATTTGTTCCACAAAAAGAAATTCAAAGTGAATACTATCATTCTGACCAAGTCTCCATGCTCGTCCATCTTCTATATATACATGCTGAACAAAACGTCGATCATATAGAAGGCATGAGTGAAAATTGACATATCATTAAAGAATGTCACTTTTATATCAGTGACGATCGTACACATGATACATATTTTGTACAACATTGTTTTGGAAAAATTTATGATTCGTTGAAAAATCATGGAATAACATTAATGAACATTGGATATGGTCAGACGGATGTGTAGGTCAATTCAAATATGCACGTTCATTCTTTTGGTTGTGCTTTCTTCATAAGAAAACCTGCATTAAACATTGTTGGAATTTCTTTGAGACTGGCCATGCAAAAGGAGAACATGACGGTGCAGAGGCATGCATAAAACGAGCACTTCGAAGATATCAAATGAACCCCTCTACAAGCCAACTTGTGGACACGAAAGAAGTTGTTCAATGGTGCATCGCTGCTCTAAGCCATGAGACTAACCCATCAAGGGAAGTGCGAAGGTACATTCAATTCAATTTTTATTGGATATCTAATTTTATCGTGCAATGATTATCTTTGATTGTATTTTGATATCATATTTACATTCTTTTTTGAATTTTCCATATAAAGGTTTTTCTGGCATATTGGGATTGAAGACGTAGATAGATCAATTGAAAATGACGTTGAAACAATAAAAGGGACCAGAAAATTGCATTCAATTAAAACAAAGTCGTCCAGAAATGTGTTTTCATTGGATAAAAGAAAATATTCTTGCTTTTGTCATGTTTGCATAGACAACACAACATCCAATGACATTTTTGAAAATAAAATGTATATAAACAATTGGAAACATACAGAGCTAAATACAAAGGGCAAAATGTCTGTTGCAATGTTTGAATAAATGCAATCAGAGGAAACTACAATATCATCCGATGGTGATCGAGTTTCTGATCTTGTTAGAGAAGGTAACATTTGAATTGCTTTCTAATGATTTAAAGATATAGAAATAAATTTAATATATGTATAATTTTGTTAAGTTTGTTTTATTGTGCAGGAGATGTTTTTGCTGTAATTGCACCTATTGACAACGATGAAAATGTGAAGTATTATTTGATGAATTGCACTGAATGAAAAATGAAATTATTAGAAAACTATAATGATCACGGATTTCAATATGAAAGAGGATCTATTATACTGAAAGGTTATTTTTTCAGACAAACTAATCAAAGTGGGGATTTTGTTTACTTTGAAGACTATGAACCTCATTTCACAAGTTTTCAATAGAGTCATTTGGTGTGTGTAGCACGCATAAAGTTGATAGAGGTTCAATAAAAAAAAAACGAAAATTAAGAAATGGAAAATCTCAAAATCTGAGCATTAACGGATTATTGAAGATGGCATTCCATTGGAATTTTTTTGATTGAACTGCCCAATAATTTATTCTCTTTGGATTAAATATGTTTTATAACTTCCAGTACTCAACTAAAAATTGATTTTCTTATGTTATTTTTGCAAATGTTTGCACATGTACAAATTGTTTGGGTACATGCACATGCTCTAGTATCAACTGAAAGTAGTTTTTCTATACATGTGCATTTATGAAAAAAGTTATATGTATGAAATATATATGTGTGTGTGTGTGTGTGTGTTCTAGAAAAGCTATGTTGTTCCTATTGGAAATTGTTTCACTCAAACAAGAGTATGTATTAATCAAAAGCAATCTTAAGATGCCAAATGTACTTCAACCATCCAAAACTTGAATTTTAAAATATCTTTGATTAAATCAAAACAATACTTCACATGGTATTCTTCCATCTAGGAAAAATATAGATTGAAACCATCCAAAACTTAGATCAAAACATTTAACATTTAACATTAAATCAAAATTAAAGGGATAATGTACAACTTCTTTACTCTTTTTGATTAAATAAAAACAATACTTCACATGGGAGTCTTCCATAGGCCAAATGTAGATTGAAACCATCCAAAACTTGGATCAAAACATTTAACATTATATCAAAACATTTAACATTTAACATTAAATCAAAATTAAAGGGATAATGTACAACTTCTTTACTCTTTTTGATTAAATCAAAACAATACTTCACATGGGAGTCTTCCATAGGAAAAATGTAGATTGAAACCATCCAAAACTTAGATCAAAACATTTAACATTATATCAAAACATTTAACATTTAACATTAAATCAAAATTAAAGAGATTTACATATAACTACTTCTTTACTCTTTTTGATTAAATCAAAACAATACTTCACATGGGAGTCTTCCATAGGCCAAATGTAGATTGAAACCATTGAAAAATTAGATCAAAACATTTAACATTATATCAAAACATTTAACATTTAACATTAAATCAAAATTAAAGGGATAAATACATATAACTACTTCTTTACTCTTTTTGATTAAATCAAAACAATCAGAGGGGGTCTGAATTAAAAAAACAGAAAAGGGGCTGCCCATAACCGGGAAACCAGCCCGGAAGATGCTGCCCAATATCGGGAAACCATCAGACATAGAGTGTTCAAAAGCACAGTGATTTCAAAACATGACAAAAGTTCAAAAAAGCTAAAGAGGACCTGACATCAGGCTAGCTATCGATGTGTGTAGGAGGATTCTCCTCCACAATTGGACAACTGTAGTCCTCTGGATCATCAACTACTCCCTTGGAGTGCTGGGAGGAGCTCTCCGAAGCGGAAGAGGAGCCAGAGTCGTCTTTGAGATTTTTCTCCACACGGGCCGAGCTGCCGCTGCTGGTGTCTTGGGGCTGATGGGTTGGGATGGTGGACTTGGAACCAAAGGCACCTTCATCTTGGGGATCCTCCTGAAAAAACACAGAAATGGTCATCGTAATTCGAGGTCTGACCATAGCACTGGTGAAGTGAAAGTGTGTGACACTGCTTGCCAGAGGAGGGTGCTCACCTGTGTCATAGATTGAAAGAGGCAGGCGAGAGCCAACACTCATGCCCCCTCCACCCCTACCCCCACCTCCCCTTCTGCAACGCATCCGATGTCTACGCATGGGAGTCTTCCATAGGCCAAATGTAGATTGAAACCATCAAAAAATTAGATCAAAACATTTAACATTATATCAAAACATTTAAAACATTTAACATTAAATCAAAATTAAATGGATTTACATTTAAAACATTTAACATTAAATCAAAATTAAAGGGATTTACATTAAATGTAGATTAAAATGGTATCCAAAACTTAGTTTTAAAAACTTTTTGATTATATCACAACATTACTTCACATGATTAATGTACTTCAACCATCCAAAACTTGGGTTTTAAATTTTTTTTGATTATATCACAACATTACTTGACATGCCATCCAATTGTAGTTCAACTATCCAATAAAAACATTTAATATTATATCACATGTTCCAAATGTAGATTGAAACCATCCAAAACTTAAGTTTTAAGAACTTTTTGATTATATATCGTGCAACATTACTTCACATGCCATGCCAATTATAGTTCAACTATCCAATAGAAACATTTAACATTATATCACATGTGCCAAATGTAGATTGAAACCATCCAAAACTTAAGTTCTAAAAACTTTTTGATTATATATCGTGCAACATTAAAACATTAAACATTAAACATTAAATATCACATGCCAAATGTAGATTGAAACCATCCAAAGCTTGAGTTTTAAAAACTTTTTGATTCTATCATACATAACATTACTTCACATGCCATGCAAATTATAGTTCAAATATCCAATAAAAACATTTAACATTATATCACATGCCAAATGTAGATTGAAACCATCCAAAACTTAACTTTTAATTTAACAAAAAATTATAGATCACAACATTACTTCACATGCCAAATGTACTTCAAGCATCCTAAAATTAAATTTTAAAAACAAAACAAATTATAACACATCATTACATAACATGCCAAATGTAGTTTAGAAGAAAAACAAAACTTAAATTTTAAAAACCAAAAAAATTATAACACATCATTACATAACATGCCAAATGTAGTTCAGAAGCAAAAGATTAATTTGTAGAAGAAAAACATTAATTTATAGATGCCAGCATTACTAGTAGTTCAATGATCCAAAACTTAAAAGTTTTAAAAACCAAACAAATTATATAGCAACATTACTTCACATTCACATGCCAAAAGTACTAAAACCATCCAAAACTTAACTTTTTGGAACAAAACAAATTATATTAACACTGTAATAAAATATTTCCAAAAATTGTAGATCTCACAAGTCTCAAACTGTATCAAGTTATATATATATATATATATATATATATATATATATATATATATATATATATATATATATATATATATATAACAGCATCTAAATAATATATAAAAAATTAAATTTAAGACTATCTAAATCTTGAAATCAAATCTACAAATCATGTCCATCAAATAGAGATGGATGTAGCATCTTTCCTATCACGGTCTCAATCCGTGCACTATCATGCGAAGCATGGGAAACCTGTACACAATGCACATGTACTTGAACATTAAAATTTGATGTTTTAAAAATGAGTGAGAATATATATAGAACTTCATGTTAAAAACAAAATATAAAAAAAAATCATGCAATACCTCATGAGGTTCCCTCTCCATTTGTTCACCTGCTACAAGTTCCCCCCCCATGGGAACATCTGCAACGGTAAAATATACAATATACATGTACGTATATATATATATATATATATATATATATATATATATATATATATATTAAAAAATTTCAAATAAAAATGCACTTGTAGATATATAAACTTATTTTCAATAATATTAAAAAAAAAGTTAGACAACTTGTTCAAATGGTTGAAATGGTATGGATGTTCCTATCTCTGTTGCTAGAGTCCATGGTCAATTGAAAGTGCACAAAATTGATAAAAGATGGACGAAATTTAGCAACATGCTAGGTAGTGAATTACAAAGCAAAGAAACTTTTTTAGACCAAACAATTCATGTTGTACATTCATTGTAGATGTATGTGTCTACTAATCCACATAAATATTAACATGAAGATGCACTAATTTTCTCAACGTGTTTTTCTCATTATGAGTTCCAACGTCTTTATGCCCTTAACAGTGGAGTTGTAGGGAACTCTCTTGTTTTTTGAAAATTTTTGTGTTGGGTTTTGATATGTATATCCTCCCGACTATGAATATCTTCATTGAAAATGGAATGGGTTTTGCATATCTTTTGATGATGAATATTTTCACATAAAAAACTAGGATAGAGGAGAAATGTAAGAGGAAACAACATCGATAATCTGCATCACAAGTGTAGAGGCACTTCTTAATTTTGGTTTTTATCTATTGTTATGGTTATTTACCATTGATTTTAGTTTTGATATCTTAGTTTACTGGAGTTTGGTCTTGGAATTCAGTAAAACATTCTAGGATCACATTTTTTGCTTTTTTCAAATTAGAAGTTAAGCATTGATGCGTACCATGTTTTTGAAATTCCAAAAAAGAATTTTATATGCATTTACTAGTTTTCTTTGTCTGCCATAAGGAAGTTTCATGCTAACATGATTCTTCAACTTGTTATGGAGATGTTATTTGTTGTGATCAAAGATTCTATTTTTGTTCTAAACGACGTGTAGAGTTTTTTTCTAGAAATTTTCATTATTCAAGTTCTTATTTGTAAAGTATACATCTTGTAAAGTATTTAGACCTTTCAACCAGGGTTTCTTCTTCTGGGTTTTCTCTTTATTGAAAAAATAGGTTCATGGTATATTGATAGTACTGTGATAGGATTTGTATAACATGTGGATTCGTAAAACATGGCTATGAGGTTACTGTTGTGGTTAATATTTGACCCTCTCTTATTTGTTGTAATTTGTTGTAGTTAATATTTCACTGTTTTTTGGTAGCTGTAATTTGTTGTGGTTGGAATGGATTAAAATTTGATTGTTTTTTAGTAGCTTTAATTTGTTGTGGTTTGGGATGGGTTAAGATTTGATTGTTTTTTTGTGGGTGTTACTATGTAAATAGTATGCATTTTAAATTTTGGGTGAATTTAAAGTGCTTTTGACATTTAAATTTGGGTGAATGTAAAGTGTTTTTGACATTTAAAATTTGGGGGAATGTATAGTGTTTTTGAAATTTTAATGTTTGTTGATTATATTAAAAATTTGTTTAAAAATTATTTGAATTGTGATTTATTCCACCCAACATATTCCATGATTATAATGACAACAGAGAGATATGAAGTACAATGTATGCATATCATGGAAAAATATTTATTAAAATAATATTAATTAATATTTTTGTTATTAATATTATTTATTTTTCCACAATCATTCTCCATAATCTTCCTACCTACTTGATACAGCTCAATGTTGAATTTGATGTCCATGCCCCTTAACTTATTGGGAGAATTATAGTAACCTATATTGACTAAGATGATGGAAAAAAGTTAAAAACCGAACATTAGCAGGTGAGCTGGTTGGAGGGCTCACTGTTAGATGATGTTGGGGTTCTATATCTCCATAACTAGACCTTAAGCTGGGATTTCTTTAACCGTCAGGGCATTGGCTTGATCTGATCCTCTCATAACCAGGCTTTATGTCGATATTTTTGTTCTACCATATGCATTGTGAATCATGGAGTAAGCATTTGATGCCTTATGTAACTGAGTTGTTTACATATATAGTTTGTAATGTTCATAGATTTACAAAGGTTGTATTATGAAATTTTGACTATGTCAACATATTTTTTCCATTCATTAATTCGAATTTAGCTATTATCAATAGCCTTTTAACATTGAATATAGTGATCGTTAGCCTTTGCAAATCAGTTAGGATTCACATTATGATTATAATAAGTAGGACACTATAATTGGAGTAGCAAGGAAACGGATTTTACTTTCAGTTCAATAACAGGGCAGTGTGAGATTTTATATAATAAAAAATAGTGTTTCTCAGTAATACTAAAATTTGACGTAATGGAGGGTTGGATGTAGATTTTTTTTTTTTTGTATAGGATTGAATTGGTAGCAGAAACAATTAAATGGGTTGATGTAACAACATCCTACCTCTTTCTCAAGTACATGAAAATAATATTTGAACGTCGATATTCTTAGTGTATGCACCCCTACTTACCATTCAAACATAGGCCATGCAAGCATCCCCATTTACCATTCAACCAATGGCTGAAATGCATGAATATTAAAATTTAGTTAACTGGTTGTGAAGAAAAACATAATTTCTATATATATGAAAAATAATGAAGATTAAAATTTATTAGCGAGTGAAATCTCTAAATCTATTTGCATAAACTTGCATTCAAAACCTTGAACCATTGGCATGAAAATAACCAAATACTCAAAAAAATTGGCAACAACCTACTGAGCTAAACAGATTAAGTGATTTTTTATTCTTTTTCAAAGAAACTATTTTTTAAACCCTCAGATTAATTTAGACCTAGTTAATCTGGTAGAAGTTTTAGATCTAGAGATCTAACAAGATCTCAGTTAATAACTACAAATGCAGGATGTATCCAAAGATTGGAGACCTTCATTGCTGATATCCAGTTCCTCTATTTCATTTATGGTGCAATATGCATATTGGACTTATCTTGTCTGAGTAGATTCCACTCCATGGAAGTGTAATAGATGTGTCAGTGATTGATGTTTTAATTAGCCTTGTGAGGACACCTCCTACTTTACACTAGTAAATCATAGATCTATATTCACAGATATTGCAACCACACCTTGATCGCCTTGAAGGATCAAGCTCTCTGTGGTTAAGCTTCTGGTTCCTGGTATTCAAGTACAGTTGAAATAGGTATTGGATTTTACAAGTGAAAATAAGAGAGACTAATATTTTCCTAGCCGATTCAAATGTGAAACAATACTTTGATTTATTTTCCTGAGTGATTCAATGGTTAGTATAATATAAGAAGGTGCAAACCATATTTGAGGGAGAGAGACTAGGAGATTTGATGGAGGAGGATTTCACAAAGCTTTAATATTCATGTTAATGCTGTCACATTTTATTGACATTTCTTTTTTTAAGAGAAATGATATTGCACATATAATGATGCTTTATTTCCAGACATTAACACCCTGTAAGTAAGATCCTGCAATAATCACAGATATTCTCACTGCTAGACAATGGGTGTTTCTGCCTGTATGAAAAAGTATGGATATTTCACCAAAGCTTGCTCCACCATCTGTAAACCAGAGAAGCACATATCATTTTCATTCATAGAGAAAAGAACTTCCTAGGACCATGTGATTGACAACTGCAATTAAAACCATCCCAGCCAGCCCTACTCAGAGGAAGGAAAGAGAAATTCCCTTCTTGTCTCTTAGGGAAATAAGAGGGTTGGGAGAGAATGTCGATACTCAGCTACAAGTAACGTAAAAATCGATAGAAGGGTGAAAATGTGAAGTTGGGTTACACTTTTTGACATTTTTTGAGAAAAAATTTTCATTTTTTTCGATTCTTCAAATTTCTACAAACTATAACAATTTTTCTGTTTAGAATTTCATTTTGCGATAAAAATAAAACTTGTCAAAAATTTTGTTAGCTTTCTATTACTTATTTTTTGGAATTTGTTTATGCACATTTGATATGTCAACTTAGAATTTCTTTTAGTGTGTGTTTTTTAACAATCAAAGGATTCATAAGAAGTCATGTTAAGATGCAATGTTTTATTCTTTGAAAATTTTTGTTTTTCAGAAAAAAAAATGTGTTACAACAATCTAGACAGAGTCTACTTCGGTTTCATGATATTTACAAAGCCAATGGATGCATATCATAATTACTAGAATTTTTTGAACTTGTCCAATATGAAAAAATTTCATATTTTGAGTATATTTCGTGATGCAAGAAATTTCTTAACATACAAGTTATAAAATAAAAATCTAAAAGCTACCCATTAGAGACGACGGACCAATGTAATGCCCCATAATTTTTTTAATATTTTTTTACAATGTATTTTGGGAGATACAAAATTTTGATTTCACTGGATCACAATGACCCTGAGAAATTGTTTGCACCCGTTTTATTACAAAATTAATTAAAATTAGTAATTTTTTTGAAATTCCATAAAAGTTATATTTCCTGAAAGTAGATTCAATTCTGAAAATTCTTTTCTTGGTTCTGACAGTTAATTAACAATGTTTCATGGAGTTTAATCAGTCCAAATTTGAAAAAACATATTCAGAGCTCAAACCTGCATAATTGGTGACGCGTTAGATCGGCCGAAATTTTCTACAAAGTTTGGCCGAACTAGTTTTTGCGCAAATGGGTCGTTAAGTCTCACGCCTTAATAGTTCGGCCAAATGTTTTTCCAAGTTCGGATGAACTTCTTTTCAAAGTTCGGCTGAACTTCTATCTAGTTTTCCATCAGCCGGAAAATTTCGCGGAGCCCCTCCAAAAAAAAAATTCGCGGCAATATAAATTGCCACGAAATCATTCGTAATTTTCACACATTTCACACATTTGTTCTAATTTACAAAGGTCTTGGTTTGGGTTTAAAGACTTTTCTTGGAGATTTTGGTTTAAGGACTTTTTTTGGAAGACATTTGTTGGAGGCGGTTTGATTTTGCAAAGAATTGTTTTTGGTTTAAGGAATTTTCTTGGACGTACATTCAAAGGACATTTCTTGGAGGTATGTGATACATTTTTTTGGATGCTTTTTTCTCTTTATTTTTTTTGAAAGTATAGATTTGGGCTTAATTTCGAATTTTTAGAGTACGTGTTTTGAGTTGAAGTAAATATTTTGAGCTTCGTTTCATTTTTATAAGACATTTTTTTCTCTGATTTTTTAAAGTTAGTGTTTTGGATTGGAGTATGTATCTTTTGCAAAAATTTTAAAATGATTTTTTCTTTAAATTAAATCTTTTTTTATGCTTTTTCTAATTGAGTTATTGTCTAAATTTTTGAAGGAAATTTTGTGAACTTCATACTTTATTATCATGGGAAATCGATGGAATTGTGCAAGAAAATATGATCGAAAAAGAGACCCTGAGGAACGTAGAGAAGAGACGAGACAATCTCGCAAAAGAAATATAGAAGCACTCTCAAATATTGAAGGCAAAATCAACCTCAACTAGAAATTGAAGCAGGTATGTAAATGTAAATATTATGATCTATTAATATATTTAAAATTTTCCTAGTGTAAAATGTGGAGCTTAATTTTTATTTGATGAACTAATTCAAGAAAAATATTTTGCAATGTAAATAGAGAGAAATATTCATCAAAACATTGATGATGAGATTAAAAATTTTGAAATAGAAAGTGAAAAATATATTGAACCAATGATTGAAGATGGTGAAAATATTGGAAGAAATTCAAGTGAAGAAATTGAATCACAAGGTATGTACACACACACACACACACAGAGATATATATATATATGTGTGTGTGTGTGTGTGTGTGTGTATTGAACACATGCACGTATTATTGAAATTATACGTATATTTATTAATTTAGTTATTTATTGAATATGTAAACTTATTATGTACTATTTATTCGAATATGTACAAATGAAATCAGTGTCGATGATGAGATGTTAGAAAATGTTGACAGTCACATATATGGAGATAAAAAACCTGACCATTATATACGATATCGTGTTAACCACATTTTTGAAACATATTTCATAAAGGAGAAGGTGACAGTTCAAGCTCAAATGTTGAAATATCTCCTATAATTAAGGAAATTAAAAGAAGCTACGACACTACTGGGTATTAAAAAATCAACCAAAGATAAAAAAAAAAATGAAGGAAAATGTGATACAAAATATTAGTGCTATAAATTCAATTAGGAGATCTAGACAGAAAAATGTTTTAATTATACATAGAGGAATACATATGGCAATGGTTTCATCAAGTACTAAAGAGAATCATTTGGTAACATCTATGGCACAAGCATTAGGAAACTCGCGAAATTTTTTTGACAAACATCAAAAATTTCGGCTGCAAATAGATGAAATGATGAACTCGCTTGTTAGAGAGCTATTTGTAGGCAACCATACCAAGATAGAATTGGAGAAAATGTTAAGAAAATAATATATGAATATTGGAAGACCAATTCGTGTGCTTCGCCGACTGTAAAGCATGTGATGTGAAGAAGAATAGCACGAAATCAGTACGAAGAACATGAAAAATATTTCTTCGAAACCACTCAGATAGAGTTATTCAACAAATTCAATGAAGAAAATCGTGAAATTCATGTTTCAATCAGTGCTTTTGTTCACCGTATGCGACACTTTTTGTTGCCGTTATCATGTAGAATTTGAGTTATATTATGACACATTCCTTGATTTTGATAGAACATTATGGACAGATTCACCTCCTCCTTCCATTATCTGTGATTTCATATCTCAAATTCTATGTGAAAGAGAAAGCGATGAACTATTTTACAAAAAGAAATGTGTTGGTGGTAAAAAATGCAATGATTGTGGACATTTGACTAAATTTCAAAACAAATATCATATTGATATAAATGATCAATCATTGTCCAACATGAAAGTGAAATGGAAGAGATATGAATATATCGGTACATCGATTCAAGGTGTAAATAGTGTTAAAAGAATCGAATTACGAGAAGACGAAATTTTTCTGATAGACTTTTTGAGAAAGTTTGAGGCAGAAATTTACAAATACACCAAGCATTCCCATAGAGCTCAATGGCAAGACTTGCAATTCAAAAAATCTCGTGAAGTTTTTCCACCAGGGACCATTTTGTCAGTGATTGATTTTGCAGAAAACTACACATTTGTTCCACAAAAAGAAATTCAGAGTGAATACTATCATTCTGACCAAGTCTCCATGCTTGTCCATATTCTATATAGACATGTTGAACAAAACGTCGATCATATAGAAAGCACCAGTGAAAATCGACATATTATTAAAGAATATCACTTTTATATCAGTGACGATCGTACACATGATACATATTTTGTACAACATTGTTTTGGAAAAATTTATGATTCCTTGAAAAATCATGGAATAACATTCAATGAACATTGGATATGGTCAGACGGATGTGCAGGTCAATTCAAATCTGCACGATCATTCTTTTGGTTGTGTTGTCTTCATAAGAAAACCTGCATTAAACATTGTTGAAATTTCTTTGAGACTGGCCATGGAAAAGGAGAACATGACGGTGCAGGAGCATGCATAAAACGAGTACTTCGAAGATATCAAATGAACCACTCTGCAAGCCGACTTGTGAACGCTGAAGAAGTTGTTCAATGGTGCATCGCTGCTCTAAGCCATGAGAGAAACCCATCAAGAGAAGTGCGAAGGTAAATTCAATTTAATTTATATTGGAAATCTAATTTTAAACATTGTACATTTATCATGCAATGATTATCTTTGATTGTATTTTGATATCATATTTACAAATTCTTCTTTTAATTTTCCATATAAAGGTTTTTCTGGCATATTGGGATCGAAGACGTAGATAGATCAATTGGAAATGACGTTGAAACAATAAAAGGGACTAGAAAATTGCATTCAATTAAAACAAAGTCGTCCAGAAATGTGTTTGCATTGGATAAAAGAAAATATTCTTGTTTTTGTCATGTTTGCATAGACAACACAACATCCAATGACGTTTGTGAAAACAAAATGTATGTAAACGATTGGAAACATACATAGCTAAATACAAAGGGAAAAATGTTTGTTGCAATGTTTGAAGAAATGCAATCAGAGGAAACTACAATATCATCCGATGGTGATCGAGTTTCTAATATTTTTAGAGAATGTAACATTTGAATTTCTTTCTAATGATTTAAAGATCTTGAAATAAATTTAAATATATGTATAATTTTGTTAAGTTTGTTTTATTGTGCAGGAGATGTTTTTGCTGTAATTACACCTATTGACAACGATGAAAATGTGAAGTATTATTTGATGCGTTGCACTAAATGAAAAATTAAATTATTAGAAAACTATAATGATCACGGATTTCAATATGAAAGAGGATCTATTATACTGAAAGGTTATTTTTTCAGACAAACTAATCAAAGTGGGGATTTTGTTTACTTTGAAGACTATGAACCTGATTTCATAAGTTGTCAATATAGTCACTTGGTGTGTGCAACACACATAAAGTTGATAGAGGTTCAATCAAAGAAAAAAAAGAAAATTAAGAAATGGAAAATGTCAAAATCTGATCATGAACGGATTATTGAAGATGGCATTCCATTGAAATTTTTTTGATTGAACTGCCCAACAATTTATTCTCTTTGGATTAAATATGTTTTAGAACTTCCAGTACTCAACTAAAAATTGAGCTGCTTATGTTATTTGTGCAAGTGTTTTCACATGTACAAATTGTTTTGGTACATGCATGTGCTTTAGTATCAACTGAAAGTAGCTTTTCTATACATGTGCATTGATGAAAAATGTTATATGTATTGAATCTATATATATATATATATATATATATATATATATATATATATATATATATATATATATATATATATATATATATATATGTTCTAGAAAAGCTATGTTCTTCCTATTGGAAATTTTTTCACTCAAACAAGAGTATGTAGAGATCAAAAGCAATCTTAAGATGCCAAATGTACTTCAACCATCCAAAACTTGAATTTTAAAAACTTTTTGATTAAATCAAAACAATACTTCACATGGGAGTCTTCCATCTACGCCAAATGTAGATTGAAACCATCCAAAACTTATATCAAAACATTTAACATTATATCAAAACATTTAGCATTTAACATTAAATCAAAATTAAAGGGATAATGTACAACTTCTTTACTCTTTTTGATTAAATCAAAACAATACTTCACATGGGAGTCTTCCATAGGCCAAATGTAGATTGAAACCATCCAAAACTTAGATCAAAACATTTAACATTATATCAAAACATTTAAAATTTAACATTAAATCAAAATTAAAGGGATAATGTACAACTTCTTTACTCTTTTTGATTAAATCAAAACAATACTTCACATGGGAGTCTTCCATAGGCCAAATGTAGATTGAAAGCATCCAAAACTTAGATCAAAACATTTAACATTATATCAAAACATTTAACATTTAACATTAAATCAAAATTAAAGAGATTTACATATAACTACTTCTTTACTCTTTTTGATTAAATCAAAACAATACTTCACATGGGAGTCTTCCATAAGCCAAATGTAGATTGAAACCATCCAAAACTTAGATCAAAACATTTAACATTATATCAAAACATTTAAAACATTTAACATTAAATCAAAATTAAAGGGATAAATACATATAACTACTTCTTTACTCTTTTTGATTAAATCAAAACAATCAGAGGGGGTCTGAATAAAAAAAACAGAAAAGGGGCTGCCCATGACCGGGAAACCAGCCTAGAAGATGCTGCCCAATATCAGGAAACCAAAAGACATAGAGTTTTCAGAAGCACAGTGATTGCAAAACATGACAAAAGTTCAAAAAAGCTAAAGAGGACTTGACATCAGGCTAGCTATCGATGTGTGTAGGAGGATTCTCCTCCACAATTGGACAACTGTAGTCCTCCGGATCATCAGCTACTCCCTTGGAGTTCTGGGAGGAGCTCTCCGAAGTGGAAGAGGAGCCAGAGACGTCTTTGAGATTTTTCTCCACACAGGACGAGCTACCGCTGCTTGCGCCATCGCTGTTGGAGCTCGTCGAGCCGAATTTGACTGGAAGAGCTGTTGACTTCCTGGTGTCTTGGGGCTAAAGGGTTGGGATGGTGGGCTTTCTTCGCTGATTCCTAGAACTAGAGGCACCTTCATCTTGGGGCTCCTCCTGGAAAAATACAGAAATGGTCACCGTAATTCGAGGTCTGACCATAGCACCGGTGAAGTGTAATTGTCCAACATTGCTTACCGGAGGAGGGTGCCCGCCTATGTCATGGATTGAAAGAGGCAGGCGAGAGCCAACACTCCTGCCCCCTCCACTCCTACCCCCACCTCCCCTTCTGCAACGCATCCGATGTCTATGCATGGGGTCTTCCATAGGCCAAATGTAGATTGAAACCATCAAAAACTTAGATCAAAACATTTAACATTATATCAAAACATTTAAAACATTTAACATTAAATCAAAATTAAAGGGATTTACATTAAATGTAGATTAAAATAGTATCCAAAACTTAGTTTTAAAAACTTTTTGATTATATCACAACATTACTTCACATGATTAATGTACTTCAACCATCCAAAACTTGGGTTTTAAAAAATTTTTGATTATATCACAACATTACTTGACATGCCATCCAATTGTAGTTCAACTATCCAATAAAAACATTTAATATTATATCACATGTGCCAAATGTAGATTGAAACCATCCAAAACTTAAGTTTTAAAAACTTTTTGATTATATATCGTGCAACATTACTTCACACGCCATGCCAGGTATAGTTCAACTATCCAATAGAAACATTTAACATTATACCACATGTGCCAAATGTAGATTGAAACCATCCAAAACTTATGTTTTAAAAACTTTTTAATTATATATCGTGCAACATTAAAACATTAAACATTTAAAACATTAAATAGCACATGCGAAATGTAGATTGAAACCATCCAAAACTTGAGTTTTAAAAACTTTTTGATTATATCATACATAACATTACTTCACATGCCATGCCAATTATAGTTCAAATATCCAATAAAAACATTTAACATTATATCACATGCCAAATGTAGATTGAAACCATCCAAAACTTAGCTTTTAATTTAACAAAAAATTATAGATCACAACATTACTTCACATGCCAAATGTACTTCAAGCATCGAAAAATTAAATTTTAAAAACAAAACAAATTATAACACATCATTACATAACATGCCAAATGTATTTCAAAAGCAAAACAAAACTTAAATTTTAAAAACAAAAAAAATTATAACACATCATTACATAACATGCCAAATGTAGTTCAGAAGCAAAACATTAATTTGTAGAAGCAAAATATTAACTTATAGATGCCAGCATTACTAGCAGTTCAATTATCCAAAACTTAAAAGTTTTAAAAACCATACAAATTATATAACAACATTAATTCACATTCACATGCCAAAAGTACTAAAACCATCCAAAACTTAACTTTTTGGAACATAACAAATCATATTAACATTGTAATAAAATATGTCCAAAAATTGTAGATCTCACAAGTATCAAACTGTATCAAGTTATATATATATATATGACATTGCATCTAGATAATATATAAAAAAGTAAATTTAAGACTATCTAAATCTTGAAATCAAATCTACAAATCATATCCATCAAATAGAGATGGATGTAACGTCTTTCCTATTAGGGTCTCAATCTGCGCACTATCATGCGAAGCATGGGAAACTTGTACACAATGCACATGTACTTGAACATTAAAATTTGATGTTTTAAAAATGAGTGAGAATATATATAGAACTTCATGTAAAAAATAAAAATAAAAAAAAAATCATGCAATACCTCATGAGGTTCCCTCTCCATTTGTTCACCTACTACAAGTTTCCCCCCCATGGGAACATCTGCAATGGTAAACTGTACAATATATATATATATATATATATATATATATATATATATATATATATATTAAAAAAATTGAAATGAAAATGCACGTGTACATATATAAACTTATTTTCAATAATATTAAAAAAAAAGTTAGACAACTTTTTCAATTGGCTGAAATGGTGTGGATGTTCCTATCTCCGTCGCTAGAGTCTGTGGATTAAATAAATCTTCTATAGGAACCTAAATTCAAAAAATTTAAAACTAGCAACTGCACCATATGTTGCAAAGGAAACGCTGTAAAGCCTTTCATAGAGTGGTGGTCGGATTATGCACTATGCAATTTTTCTGCCACATATTTATGGAATTTTAAGGGTGAACTTTGAAGTAAGTAAAGCAATAATTCCTTGGGTGAAGATAGGGGACATACTTACCAACTATTTTTTCAAATACCTCCCTTTTAAGGTGGTTATAGATCATGTTGGGGCTCTTAAAATTGTAAAGAACGATGGAAACACTACCCTTGTGAGAATTTAAGCATTGTGCATTAGAAATCATCTCACTTTCATGAGCTCCCACCTATACCATATTTATATGGTTTCAAATTAAATTAGGAATTTCTTGCTGCATTTTTAACAATAGACCTCATTAAGGAAAAATCAATAGCTAGACTCGGTGAAAGAAGAAGAAACTAATAGAGATTGTGAAGAGGCACACAAACTTAGTGAAACAATTTGGTTTCTAAGAATATTTCAGTGTTTGCTATAGGTTGGTGCCTAGAAAAAAAAAAAGGAGATTGGTGACTCTCAAAGGTTGGTGGCAACCAAGTAACACAGGGATTGATGTCTCTTGCAGGCTAGTGCATATGAAGCAGAAGAGAGGATTTTTAGCTCCTACAGTTTGGTGCTTATGAAGCATGAAGAGATATTGGTGCCTACAGAGCGACAAAGTGGATTGGTGTCTCGTATAGGCTAGTGCCTACAAAAAAAAGGAGAATGACATATCCTCTAGGTTGGCACCTATAAATTGATGTAATAGTAGGTTAGTTTCTCTGATATTTTTAATATAAACAAGTTTTTTTGGTTTTTTCCCATGAGTGTATCTGATATTTTTAATATAAACAAGTTTTTTTGGTTTTGTCCCATGAGTGTATCTAGATATATCTTTTGTTACTTGTTCAATTTATGAGGTTGATGCTTTATGATCTTTAAATAGATTTAAATAAGTAATTTGAAATTTAATGTGTATATTCCATTATATCTATTTATTAATATTTATTTAATATTAATACCTTTTTATAGAATGACCTGTATGAATAGAGTAGTTTTAAGGACATGTTTCTATTTATGGTTGAAGTGACTTGTACTTATTTATGAAATATATAATTGTTTAATAGATAAAGTTTTTCAACTCCTTTATTTATTTTTTAATTTTTTATTCGGAACCAGATAAGGACAATAATGCTCCAGGTGGTAAACTAAATCCAAATCGAGATTAACAATGTCAATCATTGGGAGTATGGGGCTTCGTTGGAGCTGTGCGACTTGATGGCATGCCAACGTTGATTTACAAAATGAAAATTGATTGACTGCATATTGCTTTGAATTTTCCGGAGCGAATAAAGATTAAATACCCCACCACTCCTTCCTCATACGGCACCTACTTCCCTTTGAAGGCCCTGAGTTCTGCTATAAATGCTCCACACCAGTTTTGAGTTTAATCAACAATATTTTGTATCAGGATTGCATTGGGGAGTGTTTGGAGTACTCTTGTGTGGTAAGTTTTTTTATCCACGGCCCAACATCAAAATATCTAATCACGTTTCATGCTCAATATCACAGCCCATCATCAAGAGATCTAATGATCAATTTTTTTACCATCATGGATGTCCAGCAAAAAGTCATGGCTTCCAGAGTTTTTGTTGTGAATTCTGCCAAATCATGGGATTACATCTTGGCTCAAGCACATGCCCAATCCTGCCCGGTTAGTCACCATTTCTGTTTAATCCAAATTTTGTTTTCATTTGTTGCAGATTTATACATATCTCTCTGCACTATATTTTACTGATGGTATATATACCTTGGTGAAGACACCAATTTTCTTATTTTAAAATTATTGGAGATGTATTTTTTTATAAAAGTATTTTACACCATTGCAGGTTGCAGTGCTTTTTACTGCAGACTGGTGCGCCACCTCAAAATACATGGCAGGGTTCTTCGAGAATCTGGCGTTGAAGTATCTGGACATCTTGTTTCTGTTAGTTGATGTGGATGAAGTGAAAGCTGTTAAAGATAAAATGGAAGTGAAGGCCATGCCCAACTTCCTCTTAATGAAAAACGATGTGCAGGTCGACAAAATAGTGGGAGCCAATGCTGATGAGCTACAGAAAAGGGTGGCCAACTTTGCGCAGATGGCCCGCAAATCTTACCAAGACCATGCTTGACCCTGCTAAATTTATTTTCCGCTAAATTTACACAAGAAGTTGCACAGTAATATATACATATGTGTGTTCTGTAATGTGTTGTCTCCATGGCTTTTAAATTTGATGGTGCTCTGTGTCCCAAAGATGCATTCACTGGAAATTTCTTGTATATTGGATTGTTTAGTCTGAGATTTGGCTTTGACATGATGTATGATGTGATATATGTAATAATCATCTACACGAATTTAATTTATTCAGAGCTTGTGTATATAAATCCAGAAATGAATCCTGTATTCTGACTTTTTTTGTGCAGATCATTTGAGAAAAGTGTCAGCCCCCTAAATTTGATTGTATTTATTTATCGATCTTGTTATAGGATGAGGTATCAATTTATATAATTTTCTAAGTAGTTACAGTTTCAGCTTGGATTTGGAATATTTCTAAAATATTCCATAAAATACAACTAAAATTATTTAAAATTAAAATTTTATTTATATTTCTAAATTTCTAAAATATTATAAAATTTATAATAAATTAAAGTGATAAATTGATAATCATTATATGAAAGAAATATGGTCATGATTATTATGTATAAACAAGAAGCAAATATGGTCTTTTCCTGGGATGATGGAGGTGGTAAGCAAAATCCACATAATAAAAGCATTTCTACCATGAACGCAGACTTTGAGCATACTCTGCATACAAAACCTTGATTGGGTATATTTAAAATTGACAGGATACATTTTTCTACAGCTCTTCCATGAATGGTAAAATTCTTGTTCAATGATCAAATCTGCACTTGGAGAACTGAATCAGATTATAATTATATTTGCTTTTATGGTGGGGTGGAAATTTTTTCATTATCTCTAGGCAGCACTACATTTTGATATCTACAAGTCAAATTATGTTCAAACTTTATCCTTAACATATTCACAGTCACAAGCCGGGAATCTCAACTATAGGGTTGTTTCCATTGAAATTTCAATTATCTTTTAGGTCTGGAACTCCATAGCTTTGTATATCACATTTGTGAAGTCTGAACAATCATGGTGAAAACAAAAGGAGAACAGCAATTACTTGCTTTCCCCATTGATTCTGAGCCAGATCAAATTATTTCAAGGCCAGGAATTTCCTTCCTATGAAGAGATCTTGGAAAGTTAACTTTCTAATTAAAAGAGCAAGAGAAATGTTCTGTTTCTAAGAATAGCCATGCTCAAAAGGTGGAAGTGATTATCCACGCTAGCTACCATTGGTGTGCCCGGGCATCTACTACATATTGAATACTGTCATAGTCGGACCAAGTACTACCTGCTTGTTACTGTTGCCATTGCACCTAGTGGTGCCTACTTGATCCTATTGTAATTGACGACAATGACTTGAAATCAAAAAAAGAACCAACTTTGTAACAATGACAGTCATGGTTAACAAGTCAAATTATGTTCAAAATTTATCGTTAACATATTCACAGTCACAAGCCGGGAATCTCAACTATAGGGTTGTTTCCATTGAAATTCCAGTTATCTTTTAGGTCTGGAACTCCACAGCTTTGTATATCACATTTGTGAAGTCTGAACAATCATGGTGAAAACAAAAGGAGAATAGCAATTACTTGCTTTCCCCATTGATTCTAAGCCAGATCAAATTATTTCAAGGCCAGGAATTTCCTTCCCATGAAGAGATCTTGGAAAGTTAACTTTCTAATTAAAAGAGCAAGATCAATGTTCTGTTTCTAAGAATATCCATGCTCAAAAGGTGGAAGTGATTATCCAGGCTAGCTACCATTGGTGTGCCCGGGCATCTACTACATATTGAATACTGTCATAGTCAGACCAAGTACTGCCTGCTTGTTACTGTTGCCATTGCACCTAGTGGTGCCTACTTGATCCTATTGTAATTGACGACAATGACTTGAAATCAAAAAAAGAACCAACTTTGTAACAAGGACAGTCATGGTTAACTAAGCAAAATAAAAACACCACGTGTTTCACAGATAGTCCCATTATTTTCACAGTAAAATTTTAGTCAAGCTTTTCATTGTTGGCGAAGTATTAAAGACCTTGATGTATAAAGTTAAATGACAATCAACAGACACTGAAGGCTTCAAAGGTCAATTTTTGCACTGTCATAGCCTAATTCCAGAATCAGACTGGAACAAATGTAGCATTGCTTCAATGAAAGTCAAATGAGTGTTCATCTATTAGTCAAAAATATTATTTCAAAATCAAATTATCATAACATGCACAGACTGGTTAAAGAAAAACAAAAATAACACTCCGTTCCACATTGTCTCTTCCACAAAAAGGAGATGCCTGTTAATCTTAATGGCATCCCAAATTCTAGTCCAGTCCAATGAGATCTAGCTACCCATATATAAGCTAGAATAGGATCTTAAGATAACTTGAAGATATATCATGGTCTGCTGAAGAGAGCAATCAGACTAGAGTCGAATCAGTAGATCCACATTTTCAACAGGGTTCTCCACTTCCATGGGTTACTTTGTCTAGGGTTCAAGTTAGTGGTGTACTAGAAGTACATAATACAATTGATGAAAATTTTGAAATTGATGAAAGCTACCAGAAAGCCCCAAAGGCCCTCTTTTTTATACCAGTTATTGGAGAAGTGAATAAGGTGCAATTTAGGGGGAAATTGGAAGTTCAGAGTGAAATTGTCATTAATGAAAGCTGACCAGAAACTACAAAAATACTCCTAAGCATGCCAGCCAGAGGACAGTTAAATAAGGTAGTATATCTAGCAGACAGGAAAATTCTAAAGAAAAGAAAACACAACATGAAATTCATGTCATACTGCAAGGGAAAGAGACACTACGATATGAGGATACCTTCAAAAAATATAATACGATTTAATACCCAAGCACTCAGTTGTTTCTCTATCATTGGATATATCATATAAGCAATCTTGGTACAAGTAGGAATGAGTTTGTGGGAAATTGAAATAAAATATATACTGAATGAGACGTGATAACAGAATCTCGCATTATTTATCTTCTGCATGCATGTATGAACAAGAGTACCTGAAGTAGCAAATAAAATTGGAAGGCTTCACCCATTCCTTTCCTAGAACAAAAGCAGATCATAGATGCACCCAACAACCTCAGAACCATATTATTGTGTTTTCAGGTTCCCCATTAGTTCCAATCTATAGCACTTTTAAATATAATATCTATGTTTGATAATAGCAATCCAGAGCATTCTGAGATTCGTAAATGACTGCCATAGCCTATTTACAGCCTTATACCGCTTCCTTCCAAAAATCCCTTCAAACCACCGTTCCAAAGCTGGTGAACAGAGGCATTCTCCAAAGCTTGAGCTTCCGACAAACACGAAACTGCTAGCAGGAACAAAATCAGTTTTCAAACTGTAGAGATCCATAGATACATTTCAGAGTAGAGGACAGAGGACAGCAGAGCATGCTTACCTATATTCAGATACTCATATCCAAGTTTTTTGAAACCAAATGAGAACAAAGCATCAGCTACAGCAGTAAAAAAAATAACCCACAAAACAAAACTTAGTAGAATTGAACATGCTTAATTTCTATGGGAAATGCAGCTTTGTAAGAGACATCCAAATCAAAGAATCAAATAAAAAATCAGTAACCAGAAACCCCGGAATACCACTTCCTTCCAAAAAGCCCTTCAAACCATCGTTCCAAAGCTCGCGAACAGAGGCATTCTCCAAAGCTTGAGCTTACGACAAACACGAAACTGCTAGCAGGAATAAAATCAGTTTTCAAACTGCAGAGCCGCTCAAACCCTAGCTTGCGAACTGTCCGAAATCTTGAAAACGAGAAAACCGCCGAGATCCAGGGGGATGCCACTGTCAGAGAGGAAAGATTGTGGTCTTAGAGGCCGGAAAGGAAATCCAAGCACCTTGACTGCAGGTTTTCCAGAAGAAGAAAATGAGCCGGCAGCCATCACAGAAGAAAATGAAGTCGAGGTATGAGAGAAGAAACCCTCAATGAGTTCCCTCATGGACATCTGATATTCGTTATGCTGTATAACTGATTAAAATAATAGAATTTAATCCTAGGGTTGAGATCGTTTGAATCGTCTAACATTCAAATCAAAGGTCCATAATGGTACACGTGCTCATTTAGGAAAGTTGTTTTCAAATAAGAACGCTTTACAACGTAATAACTCAAGATATATAGATATATATATCCCAATTTTTAATGGAACTTTTTGAGGTGGAATATATATATATATATATATATATATAACTTAAACATAAATTTTAAAAGTGAAAATTTTTCCATACTAGTGGCTCATCTCCTAAGGAAGTAGAAGGTACATCTCCCAAAGAAGAAGAAGGTACCGCCATCCCAAAAACATCAGACGGAATCGAAATCTGTTAAAATATTTTATCATTATATATACATACATGTACATGTGTGCACAATTATTTATTTTAAAAATATCACTTAAAAAACACTAACATTTTCAAACATATCTTGATGGTGAGACCCATTTGCATTGTTTGAACCAAAGGTACCGAACGTGATATTAACATTTTATTCACTCATCATGCGTGACAACTACAAATGGTGTTTTAACATATAATGATACATTTTTGTTAGATTAATGTACATACAAATAAATGTATACATGTACATACACATGTATTTATTACAAATTGTACACATGTATACATGTTAAAATAATTGAACCCTAAGGTCATTAACACATACCATTCCCGTGCCCTCTTCCTCATGAAGAATTAGGTCTTGAAAACCATTGCGACAATTTTTTGCATATATTTGGAGATCTTCAACATTCCTGTTGTCAATCTCTTCATCTGTACAATACACAAAATTGGCACGTGCATTTTCACATGCTCTTTGTCGATTTAGACAAACATCAACTCCACCCAACCCGCTATAAAAATTGTTGATCATGACATCCCTTGCTTCTCGACTTATTTCAGAAGTCGCATCCATCTCTGACCGCAGAGTTTTGACCCAAAAAGGTCGACTCACCAATGGCGGCTCAGGGCGAGGCAACTCCACATCTCACTTAGCACCCTTACGGTCATACAATCGACATTTCCTTGAACAAAAAAATTCTGACGGAAGGTCATTGTAGTTGGGTTTCATACGAAAAAAAAAATTATACGTAAAAAAATTGTGCAAAATAAACAGGAACCTCGTCGTTCCATGGGAGCCTTCCATAGGCCGCAAGGTGCCTATCATACAAATAGCAAGCGATATTTAGGTGCTTAAAATATTGCACCTTCAGCATTTTTCTTTTTGGCCCTTCCTTGAAATTAAACATTGACTTTGCCATATTTTTTGTAACTCTTTGTTTTACATCCTCCCATTTATCGGGACCCATTAATTTTTCGTTTCTCTTTCTCATCACTTCTACAAATGTATCAGTAATTGGGCCAAGATTTTTGTACACATTTACAATTTTTCCCAATGAATGTGTAACTATTTTGAGGCTTTGTCGACTCTCAGCAGGTAGAGTCATAGCCACGAGATCTCGCCACAATTTTCATGAATTTTTTCACACCTTTGTAAGGTGAATTGCGCCATGTTTGTTTCCCATGGTATATCAGAAATGTCAGCCAGATAAGTTGTGGTGGGTAGACAACCTTCTTCTTGAATGTTGTGTTCTACCTTGCGTCTATTTTGACCAATATTTGGAACATTTTCAGCCTCTACATCAATATATATGAAATTTTGTATATTAGAAAAAACACATGTAAACAAATTTGTGCAAATTCAATGAAAAAAATATTGAAATTGATGGCAACCTCGACGTGGTTGGTTAGTATCTTCTCCACCCTGAAACTGTTGAGACCCAGAACAACCCTGCTGAGAACCAGACCCAGAACAACCCTGCTAAGAACCAGCACCACCAGCCATTGATTGGCCTCTGGGGGAATAAATATCACCACCTTCACGCAACCTACTACCACTCATTGATGGCCCTCTAAGGGGATTTGAACCACCACCAACCTCTCAAGACAAGAGAGAAGCTTCATAAAAAAATATGAATTTATAATCAATTGAAAAATACATTCATGTGTACATATAAATACATGTACATATTCATTGATTAAATTGCGTGAACCATACCATGACTGGGTGAACCATGGGCATGCTCTATGGATGGAGTAGACCCTTCTCTTCTTAGCTCCTAAAAAATAAAAAATAAAACTTATTAAAAACTAATTTAACTCACAAAGTTAATAAAAAATCAATTCCATATGTACACACATGTATGGAGATTTAAGATTATATTTAAATACCATAAACATCCCCTGATCCCTGATCCCCCATATGGGATTCTGTTGATCTTCGTCATTCATCCTCGATGTTATATATATCTATTGGTGGAAATTTACACAAAATAAATTTCAAAAATTAATGTAATTTAGTGTACACAAATTATGTACAACACAACTTTCAAAGCACTAATTGATGTGTGAAACTCAATTTAAGAAAAAAACAAATTATAAAAAATGATAAGTTCACCAAATTGCGCTTTACATGGTGGGAGCACACATGGTATAAAATTGAAAAAAACACATGGTCATTAAAAAAGAAGTGAAACTACATTTAAACAAACTCCATTTAAATAAAATTTGTTGAAGTCCCCACATTTTAATTTTATAAAAATGTGAAGTTCACCACTTGTTGAAAATGTGAAGTTCACCAAGTTACGCTTTACATGGTGTGGTCGGAGCACACTTGGTATATAATTGAAAAAAGCACATGGTCATTAAAAAAGACACATTTATAAGTAGACAACGCACACATATCCAAGATATGTTACAATGTGCATCAATAAATTTTGAAGGAGAGTGTTTCAACACTAATTCATCTTTGAGAGATGAATCTTGAATTTTTGAAGAAGAGAATCTCAAAGCCAATTCATATTTGAGAGATGAATCTTCTATTTGCATTGCTCTGTATAATTCTAATTCATCTTTGATAGATGAATCATGAATTGGCATTGCCCCACGTAATAAATGAGCAAACATCTTATTCACATTTGTAACATGCCTTATACTAAAAGATTGAAATTGGCTAACAATATTGCTTGCTATTCCATACAGTTCTTTTAGCCTATCCTTCCTAACTTGGCACATGCCATTCATCTGGTTTCACACAAGTTCAGAATTGGTGAAAACTACAATTCCATTTGTTATATACTCCATCATTGTTCCCAAGCCTTCTATCAATCCAATATAATATGCCTCGTTGTTTGTTGTTCTTCCTAGTATATTCATTTTCCTTTGGATGACTTTGCTAGTTGCAATATTGGAAAGCACATATGTAATCACTACTTTCCCTGGATTGGGATAGAAAGAAACTTCTATGCATAATTTTCATTTTTCAACCATATTTAATGATTTTCTTATCCCTGAAAACAAAAACAAAAAAAAAACAAAAAAACAAAAAAATTATTTATATGACATGGGAGAAATGACACAAGATCATGAATTAAATGACATGTGCATGGTTTATCTTAAAGTTTGACTTAAAAATTTTATGGTCTAGAATTCACATCTAAAATTAATGGGAGGAAGCCTTTAGTTTGTGGGAGAAATGACACATGTACACAGTTTACCTTAATGTGGTTGTGTTTTATGGATATTAAAATGAAGAACTTCTATTTAGATATATTCCAGAGATTGACTATAGGGGAATTTACTAGATATGTCACCTTTCATAAAAGATGAGATCCAGAGGCTACCTGGCCCTTTACAAACTCTGCCTATAGAACTTGTAGAAGTTAAGAAATTTACAATGACAAATTTACTTGTGAGAAATTTACATTGACAACATATAGAGATTCAACTAGGCTTGTGAAAAGTACAAGTAGACAATGTATAATTCTACTTAGAAGTGTCTTTGGTTTAATGCTTAAGAAAGAAAGAGTCGTTACATTCTCTATCTAGAGTAGAAGTGGAATACATAGTAGTTACTTCTTTTTGAGTGAGTAGAAGTGGAATACATAGTACTTACTTATTTTTGAGTGTTTTGGATGAAATGGGCTCTACAAGATATTAAGGTAAGGTAAATTTCTTTTTGAGTGTTTTGGATGAAATGGGCTCTACTAGATATTAAGGTAAATCTATATATCTATTAAGTGTTTCAATATAAGTGTAATAATAATTTCAAAAATAAAATATTCTACTTCCTTTAATCACTATTTACATATCATCATAAAGTACCACTTCCTCACACAACAAGTCTTTGAGAAAATAGTGAAGATGGAATACATACCCACAAAGCCTCTTGTTAGAGAAGCATTTGAATATGTGAGAAACAAATTAGGAATAGTTCTTGTAAATTATCCTGTTAGAGAACCATTTGAACATGTGAGAAACAAATTAAGGATAGTTCTTGTAAATTATTGTCACTTATTTGACTTCAAAAGAAGAGCCTATGAAATTGAGTGCAATATCTATGTGGGAGAGTACGCAATATCTAAGGGGGAGAATACAATATATTTGACTTCAAAAGAAGATCCTATGAAATTGAGTGCAATATCTATGTGGAAGAGTACACAATATCTAAGAAGGACAATAGATATAAGGAAGGAATAAAAAGAGTAACAAAAAGCATATGATTGTGTCAATAATTTGAAGTAGTCAAGAAAGATAAGAAAGGACCATCAAAATTGAGTGCAATATCTATATGATCAAGTGTCAATAATTTGAAGTAGTCAAGAAAGGTAACAAAGGACCATCAAAACTGAGTGCAATATCATATGATTAAGTGTCAATAATTTGAAGTAAAGAAAGATAACAAAGGACCATCAAAATTGAGTGCAATATCTATATGATTGTGTCAATAATTTGATAATTTGAAGTAGTCAAGAAAGATAACAGAGGACCATCAAAATTGAGTGCAATATCTATGTGGGAGAGTACACAATATCTAAGGGGGAAAATACAATATAAGGAAGGAATAAAAAGAGTAACAAGAAGCATATGATTGTGTCAATAATTTGAAGTAGTCAAGAAAGATAACAAAGGACCATCATCAAATTCAAATTGAAAGATAAAGTAGTCTTCTTCATGAAGAAGAAGCATTAACTAGGTTCATCATTTAAAGGGTTCATTTTTTAATGAAAATTTTTATGAATAATATGGAATGAATCATTGTACATTATGATAAATCTTGTATTTAAATGACATTTGATCTATGAATAAAAAAGAAAATGGGATCATCTCTTCATATATATATATATATATGTGTGTGTAAGAGAGAAATAAAAAGCAAAGGTAATTCCACCAAGCCTAAAGGAGCATGTCCTAATACATTAAATTATGTTTGGTTTCTAGAAGCATTAATCATGAAGAGTCATGAGATCCACATTTCGACCATACTATTTGCAAGTTAAAGGAGTATGTTCTAATACATTATTATGTTTGGTTTCTAGAAGCATTAATCATGAAGAGTTATGAGATCCACATTTCCATCATACTATTTGCAAGTTAAAATTTCCATCATGCTATTTGCAAGTTCTATATGAATATATGTAGTCTAATAACTAATTAGCAAGTTGTGATGTCCTGATACATTATTATGTTTGGTTTTTGTCATACTATTTGCAAGTTCTATATGAAGATATGTAGTCTAATAACTAATTAGCAAGATGTGATGTCCTAATACATTATTATGTTTGGTTTTCGTCATACTATTTGCAATTTCTATATGAAGATATGTCGTCTAATAACTATACAGTGTAGCCCATGTAACATATAATGACCTTTGACGGTATGAGCAAAGAGTCAAAAAATAGAGAGGCCTCCCAGCAGAGTTCCACCTGTTCATTCAGGAAAGCAACATAATATCGGAAGTGAAACAATGACACCACTGAACATATGTGAATTTAGATATTAAATTGACATTTGTTGCAAATGACATGTGCATGGTTTATCTTAAAGTTTGACTTAAAATTTTTATGGTAGAATTCACATCTAGAATTAATGGGAGGAAGCCTTTAGTTTGTGGGAGAAATGACACATGTACACAATTTACCTTAAAGTGGTTGTGTTTTATGGATATTAAAATGAATAACTTCTATTTAGATCTATTCCAGAGATTGACTGTAGGGGCATTTACTATATATGTCACCTTTCATAAAAGATGAGATCCAAAGGCTACCTGGCCCTTTACAAACTCTGCCTATACAACTTGTAGAAGTTAAAAAATTTATATTGACAAATTTACTTGTGGGAAATTTACATTGACAACATATAGAGATTCAACTAAGTACAAGTGGACAATGTATAATTCAACTTAGAAGAGTCTTTGGTTTAATGGTTAAGAAAGAAAGAGTCGTTACATTCTCTATCTATAGTAGAAGTGGAATACATAGTAGTTACTTATTTTTGAGTGTTTTGGATGAAATGGGCTCTACAAGATATTAAGGTAAATTTCTTTTTGAATGAGTAGAAGTGGAATATACATAGTAGTTACTTCTTTTTGAGTGTTTTGGATGAAATGAGCTCTACAAGATATGAAGGTAAATTTCTTTTTGAGTGAGTAGAAGTGGAATGTACATAGTAGTTACTTCTTTTTGAGTGTTTTGGATGAAATGGGCTCTATAAGATATTAAGGTAAATTTATTTTTGAGTGTTTTGGATGAAATGGGCTCTACAAGATATTAAGGTGATTTTTTTTTAGTGTTTTAGATGAAATGGGCTCTACAAGATATTAAGGTAAGGTTAATTTCTTTTTGAGTGTTTTGGATGAAATGGGCTCTACAAGATATTAAGGTAAATCTATATATCTATTAAGTGTTTCAATAGAAGTGTAATAATAATTTCAAAAATAAAATAGTTTACTTCCTTCAATCACTATTTACATATCATCATAAAGTACCACTTCCTCAGACAACAAGTCTTTGAGAAAATAGTGAAGATGGAATACATACCCAGAAAGCCTATTATTAGAGAAGCATTTGAATATATGTGAGAAAAAAATTAGGAATAGTTCTTGTAAATTATCTTTTTAGAGAACCATTTGAACATGTGATAAATAAATTAGGGATAGTTCTTGTAAATTATTGTCACTTATTTGACTTCAAAAGAAGAGCCTATGAAATTGAGTGCAATATCTATGTGGGAGAGTACACAATATCTAAGGGGGAGAATACAATATATTTGACTTCAAAAGAAAAGCCTGTGAAATTGAGTGCAATATCTATGTGGGAGAGTACATAATATATAAGGGGGAGAATAGATATAAGCAAGGAATAAAAAGAGTAACAAAAAGCATATGATTGTGTCAATAATTTGAAGTAGTCAAGAAAGATAACAAAGGACCATCAAAGTTGAGTGCAATATCATATGATCAAGTGTCAATAATTTGAAGTAAATAAAGATAACAAAGGACCATCAAAATTGAGTGCAATATCTATATGACTGTGTCAATAATTTGATAATTTGAAGTAGTCAAGAAAGATAACAAGGGACCATCAAAATTGAGTGCAATATCTATGTGGGAGAGTACACAATATCTAAGGGGGAGAATACAATATAAGGAAGGAATAAAAAGAGTAACAAGAAGCATATGATTGTGTCAATAATTTGAAGTAGTCAAGAAAGATAACAAAGGACCATCATCAAATTCAAATTGAAAGATCAAGTAGTCTTCTTCATCAAGAAGAAACATTAACTAGGTTCATCATTTAAAGGGTTCATTTTTTAATGGAAGAATATATGAATAATATGGAATGAATCATTGTACATTATGATAAATCTTGTATTTAAATGACATTTGATCTATTAATAAAAAAGAAAATGGGATCATCTCTTCATATATATATATGTGTGTGTGTGTGTGTGTGTGTGTAAGAGAGAAATAAAAAGCAAAGGTAATTCTAGCAAGCCTAAAGGAGCATGTACTAATACATTAAATTATGTCCTAATACATTAAATTATGTTTGATTTCTGGAAGCATTAATCATGAAGAGTCATGAGATCCACATTTCGACCATACTATTTGCAAGTTAAAGGAGCATGTCCTAATACATTATTATGTTTGGTTTCTAGAAGAATTAATCATGAAGAGTCATGAGATCCACATTTCCATCATACTATTTGCAAGTTCACATTTCCATCGTGCTATTTGCAAGTTCTATATGAAGATATGTAGTCTAATAAATAATTAGCATGCTGTGATGTCCTAATACATTATTATGTTTGGTTTCCATCATACTATTTGCAAGTTCTATATGAAGATATGTAGTCTATTAACTATACAGTCTAGCCCATATAACATATAACGGCCTTTGACAGTATGATCAAAGAGTCAAAAAACAAAGAGGCCTCCCAGCAGAGTTCCACCTGTTCATCAAGGTAAGCAGCATAATATCAGAAGTGAGATAGTGACACCACTGAACATATGTGAATTTAGAATGATTTCAACTCTTTTTTCAAAGGAGAAAAAACCCTGTTTCATATATTGATAACAGTTCATATACAAAATACTCTTGATATACCCATAACGAGTTATCAAGTATAAAAGATTAGATTCTGTCTCATATAGAAATACATTACATCAGTATAAAAGACAAGATGTAGTCACATATAAAAGACAATGTGTAGTCACATTATAGAAATACATTACAGCAATATAAAAGAAAATATGTAGTCACATTACAACAGTAGATCATTCTAGTTAAATCATTCGAGCGTTGAGGAATCGAGAGAAGGCTCAATAATGGCATAATATTAACAATGGTGGTAAACTTCCATGCACAAGGTGAGAATCAGATAGAGTGGATGAAATTGATGGATCCACAGGAATAGTAACAACTGCAGCAACCAAATGCATATCATACTACCAGAAATTCAACATACACCTTACACCAAAAGGTAATTAAATTTAAAGCATAATTAACAGCATAGATTCTTTGTTTGGAATTTTGGGGTTTCTCGTTCCCACTTGGTTGTAAAGATAAAATTTATATAGCAATGAGTTCCTTGACTTCTACATAACACCAATCAACTCAAATTAAAACCAAGAATTCCAAAAGGCGCATTTGCAGTAACAGTCCAAAGTTAACATAGAAAAGGAAATCCCTATATACGCAAGTGAACCCCCAAATATAATGGACTTCCCTGAAGCCCAGGGTTACTTCTTACAGGGGAAAGCCCTGGAACTTGTGATTCAAGAGAGGTCACAAAGTGGAAATTTTATGTTTCAACGAGTTTTTTTCATTTCAACAAGGTTCTTTTTTCAACAGTGCCCTCAAATATGTGCGACTGACTTAGGCTTCCAAGCATCATCTTAACAAGCAAGACATTAGTGATACCAAAGTTGTCGAAAACAATTTATATGAAAAAGAAAGAACATTTTGGACTTGGCATGACATGCACTAGGCTTAATTAGTACTAATGGAACTTGGTGATTTTCACCATAATTGGTAATGAATAATTCATGCAAATTTCAATATATCATGTTACGTAACATATGTTTAAAATGAAAATAATTTTGAAGCTAAGAACCTACCAACATTCAAGGTATCTGGTGTCTTCATAATTGGGGAAAAAAGGACACAAGTTAAGTGCATATAATGGGGAAAAACAGGACATAATTAGAGTGCATATAATGAAATCTAACACCATGCTAACACCATGTTGCATGGGTACAGGTTCAAAACTGGGTGTAGAATTGTAGCATGGATGAAAACATTCAACTATAAGGTACAACAATATGGAAATTTTCCTTTGTAAAATAAGAGGTTGTCGGGAATGCGAATCCCATTGATAAAGGTGCAGAGGAGGAGGAGAAACAATAGCCTATACAACATGGATAGAAATCTTGTGCATATAATTGTGAAGTTGTCCACAAAGAGATCCCACATTTTGTAAGTGTTAACATGAGCCATGTGAAGAGAATGATTACAACGTTGTGAGGACAATTGTTACAGAAGTTAGTACTGTAGATGTCTCAAAAAAACCAAGAATTACATCCAGAGAAAAAAAACATTGCATCCAGAGCCAAATAAACCCATAATTACATTTCAGAGCCAAATAAACCCAGAATTACATTTCAACTTGATCTAAACATCCATTCACAGGTGGAGAATCAACAACTTGATCTTACTTAGTAGTTTGCTTGACGTCGCCATAGATAATCACCAACAGAGTAAACGGAAGCAGCCCCAGACCAACAAAAACGCCGCAAAAATTCAACGAACAGAACAGAAACACAAAAACACGCTAAGAAATAGAGCAAAGAAACACAGACGCGAGAAACAAATGAACTTCGCAAGCGATATATTTATAAGAACTAGTTCGGCCTAACTATTTTAAGAGTAATATTTCAAACTTTTGTTTCCGATTTTCCCATCTCTGGCAAAAATTCTGTTTGCCCACGTCGTCAGTATGCCATCAATCTAAACAGAAGAACAAGTTCGGCCAAACTTTCTCATAAATTCTGACCAAACTATCCAATAGTTCGGCTGAACTTATTACAAAGTTCGGCTGAACTATTTCCGAAAAAGAAATTCTGCCCTTGATTCTCACAAAAGTGTAACACAACTTCACATTTCCGCCCAGAAACCAAATTTCAAGGAAATGCATGTGAACCGAGGCAAGTGAGATCAAGTTACCAAGCAAGTGCGATCAAGTTATATTTTGTCTGCAGAGCATCAAACTCATGCTGGAGAATTAATTCAAAATATGAAAGAAACAAAATGCGGTGGAACTGGAAGGCAAGGTAGTGACTTGAATATAAATCTTAGTATTGATGTGGAATATCTACAATCAACTCGAGCGACTCCCTATTTAGCAATGTATAGATATTGTCATCCTTAGGGAACTGCAGGCTCCCTTCATGATTTTGAAGGTATATGGCGTGGTGCTAGGGACTATAAGACAAGGGAACATGTCCTAGAATCATATTGATCTGTTTCTCTGCAATTTTCTACGAGTTTCTAGGCTAGTGTGAGTTTGTGTTCTCGGAAGCCTTAATATTTTTAAAAAAATTGTAAGAGGGATGGTCAGTGTAATTTTGTATTCTCGAAAGGCTAAACTATTTTCATTCTAACTATTTCATTTTATGACAATAATGTCAAACTAATATAATCTAAACCGTGAGTCAAGTCATTACATTACAAAATTTTCAAATTATGTAATTCATTTGGATTATGTGGTGTTTAGTCTCTACTAGGTTAAGAGTTCAATTTTTTACAATATTGTCATAGATAAGGAATCAAGTTAAATAATTATAAATATATTAGTAAGCAATCAACTTAAATATTAATGATAAAAGTGAATGAGTTTTATGTACAATGGAAGGTGTGTTGTATTTATCTAAAAGTATATAAGAAATATAAGAAAAATGATAAAGTAACATATAAATGCAAATCTTTTATAATGCATTTTATTTTGGTTTTGAATGACATTGTATGTTTAAAAAATTTTGGCATATTAATTTCAAACTTAATATATTTTTTTAAAAGATGGTTTGGCCATTTATTAAAATATTTTATTTTCCTTTGGACTTAGAGTCTTGTGACTTAAACTATTATCGTCAAGTTATTGGATACTTTCACTTGCTTGGTTCGCAAAACTAGTAGTCATGGTTTTACAACCTATGTAAGGAGTTTTTCTACATGAGGGCCTTAAACTATTATCTTCAACTTATTGGATACTTTCACTTGGTTGGTTCATGAAACTTGTAGTTATGGTTTTACAACCTTTGTAAGGATTTTCTCTTCATGAGGGCTCAACTCCAAGCATATGATGATATATATGCAAACCACAACACCATTTGAAGTTGTGATAGCAACTAATGTTATCATAATTAAATTCACTAAATCGAAATGTATCAATTCATTTTCATGTATTGATTATTAGTATAATGGAATTTTACCTAGGTTAGCTCATACATATTGTTTGTAAATGAGTTTCCCAATGTTTTGTGGCAAACAAACATTAAAAAAATGGATGGTTGTTTATATTCTCTCAACTAAGCAACTAATCAGTGGAGTGTTGTGTATAAGAGAAAATTAATTGTTGTGAATGGGGCTTTACCCAACAAATGATATAGAGTGATATATTCATGCCAACATATAATCACGAACCCACACCAATACTCTTGAATCAATAATAGAAAATCTCTCTTTGAATAAGATAGTATAAATTGATTTATGATAGGAGAGTAGCCAACATGCAACAATAGTGTTGATTACCACAAAGAAATGATTTTATCATTTGTGTATCATTTATTCAATAGATAAATTGGATAATGTCGCTACACTAAGCATTCATAGAAAAACCTAGATCAAAAAATAACCAAAAATATAAAACAACGCTCACAAAAATCAACCATGTGAAAACAATCTAGTATCCTAGAAACCCAATTTGGGAAGAATTTCTTTGATTGACCATGTTTAGTATATTATTATCAATATTTTTAGAGAATTATAGAATTTCATGTCTCTCTAGACCATTAATAGTCTCCACTATAATAAAAGTCAAAATCAGTCGCATTGTTGATTTTTATCAAAATCTCCCACCTCATTCTTCTACCTATGTTTAAGAGTTGGATTGGATTATTTTGATGGTCATATTCAAAAGGTTCATTTTCCTTGACCCATTATCCCTCTTTGTAGTGCTCCTTTGCTATATTTCTGTACTTTTATTTTTTTCTTCGTGTAGTTAGTGAGGTTTTTCCAATTTAATGGGTTAGTAGGTGCTTGAGCGTGTGTACATCACTTTGCGATCACCCTCACTTATTCATCATTCCCCATGTGGGTAAATCTACTTCTTTTACCTATTGATTTTTTTTATGTGTATTTTCATTCTATGCCATTCATGTTTCTTTCATATCCTGTTTGGATCATACCTCCCTATTGGGAGGCTTTCGATCCCCTAACATGGCCCATAGAGGAGATGGAAGCACATCAACTCCACTTCGTTCTCCAAGTTAACTATATTACAAGAATTACAAGAATTGAATTTAAATTGTTTTTTATTTCATTACCTAAACTACAAGAATTAGAAGAATTGAATTTAAATTTCTTTTTATTTCATTAACTAATTACAAGAATTAGAAGAATTGAATTAGGAGAATTAAATTTAAATTTCTTTTTATTTCATTGACTGGATTACAAGAATTAGAAGAATATAACTTTCAAATATTTGAATGAATTACATATTTCAATAATAATTTGAGAACAAGCTTTTTCAATTCATTTTTTCATTAAAAGAAAATTAATTAATGAAGGAAGGGTTATATGAAAACTATCAATTCACAAAAAGTTTGTGTTGGACTATATCTATAAATACTAAGTCTCTTCGAATAATTTTAAAACATTATGTACTATTTTTATTTTCAATGTGTGCTTTAAAATGCAAAACAATGCAATACATGCATACAAATGCATCCCTCATACAACTTTTCCATTTAAATAAGCCTATAAATCTCTCTTTACACATTTTAAAGTAAGTAATTGTTAGTATATAATTATTTTTTTCCCTTGTTTTACCTATTTAGATGACTAACATCTCTTTTATATATATAATATTTTCTAGAAAGACACTTTCGGATGTATTTTAAAAATGTTTCCGATTTCTTAAATACGAAAACATGGATTCAAATCAACAGAAAGTATTCCCGAAATCTTCTAGAGTCTGTCCTAAATACAAAATCAGGGATTAATGTGAACGGAGATTTGAGAATAAAATTTATGGGCAGGATTTAATACCTTCCCAACAGTCATATACGTTTACATTACCTCTGAATTAGCTTCCTAATTTCTGTACATCTTGGAACATATTTCTATTTTTTTATCTTGAAGCTTTGCTTTCTCGTCGAGTGAATTCAATTCAACACCAGGGATGACATAAACAGTTTCGTGGACCTTGTCAAACAACCAGACCTGGGCAGACATCACTATTCGACTCTCTCTCCCCACATTCAGACATTCAACGAGCAAAATTGAAACTATTCATGTAACAAGAGAATATTGAACGTCAAATGCCTTTTGGCATGGCGACTTTAAAAAAATCATGTATGTTTCCTCCCCTGTGCTCTACGAACGAAGAATCTATCCAATGTCGATAATTTAGTTCGAATTCAATACACGTAAAAATGCATCTAAGGAATATAAGAAATGGGAAGGCCATCTTTCTAAGATTAAAACTAAAAGTAAGCTCTTAATTAAAATTAAGTACATAATTAAAAAAAAAAAGCTTTTTATAACATAAATAAGCATAATTTTTTTTTTTATAAAAATACAAATAACTAAATAAATTTAATTACATTCAATACAATGCATAGAAAATTTCAAATCTTTCGCATCTCTTCCGCACGAAAACTCTACGGTGATCTTCTGCTCCATTCTTTTCATATCAGTGGTGATTCGGCTCATTCCAGGTTCGCATCTGCCCACCACATGGTTCGCAATCCTGGTTCAAAACGAATATCAATCTGCAGGTTCGCATCTCTGTAGCATAAACATAAATTCAAAATCATTGAATCTACAACACAGACATAAGTTCAAAATCATTCCAGGTTCGCATCTTCCCACCGCATGGTTCGCAATCCTGGTTTAAAACGAATATCAATCCGCAGGTTCGCATCTCTGTAGCATAAACATAAATTTGAAATCATTGAATCTACATAACAAACATAAGTTCGATATCATTCTAGTTTCGCATCCGCATGGTTCGCAATCATGGTTCAAAACAAATATCAATCTGCAGGTTCGCATCTCTTCCGTAGGCGTGGAGATAAAAGACATATATCTTCTTCTATCGAAGAGGATTTCGTAGGGTTCAATTTTCCCAATCCTGGTTTACTTCCGTAGCATGGCTCCCAGTTGCGCGAAGATAATTTTTGGCATAGTTCCGTCGACCCCTGAGATTCAAGCTACTACCCATATTATTATATTATCAGTGAAGCCCTAGCTTTCACTGTGCAAGTGGTCAAGGCCTCACTGGATGAGGCTTTGAAGTTTTCTGAAAATGTCTTAATCTGTCGGTTTAATGGCTTTTGGCTGCGACTAACAACTCTCCACAGTTGGATCTTGGAGGTATGAAAGCCTGTCATTTTTTATGAAATTAATATCTACCCTTGTGTTAAGGGTTTCTTTATAGTAGATTTTGAAAAATCTAAAAGCAGACAATGTATTTTAGATTCCGGCCCTTGGTTTTGGGAAAACTCGGGCCTATTCATGAAATGAAATTGGGAAATTTTACTGTATGTGCCCAGAAACAAAGGAATATGTCAGAACCACCTATGCACACATCTCTGTAGAAATGGACTTCAGCACTAGATTCCCAACTGAAATAATCCTAACAAGCAAAGACTATGTATGGAACCAGAAGCTCGACTATGAAAGTGTCCTCTTAAGATCTTGATCCTGCTTTGAGACAAGCCATCTAACCAAAAATTGCCCAAAATTCTCCTAGAAAAATTCTGCTAGAAAGAATCACCATAGATCTACATGGTGGGAAGGAGCACAAAAAGAACATTACACTATCATCAAGAAAGAATACTCTCCAGAAAAATCTGAATTTCAAGAAATCAGGCAAGAAAGAAACAACCCTCAAGACAATCAGGGGGAAAGCCCCGCCCAACAACAAAAAAATGAACTCGACAGCCCCTCAACCATCAACAATTATGAGGATTCGAATACCATGAAAAGAATCTCCCAAATGCCGAAGATAAGACACTAGTGTCCCAAGGATCAGAAGAGATGAAGGAGGTGCAAGATAAAGGAAGTTGGAAGACCGTAGAGAAGAAAAAGAAAGCTACAACACCAATCTCGCCAAGGAAGACAAGAAGCCAGACAATTAGGAATTAAGAAAATTATAGGTCCGATAAGTTTGGTCTGAGTGGACGTTAACCATCATCATCATCATTACTAATAAAATATTTTAACCATAAATTATTTTATTTTGTTTCATTATATATAGTCTAGCTCTTTTTATATAGATACATAGATAAGTAGATATTTACATTGATTTTTACTGTTATTAATAATTGTTATAAATATTACATCTCAATATCACAGTTAAGCGCACTTGAGCCAGAGGAGTTCTGGGATGGGTGACCTCCCGGGAAGTCCTGGTTACCGGGTGCAAGCCCCGGAAGTGATGATTGATGCTGTGTGATTCATTTCACTAGTTTCAATCCCACTTCTTCACCCTTGTGAGCATCACCCGATGCAATGAGTGCTAAGTGGATTATTCAAAAATCATGAGAAATTAGTCAGTTACGACTTCCTCTCATGAAAATGGTCATACATGAATGACTTACTTAAAGCAGTTGAATCCCAAAAATGATATATAATTATATATCTCTTTCATCTTAAGTAACACAACGGTAATTAATAATTAATGTTTTAATCATAAGAAGTTTTTATTTTTATTTTTAATATATAGTTTTTCTCTCTTTCTTTCTCTTTATATACACACTTCTCCTTCATCTTGAACAACACACTAAAAAAGTCTTTTAACCATTATAAATTTGTTATTTTCATTTACTTTTTACATTATATACAATCTCTCTTTTTCACAAGCTTTCTTTATAGATAAAATAATAGCAGCATTGGTTTTATTATTATTATTATTATTTGTTTAGATATTATATCTCATTTCCATATTAAGCATTGAAGGAATTATAAGTGATTTCTCATATCCTGAATTAAAAAATATATATTAAAAAGTTTTAAAGACATTGAAATATTTCATTAACAATTTACATTCATATTTATTTATCACTAATATTTTAAAAAGCTACATATCAACTTCATATTAATAATTCAATAAGCTACACATCTAATCACAATAGAAAGTGAAATATAAACAATTTTTTAATTTCCCCATATACATATATATATAATTGATTAACATAAGACTTTTAAAACACAAAATAAAGTACACATGTCTTTGACCCTAAACTGTAATATCAATATTATTTTTAAATGCTAAATGTTGGTAATGCAAGAATTTATTATATTTTTTTATATATATTTGATATAAAATTGAAGTGAAAATTGAAATATTTATTACTACTATTTTTTAATAATATTTTATTATTTTTAAATAAAATTAAAAAAAAAAATCTGCACTAAAGATAAAAAGCCTCTTTTGCCAATAACTTAATTTAGATGAAATATTTTATAATTTTATAATTGAAATTTATTTCTAAAATAATTAGATTTTTTTTTTCTTTTTAAAGTAAAATATTTATAGTTAAATTTAATTATAAAATAGTTATACACTTATTTTCTTTTTAATTAAATTGAGCCAAAATCATTGTTAACGTAACAAGGAGCGATTGTGGTAGCGATAGTCCCTGCTGGAGATGAATGGATAGAATATTTCCATTTGTATTAGATGAAGGTCTGAGGGTTTGGAAATAGTCTGGAAACAAATGATGAAAAATGGTATCTTTTATGAAAAGTGAAAAAACAACAATTAATGAAAAATTGTATTTCTATGAAAAGTTATTTCTGAAATAACTGTATTTCGAGCAAGAACCATACATGCAGCACCAGCAGTAAATAAGCATTATTGAGGAAGATAACCATTCATTAGATGCTAGTTCCCAACGAAATGATTGTGGGAAGTGTCATAGTCTCAGGGTTCATCAGCGTGGAGATTTGAAAGGTGATTGCCAACACTTATTCATTTGCCGGCTTGCCAACACTTATTCATTTCCTGCTTGCTGAATAATTTTTGGGTCGGTCTTTTGGTGTTGTGCACAATATGTCGTTTTACAAAATTCAAGAAATTAGAAGCCTTGAGAAATTAGATAAATAGACACTCATTAGTAAGAAAATGGAAACTAACCCACAACTATAGGTAGGTTCAGATGATGCAGAGGGTTAATAACCAGGCTTTAAACTGCTTCAAGTTGTGAAAACCTTTTTGCTTATCGACGACACAGTGCAATTTAAGCTATGAAGACCTTCCGACAGAGTAAGAATACTTTTCAAAAGAAAATACAATGTGCTTCGGGCTATGAAAATCTTCAACCAGTGAAATCAGTCTTCAAGCTGTGAATATATTTCTTGCCGAGCTACAATACAATTCAAACCACCACAGCTGTCGAGGGAGTAGACAACGCAAGATGCAGGTGTAGAGGCAGGAGACAGGGTAGCATGCAGGGGTTGAACGCAAACGAAGCCTGTGTTAAGCAGCGTCCATAACTTTATATAAGTTTATTTAAGCGTCCATAACTTTGTATAAAAATGTTTACATTAAATGTTTCAGAATAATGCTAATTTCAAGTTAGAATTAGTTTAAATTCATAAATGTTTATAACTCTTCAGTGCATGTTATCCTAAGTTTTAATAACACTAACAAAAATTATACATTGTTTCCCACAATAAGAGGTGCAAACTGAAACTTTAGTTAAATTTTTGTTTGATAGAATAATTTTAATAAAACTTTAGTTGTAAACTGAATGCATTGGTTTGTCAACGTAAATTAATGCCGGTCAACATCTACCGATTGCTAATAGTCTCTCGGCCGGGACTAATAACCACAGATGAGAGAATCCAGTGACCAAAAGCATTCACGTGGATTGTCATACATAGGAAATATACATAATGAACTGTTTTCAAATATAGAGAACATGTCCGGACACCGAAAAGGTTCCATATGTAACATCTAATATCTATCTTTCCTGGTTCCTAAACGCTTTTCTTGTTTTACGACAGTAAAATAAACCATGACCAGTGAAAAAAACTCAAAAACTCCCTATAATTGACAACAAAAACCCATTTTATGTAGAAAAAAATGGTAAATTACACATATCATAGAATGGAAAACTGGTAGGGTTTGCTGGGAAGGAGAGCAAGATCGTAGTGGGTTTGGGATTTATACGGGTCTGTATTTTTTTCCTAAATCCATGGAGGAACGTACTTACTCAGTTCATTTGAATGAAAATCAATATAACCCAAGGGATAAGCAGTACAATTATTATCGACTTAATTACTTTCGAAGAGATATCGCGTGGGGCATTGTAGCTGTCACCCAATGGAACATTCATACAAGTCAAGTCAACCTACATTGGGCGATGAAATTAAATTCCCCATATATCCTTTTTCGAAGGCGCTGCAAATAGACATTTCTAATATGATGCCATACGAAAGAGGAGTTGGGAATGGTTTGGGGCATTGAGTATATCCTTTTTCGAAGGCGCTGCAAATAGACATTTCTAATATGATGCCATACGAAAGAGGAGTTGGGAATGGTTTGGGGCATTGAGTAAGGGTGGCAGAGCATTATTGTTACATGGACGTAATAAGAATTATGATGTGAACAACACTACTATACCCAATTTGTCCGTTAGCTGCTAATTTTGGCAATATCTTAGAGCTGGAGAGGATTTTAGGGCCTAGGGTAATGGTTAAATATTTTTTGGTTTCTATTGTTAATCTGGTTGTCAAGTAGCGTGATGAAACGGAAACAGACTTCTCTGCAGAAACCCTAGCCCGCCTGCGCTACTGTTCTGCCGAGTTCGCATGCGCTCAACCTGTCAGCGCGGCTTGGTAACTGACCATGGCCTCAAGCTTGAGGGGGGGAAGGTCAACCCCCCCCTGTCAACAACGATGGCACCCATGTTAGCTCTGTGCAAAGCAACGAAATCGCCGACAAGAGCCAGGAAACTATGCCACCAAAAGCGCCGACCACGCAAACCCAGCAGGAGGCAGTGGCTCCCACATCCTCTACCTGCAAACCCATCGCAACATAAAGACCCAAAATCGAATTGCCCAGTCATCGGATAAATGCTCGAATCCAGTACATGAGAGACCACGTCCTCATTGGAAAATTTATTGGCTTCTGGCCAACTGAAAAAGCCCTACATGGTTGGGTCGCTTCCAAATGGAAACCCAAAGGGTAGGTCACGTTACAGCTTGGACCAAAGGGTTTCTTCACCGCGATATTCATCTGCATCGAGGACCGAAACAGAGTAATGGATGGAGGGCCTTATTTTTTCAACTCAGCCGGGTTATATCTTTGGAACTGGGTAGAAAGATTCAACCCAGACAAAGAAAACTTCAACTGGGCACCTGTCTGGATACGCCTGTACTCGCTACCCCTAGAATATTGGGACGAAGAATCACTCCAAGCAATTGGCAAAGGTCTAGGAGAGTTCATCAAGATTGCAGAGGAAACTAAGCTTCACCGATACACTTCTTATGCTCGTATTTGTGTCTACATGCATTTAGACAAAGCCCTACCTGATGCTGTGAGTATATATCATGATGATTTCGAATGGATCCAGCCATTAGATTATGAGCATGTCCCCTTCAGATGTCGAATGTGCCATGCACATGGGCACCTATTCAGAGATTGCCCCCTTACTACACAGGCTCAGGCTAAATAAGCTGAGGCCACTCCGGAAGCTAATGGTTTCACCAAGATACCCCCGCGAAGAAGGCATGGCAAGAAGCCCTCCACGACTGGTAAGAAACCCTCTCCTCCCTCCAATACTCCTTCCACCAGTAATAGCTTTGCTATTCTTTCCAACCCTGATCTTGCCTCTGATATAGACCATAACCAGGTTAAAACCCCCTTAAAACCCTCGGATATACCAAAGCCTTCAGCCAAATCCAACCCCTTGCAAACTCAGAATCAGAAGCTTTCTAATGATAATACCCCAGAAGGCCTTTCTACTGAAACCAAGCTTCTGCCCTGGTACCCTGCCACAATGGACGTTGACAACCCTAATACCCAACCTGCTGTTTCTAATGAAGCTCTGATCAGTGGAAGTCAAGAGACTTTTATGGAAGAGGACTCTGAAGGCTTAGACCTAGGAGAACTCGACATACCAGGACTCGAGGAGGCTTGCAGCAAACAGGATTTTGACGCCATCAACCCTCATCAAATTGATAAACTGGAAAAGGTCTTCTCAAACGCCCATCAGCAAAAGAAACTTGGAATTTAGCCTGGCAGCCATTGGGATAGCCTCAAAATCATAAAAGAATCAAGGAAAAGAGGTCGAAAGCCGGACTGGCAGCGCACCATCACCATAGGGAAAATATTGGTCGACTCAGGTCGATATCCCAAGCTTACAAGGTTCTTCAAACCTCTGTCAAAAAGTTCCCCATGAAGTTGATCTCATGGAATATTAGAGGGCTTAACAGCCCAGGAAAGAACAAAATTCTCAAAACTATGATACAGAAAGAAAGACCAAATATTCTCTTTCTTCAAGAAACTAAATGCAATAGCGAAATGCTAGGAACAATCCTGTCCAAAGCTTGGCCTAGCTGTAGCTCAGTAGCAGTGGATGTCTCCAGTACTTCAGGGGGTCTTGCTATAGCCTGGGACACTCTGTACATAGATCTATCAAACTTTCATGCTGCACACCATCTCATACAAGCTACTTTTCACCCCATTGGATCTAACATCCATGGGCATCTCTCCAATGTATACTTCCCACAAGAACAAGCAGGGAAAATAGCTCTTCTGCATACTATGGTGATTCTAAATTCAAATAGAACCCATCCCCTATGGATTGCAGCAGGGGATTTCAATATGATCACTATGATGGGAGAAAAAACAGGTGGAAGATCCAGAGCAGATCCGGACAGTGCTCATTTCAGAGATTTCATAGCCAACAGTTGGCTCATAGACATCCCCTTCTCAAATGGCACCTTCACATGGAACAATAAAAGAACTGGAACTCAGCAAATTGCTTCAAAGTTAGATCGTTTCCTCATTTCTGACAATGTCATCCATATAGGAGGGTACCTATCAGCATCAATCCTCCCGCAGACAGGTTCAGATCACTGGCCCATCCTGCTCCACTGGCAAAATGTTGGTCTTCAATACAAAAAACCCTTCAAATTTGAAGAATTTTGGCTCTCTCACCCCTCTTTCAAAGAAGTAGTCACTCATGCTTGCCAGAGTTTCACTCCACCCTCAGGCTCGAAAATGTACCAATTTCAACAAAAGCTCAAGCATCTCAAAGCAGTCATCAAGAATTGGAACGCCTCTGTTTTTGGAAACATCTTTCAAGAAATCAAAATCCTCGAAAGCAAAATGGAAGAAACTCAGCAAAAAATCATAAATGGAGGAAGAACTGAAGATCTCGCTGCTCAGGAACAAGATCTTCACAAGCAACTAGAGGAGAGACGCAAGCAAGAAGAACTCTTGTGGCGGCAGAAATCTAGAATAACTTGGCTAAAGGAGGGGGAGAAGAACACAAAATCCTTCCACAGGTCAACAATACAAAGAAGAATGAAAAATCGCATTCCTCATATTATCAATCAACAAGGAGCACAGGTAGAACAACAAGAGGAGATCGAACAAGTTCTACTAGACTACTTCCAAAGCATCCAGTAAGAGGACCACATAGTAGACAGACAGCCGGCTATCGACCAAATCTCACGGCTAATTCCCAAATTAGTCACTACAGAGCACAACAAGATGCTACTTCGCCCTGTCTCCCTTCAAGAAGTCGAACTTGCAATGGCCCAAATGAAGGAGGGAAAGGCTCCTGGACCTGATGGTTTCACCTCTAATTTCTTCCACCATTTCTGGGAACTTATCAAAACAGAAGTATGGCAGCTAGTTGAGGAATCCAGAGCTGCACACTGGCTTCTCCCCTCCTTGAATGCCACCTTCATAGCTCTGGTTCTGAAAGAAGAGCGACCTAGCACTCCGGAGAAGTTTAGACCCATAGCCCTCTGCAACGTGATTTACAAGGTCATATCCAAGGTTATAGCCAACAGATTAAAGCCTCTGCTTCCGCTCCTCATATCGCCTGAACAAACAGGATAGGTAGAAGGTCGGCAAATCATGGACGGCATCATCCTCACGCATGAAGTCATTCACACTCTCGAAAGCTCCAAAAAGCCAGGTATGCTCCTCTAAATTAATTTATCTAAAGCTTTTGATAAACTAAGCTGGCGTTATATCCAAAGCATCCTAGCAGCTTTTGGCTTCGACCAGATGTGGATAAGATGGGTTTTGTCCCTCATCTCCACACCCCTTTATTCCATTATTGTCAATGGCATCCCCTCTACTCCGTTCAGACCTTCTAGAGGCATCAGACAAGGCGACCCTCTCTCACCCTTCATTTTTGTCCTCATGTCCGAAGGTCTCAGCAAACTCATCCATCATGCTGTCCTCACTAACCATCTGCGTGGTATTTCCCTTCATGACTCTCTCACAACTCACCAACAATTTGTTGATGACAATATGCTGTTTGGATTCCCTTCAGTACAGGAAGCCAGATCTTTTAAAAGTATCCTTAACCTCTTCTCTACAGCCTCTGGCATGACTGTCAATGTCTCCAAATCCCAACTTTTCTTTTTCAACACCCCTCCTTTGATCCAAACCAACATAACCCGCATTCTTGGCTTCTCTCCTGCTCAGCTCCCCTCCAAATATTTAGGCGCCCCTCTTATTGCCACTGCCATCAAGCACTCCACTTGGAATCATCTCCTGGAAAAACTGGAAGCCCGACTCTCCTCTTGGACTTATAGAGCTCTCAATATATCCAGTAGACTTGTCCTCATCAAAGTTGTCCTACAATCCATGCCTCTCTATCTTTTCTCTGTGGTTGCATCTCCAAAATGGGTGCTCAATCAGATAAAGAATCTACAACATCGATTCCTCTGGGGATCCTCAAACCAAAAACGAAAATGGGCCCTGGTCAACTGGAACACGGTTTTCTCCCCTAAGGCAGCTGGAGGTCTTGGACTCAGAAATCCCATCTACAACATCGAAGTTATGGGGGCACGACTTTGGTGGAATTGGCTCTCGAATCCATTTAAACCATGGGCTAAAATGTGGACAGCTAAGTATGCTAATAATAGACCGCCTGAAGACTTGGTCAGGCTTCATCCTGGAGGAGCTGGTTCCCTCATATGGAATGCTGCCAAACAGCACTTTGCCCTCATACAACAGCACAGCTTCTGGGAAATGAGAAATGGGCACACAGCCAGATTCTGGACAGACTCCTGGCAGCAAAACCCACAACTAACTGATATTCTCAGCCTCTCCAACAATGGTCGCACCAACCCCCCGGAAGAAATCAAAGTCAATCAAAGCTGGATGGATACAACCAGCAATGACTTCAGGCAATGGAAGCACCCGACTCTACTGCTGCCCAACGCTCCCAGCAGCACTCAAGAAGCTCTCCAAGAGGAACTGCAACGACGGAAAATAAGATGCTCAGAGGAAACGAACATTCTACGATGGGGATACCTGCCCAAAGGTATGTTCACTACGAAAGAATCCTTCTCTCTAATGCATCCAATCTAGCTTTTGAGAGACAGGCTTTGGCAATTTGTCTGGGCTCCAGGTACTTGGACCAAAATCTCCACCTTTCTCTGGTTACTTAGCCACAAAAGAATCCTTACATGGGACAACTTGCTCAAACATGGTTTCTGTGGCCCCTCAAAATGCCCGAATTGCAAGCAGGATATTGAAACGACTCAACACCTCATGTTGACTTGCCATCTTGCTAACCAGCTCTGGGAAAAAATATGTTTCAGAAGTCAGCGAAGCAAGCCAAAAGGGGACCTTGCCAACATTATGCGCCTCTGGCCCAAGCGACCTTATAAGAGTCCCATTCTTAACTTTCTCTGGAAAATTATCCCAGGCCTACTCTTCTGGTCTCTTTGGAAGGAGCGAAATAGGAGAATATTCAAACATCAAGCCAGCCCTTTGGATATCATCTGGGACAACTTCAGCAAAAACCTCCAAGAGACCCTTGCCCTTCAACCTTGGCAGGAGGAGGATATTCCTAAACAACCGCAGGAAGCAGCAATATGGAAAAATTGGAAGCTGAGGATAGCGATCTCGCCAAACACCTCCAAGCTGAAGACTTCTAGCACCCAACTCCCTTGGACACCTCCGCCTCCAGGCATCTACAAACTGAACTTTGATGGTGCCTCTAAGGGAAATCCAGGCCCAGCAGGCTTCGGAGGCATTCTAAGAAACTCTCAAGGGGATACTCTTGCTATTTACTATGGTTCGATAGGATGGGACACTAACAACTCCGCGGAAATGGTAAGGCTCTGGAAAGGTCTAATTCTTTCCCATCTGTACAATCTCTCACCTATCATAGTGGAAGGAGACTCCCAGATTCTCATCAACACTGCCAATCAACTTCTTCAAGGCACCAGAACCACAAAAGTTGCCACAAGCTGGAGACTAGCCTCTCGACTCAACAATCTCAGCAGATGGTTGGACAACAATCAAGCCATATCCTTTGTTCACACCAAAAGAGAAGGTAATAAGGTAGCGGACCTCCTAGCTAATCTAGGAGTCGAAAGCTCAGACACTCTCAATCATGGCCCTCTTCAAATCATACATGACAGGGACACACTTCAGAATTGCATCAATCTGGTGCAGAATGATCAAAATTCTCCCGACGCAGATGGTAGATAGGCACGATGGGCCACATGGCCCCGACCACTTCCCAAAGCGCAAGGCGTGTGGTGGCCACATGGCCCTCCACGGCGCCATTAAGTCTGCATTCATTTCGAATGACTGCCATATTAACTCTCCCCCGCGACGGCGTTACAACAGCCCTGATCTGCCTGGTAACTGCACTATGGACGCCAGTTCATTTTTCGCTGAGCTCTCTGACTCTTCGTGCGGTTGTTTGGCTCCCCTGGGCGGTGCGTGCCCTGTACATTGTGCTGAGCCAAGCGCTCGCACAAATACAGGTCGGCGCTGCTCACTCTACAATTGCATTGAGACTCTACCTGGCGCGCATTTCTCCAACAGTGCCTTCTGCCCTGGTGCGCTCATTGTTCCTCCGCGTTCTCCTGGCTTGTTCGTTGCTCCGGCTCTTCCTGGTGCGCACATTGTTCCTCAGCTCCCTCCTGGTTCGATCATTTCTCCGACTCTTCTTCAGGTTCAAGAGATTCAAAAAGCAGAGCCTGCCATGCCTAGACTCCGACAGCGCATGACTTGCCATCGTGGAGGCACCTGCGGAAGTTCTGTAGGAGACCGCCCCTCCTCCAACAAGCAATTCTCGGATTGTCCTTCTGGTTCTGCCCTTGGTCGACCGCCCGCCTCCCCTCTGCTTGAAGCTCCTCATCTCTTTGCCACCTCTGCCCCTCAGCCCTCTGGCAGTCACTTCATTCGCCAGACCACGCAGAGAGCGGAGCTGCGTTTCGATAGTGCTTTCAATCTCCCCTCCATAATGGCCTATATCATAATTACTCTGCGCGAGGATGCCACTCTCCGCTCTCCTCCCTGGCCTGACTCCACTCCTGCTTCCCTTGACCCTCATCCCGCCTCCGTCGAGCCTCGGTCCACTTCTGCTTCAATGCCTCAAGATGACATGGGCGAGCCTTCTGTCAATGCAACTCCCTCCTTGGGCCTCTTCTCCATGCAGGTGAACGCGGATGCTGTTCAGGGCACAGGGGCTCATCACGTGGATGCTGACGCTGAAGACCCTGGGGATGACTTCGGATGCCCAATTGAGGAGGAACAGCCCTCTCCCGTCAACTCCAATTGACACAACCATGACATGGTGCAGTATGGTCTCTGAACTTGTTTATTTTCATAGAGTTGCTAGTCTTTTACAATACACAGCAGCTTACTGGTTTTTGCTATCGATAGTGTTAGCTTTTTGTTGTTGTCTCATAACAATTATTACAACTATTCCACCGGTTTCCCTATACAAGGGTGGTGCGACTGACATTACAGAGCTGGTTTCCCTATATGGGCAGCTTATTTTTGGGATTAAGCTTGAATTTCAAGCCCAGTTTCAGGCTATCAAAGCTAAACTGCGGCAGTTTTGTACTATAATGTTTACATAAATAGAACTAGCTCAATTTAGAAAAAAAAAAAAAATCTGGTTGTCAAGTAGCTATTAATTTGGGATATTTTTAAAATATAAATAGGGTTTTCAAATTTGGTTTTTTTCAAGTCAAGAAGGTTTTAAAAAAATGATTAAATAAAATAAAACATTTTGCAGGTCACATCTTCCATAAAATATTATTAATGTAAAACAGAAAATCATTCTCTGTTTTAACTGTGCCCCAAAAATAATTCCATCACCTCAACAGACGCAGCCCTTGAGATGAAAAATTCACAAGTCCAAGCCATTAATGACATCCACAACTTCCACCTGGTGTTATCTCTATGTGCACACTCAATTCGCCCTCACCTGACTAGGAGAGAACCGGTCAGTTGACGGAAATCTCAACACACTACCCCATGAGAATCACAGAGCGGCCTTGGAAGTTCTTATAGGCACAGCATCCCAAGGCAGGAATTAACACTGTATTATTATTATTATTTATTATTTAATTTTAAGGTTATAGCCAAGTCAGACACCAAATTGGTGTATGAGACCTTCTTGTTTGTGGGACAAGGGACCCACCTTCTCACAAGGATTTGATTGCTAAGTCTATGAAGCCATACATACTCTACCTCTCTCAATTTGAACTTGTGACCTCTTAGGAGGAAACACATGCTCTTAACCATTAGGCCCACTCAAACTGTATTATGTAAATGTTTCAATCCATTTATGTAAATGTGTGTCGACTGAAATTTTGTAAGAGGAACCTCCGATCGGGGTGCCACATGGAGGTCGAAAGGAGAAGGTTGGAGGCGGCATGCGGCACCGTGCGCACACCACATGGGCAACTCTGTACACAGCATGAAGGGAACAAGTATGATGACAAGCCAGACCATAATACCCGCCGTAGGAGTAGCTGGAAACCACCGGGGAATGTTAGACAGTTTTAGGAAATAATTCCGTCGGGAACGAGAGTTAAGGCATGAGGCAGCATTGATCTCGGACGTCGGTTGCGAGAAAGAGTAGAGGCGAAGGCAGAAGGCTGGAGTCAACAATAGGTTAGCTGGTATGTTTTGCATCTCCTTACCATGATAGTTACCATGATTGTAGATATCAATTGGATGAGTGCTAGCACTGTTCTCCTCAGAATTCCTATAGTTAGAGGCAATTCCTTTGTTCTAGACCTTTGTTCAAAACTAAAATATGGCAACCGAATGTTTGAGCGTTTGCATGCGACCCTTCCCTATGGTTATTCAGTGATTTTCGATTATTCGAATAGTTTGCAGTTTTTTTATGTAGGTTGAAAAATGTAATGGTCATATTGCTTTTCTCGGCCCCTGCGGTCATACCTTGCTTTCGAACCCCCTGTAATGTCCCTTCTCCTTCTGTGCATATGTTGGGTAAGGTTTTTCATTTTGTAATGATAGGAACGGCATTGGGTAGGTCTTTCGTTCAAAGAGTCTCTGCCTCTTGAGTGCATGAGCTTGCAAGTATGGCCAAGCATGACCGTGCTGGCAACAATGTGGGTTGTGGCTATATCCGGCGCTCTCAAGGTCATTTCTCTATTCACCATCTAGTCTTTCTATAGGCATGTAGGGTTTACATGGCTGAAACTTGTTGTTGCACTATCTGGGGGGGGGGCAATGAATGCATTCATTCATGGTTATTGTTCTCGCATTTTATTCTGCAATTGACTTTGCTTACGCTGCAAATGAGTCTTTCTGGGTTTTTGGAATTACGTCGTATTAGGAATACCATGTTTGCCATCCTCCAAAGGAACAACAATGTTGTGGGCCCTACCTATAGTACATAAAAATTGTTATTGACTTTCTTTTGCTTTACACAGGCTTTGCAAAAGTAAAAACAGGTCCTTTCAAATCTCTGTCTATGAATCTGTGGAAAATTTGACTCTTGTTTGTATGTGGACATATAACAATGGCAAAAGGTCAGTGTGCAAAACACTAGGGCAGGAAAAAAGGAAAACAGAAGCAGGTCAAGCCCAATGCAGGCTCTAGCAAGTGAGGCATAAAATAAAAAAAAGAGGTGATAGAGAACCTTTTCGAAGTCTACACTATTGGTAACCCCCCCCCAGTCTGCAATCTCATTCAGGGATGGGAGAGAGAATGTGGCCACAAAGAGGAAGAGGTAGAAATACAGGAAAACGAAATGGACTTCATTATTGATCCAAGGAATACTAGAGGACGACTATCCCTTTTCCACCAGTCTATTCAGACATACTGGACATTTAAATGTATTCTAGAAAAGGTTGTCATGAGCCTTCAAGAAATGGGGGGAGACCCATAGGTTGTTTCAGTTCTGCAAGATATTAAAAAGGAACTCCAAGACATACAAATTTTTCAACATCATGCAACAGCTTGACTCAGAAAAATTGAGAGGCAACTTCAAACAATGGACCAAGTGGACATGTCGGGCTCTAGTGTCAAAGACCCTGCACCGGTCGAGTCTACGAATGACTGAGTTACCATTTCTCACTTCGATGTTTTATGCTTTTAGTGGATTGCATTTATATTTACCATTTGCTCTCAGAGTTTGGTAGATACATTAGAAAGAAGTTGATAGCTTATAGGAGGATAAAACAATATCAATATTGGATGGCATTTAACTCGTTAAGATAGCCAAGAGACTTAGTTTTCTTCAAACTTTTCATATGTTATAACCTGCTTATCTTTTGATAAATAGAAAAACAAAAAGACATTGCAAGATTAAAAAAAAATCTGATAAGAGGAGACTTCATCGACGGTATAACATAGAGTGTAGCCCCGGTTGGAATTTGAATGCGTGAGGAGGCTGTGTGTCTGATTGGAAAGCGAGGATTTTGAATGCGTATCAGGAGGCTGTGGGTGGGATTGAAAAGCGAGGATTTTGAATGCGTGTCAGGAGGCTGTGGATCGGATTGGAAAGCGATCCACCACCCTGGGACCCGTGAATGCAAAATCCCTTTGACCTTTCAATCACTAACTATTTTTATGGTTATAAAAAAAATCAAGGGAAAAAAATTATTTAATGGTTATAATCATTATAAAAGTTATTTAAAGAAGAAGCCCATACAGTATCATACCACCAGATTGAAGCAAACAAACCGTATGTTAGAAAAAAAAAAATACACAAACACCAATCAAAAGAATTCGAAATTAAAACAAAAGGCATTCAAAAACAATGCACAAGATCCTAATCTAGGATAGATCAATTTGTATAAAACAAGTGAAAATAAACCTATGCTGAAACAAACTCGTTTGTAAAGGACAAAACCTATTTGGAGAAAATACAAAATAAAATCAGAAACCATACAAACATCCTCCATACAAAGAACCCATTTGGAGAAATCAAACCAAGCACTAAACCCAATGAAACCCTTTGTCAGAGAATATATACACACAGAAAAATTCGACTAAAACAAACCCCATTTCTAAACAGGACAATAATAGCTCACCTGGACTGCTTGTTCCTGATCTCATATGCATCAAAAACAGGACTGTATGGGGGCGATTTAGACGCCTTAACAGACTCTGATTGTATAATTATTTAATCAGGCGGCAAGAATTGACTTGAAGGGCAACAAGTGGCGGATTCGAATTCCTTTGGATAGATATTAAGTGAAAATAACTCAACACCACAGTTTTACAAAACTATTTTTTTATTCATTGGATCTCCCAGTTATCCAGTGCTTATCCATCCCCACCCGACCGTCAGAGGTCGGCCACGTAGTTTCCTCGTCGCCCCCACGGTGTAAATATATGTTATTTCCGTTGCCGGCATTTGTTACTGTCTGGCACGTCATTGACCGACACGTGGAAGCATGTGTGTAAAAGTGACCACTTTCAAAGAAACTTCATTGAAACATCTTCGGTGTAAATATATAGATTGTTCAATATCTCACATCTAAAATTTCGGGGCCGTTTCTGCTCCGCTGCTTCTCCCTCGCGTATTTATAGAGATAAAAAGAACAGATGTTACAATTTCTAGCCTGATCACTTTCAAAGATAAATTTCTTTGAAACACCTTCGCTGTAAATTTCCAGTCCGTTTCTGCGCACCTTCGGTGTAAATCTCCTGTCCGTTTCTGCACACCTTCGGGGCAAAATCTCTGGTCCGTTTCTGCACACCTTCGGGGTAAATCTCCGGTCTGTTTCTGCACACCTTCGGTGTAAATTTCCGGTCCGTTTCTGCACACCTTCTGTGTAAATCTCCGGTCCGTTTCTGCTCCGCCGCTTCTCCTCGCTATCCCTCTATATCATTATGGTTTGTATGGATGCACGAAAGTACAACTCATCAGGAAATCACGTCTCGAAATATCTCATTTTCTCTAGCTTTTACCAGCCATCAATCTGCTAACAGATCTATCCGCTGAAGATTCATCAAGTATATAACAGGTTTCCTTGTGGAAAAGTGTAAGAACGATAATGCCGTTGCTCATAAAAATGAAAGCTACCGTGTCTGCTTTTGTGGTTGCTGCTCTTGCCCTACTTATGCCGACGTTAATGTTTAAGGAAAACCCCTTAGCTGTGGTTGCTGCTTCTCCGGGTCCTCAACCCCACCAAAATGTTCCAACTCCGCCAGGACTGTTTATAAGCAAAAATGTTAGTACTTCCGTTAAAGCTGTGGCGTCAGCAGGATGGAAATCACTTCGAGATGATGGTCACTCTCGACCTGATCACAACCCCCTGCTTGTTCTCGCTGCCCCTCAACCTAATCGCCATGTTCCAACTCCATCACAGAAATTTAATCTCCATTCATCCATTGAAGAGTCGGCAGCAGGGCGATCTGCTACGCGCACTCCCTCACCTCAATGCAATGTCCATGTTGCAACTCCTGGATGTCACCATCAAAATTCAAGAAAAGAGCAGCAACTACATGTGCTTGCTTCCCCTCAAACTAACCGCCGTGTTCCAACTCCTTCAAAGCAATTGAATGTCGATTCATCCATTGAGGAGTCAGCAGCAGGACGATCTGCTACGCGCACGCCCTCACCTCATTGTAATATCCATGTTCCAACTCCTGGATGCCGAAATCATAAATCAAAAGAGGAACAGAAACTGATGGTCAATGTAAATGCAGAGCAGGCATCAGCAGATAATATCAACATGGGGGCTGGGGGAGGGCGTTTCGACGATTCAATAGCTCTGCACGCTCAACCGATTAAGTTTGCCAGGAAATTAATAGCCTTCTGAACAAAAGAACCAATCTTTCAGCCACACATATTTCCTGTAGGTAGAGTGTAGTTATACAAGAATACATATGAATGTAGCTCATTCATGATGATTTGAATTGTGTTTATCATTATTTCTGTAATATTGAAGGTTGGGCATTATTTCTCCTCCATTTATCATGGAGTCCTTTTCGAATAAGTAATTTAAAATATTAATTTAAATACATCTATCCTTAAAAATAGAAATTCCCCTATTGATTATAACGATAGTTCATTGATATTAATGATTTTTTAACGTAAAAGCTGCATAACGTACGTATATTTTAATGTTGTTCACAAAAATTTCTATTTTAAATGTAGTCGGTAAACGTCTGCTTTGCTTACCTGCTCGTCTATTCAAAATAGACACTTTAAAGGTGCCTTTCATCATTATAAGCGGAAAACATATACTTTAAAAATATACTTTAAAAAGTTAAACCACCTTACGTAAAATAGGGATTTTTTTTAAGGTTTATCATTATTATTTTTACAATGGAAAGTTTTTTTTTATTTTATTTGAATTTTTAAAATAAATTTTATATTATTTTTTTGTTTAAATATAAATTTTTATAGTTAATATATTTCAATTAAAAATAATAATTATCTTATTTTAATATATTCAAAAATATTTTATTTTATTGTGTAAAGAAAGGAGTTTTTAATTCCTTTAAGGACTACAATGTTCAACTCTACTAAGGACATAACCTAAAGACATAAAATCAAGTAGAAAGAATATAACATAGCCACCCGAAACCCCGTTGGCTCGCGAAGAAAAAAAAAACTTAATTTTATTTTATAAATGTAATTCAAATAAACTCTATCCATTTCTTTGTTACAATTTATAAGCGAGATGCGGTCTTAATCGGATAGTTATTTGTTATAAGAATATGATTACTTCATATTTTATATTGCAATTTAATTTTACTCTTGCTATTTTTATTATTTTATATTGCAATTTAAATTAATTTTATTTAGTTATAGTTTAACTATTTTTTTTTTTAATTTAGCTACTATAAAATTAGAGTGACTAAATTTTCGAGTGACTAAATTTTTCAACTTAAAATAGTTTGAAAGTCCTTCATAACATTCAAACTATTTATACATAGGCATATGTTTTTTTAGATAAAGGAGGCTAGTCAAATATAAAGCCTTAAATCTCAGTATATGAAGAATGAATCATAAAAAATTGAGTGAAACATGGTTTTTGTAAATACTAGAGTAAAAGACCCATTGGACTTATTTCTAAATGTAGGGATTACCTTTTTTTTTTTAAGCCAAGTTACATGGAACTATTCTGGAAAACAAAATCATTTTATGGCTGGAAACACATTGAAATAGAGATAGAGGCAAGTAAAATTTAGTAGTGATCATTCAATTATGGAAAAACTTGTTACATTTAAAATAGTTGCAATATAATTATAATTATGATGGAGGATTTTTACAATATTAAAATCAAATTCATATGTTGTTTCATTAAAGCTAGAATTTTTTTTTGACATAGTTCTTAAAAAAAATAGTCCAAATACATTATATGAACTAAAAGTTCATTTTAAGTTGAGAGTCACTGGGATAAGGTTGTATAAGAATATCATTTCCATGTTTGAGAAACAATTAGCATTAGCTGGAAAAAAATAATTGTAATATAGAAGTTAGGCAAAGTTGTTCCTTCTTCCTTATCAATTTTTGGCATATACATTATATGTTTTTGTAACTAGGTTATGCTAGCCTCATTCCTAGTGGCATAGTTTTCATCCTTCTTCCTTATGGTATTGATTTGAGGGATGAAGAGTGACAACATAGGGTGCCTTTCCCTATGTTGGAGATAATGCTTACATTCCATATTTGAGAAGTTGGTTTGATTGTTGAGAAATTCTCTCAACCTCTCTCTGTCTAATTTAGGAATAAGTTGGATCTCAGAAACTATATTTAATAGAGTAATCTGAATGTAAATCTGTGTGTGAGTGTGTTTACACATACACCATTTGTGCATAATATATGATTGTGTTTCTGTAATTGTGTGATTTTAGCTATTTCTATCTTGGTATCGGAGCATAGGTTCAGAGGCCTGTGTGTATTGTATTGTGAGGAAATTCCTAAAACTGCACTGTGCTTTGTTGCGTCATGATCGATGAAGAGTTTGAGCCAACAGTCCATCCATATCGCCATATTGGAATGTGATTTTCCATGCAGATCATTCAGCATTCGCATATAATGGTTTTGTGATTTGTCCTTGGAATAGTGCAGATCATGTTTGTCAATAGCTCTCTTTAGCTTCTATAATGTACTGTTACAATGCAAGAATGGGGCGAAGCCCTATTAGGAAATTGCAGAGTTCGTTTAGAGACACACCCTTTCTCGCAGGGTTGTCGGAGGAGGATTACTCATGTTTTCTGTATGCCTGCTTATAATGAGCTCGTGATTCTGCTCAAATCAGTGGTGCTAAGTCTAGCGTTTGCAGTCTACATAGAAGTGTATATCGCAGGGCGAGGAAAAACTGGTAAAGCAGATCACATGGCGCGATAATGACAAGGAACTTCACATTGCCACCAGTGTGGGGAATTCGGAAGGGGTGAAGAAAATATTATTCCGAACGCCATCTGATATGAAGCGGTCATGACATCTCCCTGTGCCAAAATAAGGCCTTATTTCAGAGTTATGATTCAAAGAGAAAGACAAGGTCTGGTCGGTGTGACTCCATGTTAGAACGTGGCCTTATCTGCGCTGTGAAAACCTGCATGCGACAGGATTGAAGTGGCTTCATCCATAAATTTTCTTTGCTTGGGTTTTGTTTCTGAGCAAGGTTCAAACTGAAAATTATTAGAGTTATTTAAGAGTCATTGCAAACATCTTTAGCATTGCAAGGTATAGCGAACGCATCTACAATCACAAGATCCACGTTTATGTTTTTTCAGATAATTTTGCGGCTCTCTTCCTAAGATCTCTCGCTAAGGCGGTCGTGGATTAGCTCTCGATGCCTCGTTATCCTGCTACCGTCCCATATAATTCTGAAGCCTGTTAATACAACGTTATAAAAAAGTCTCCCAATAATGCGGGTGGATTCTCTGATTTAAGCATTGATTCTGTAAGCTACGATTTCTCCTCTTTGTGAACATGATACTTTCATGGGGATTTTTCATCTTGACAAACCATTTCCAAGAAAGGGCACGTCGCAGATTAAACAAGTGACATTTGAGTTTTTTGTGGTTTAGTAGTATTTTTTTTCTTAGATTAAGTGAGATAAATAATCAGTTAAAGGTCTTGTTTTGTAAAACTGATTCTAGATACATTCTGTATCTAGACGGATTTCCTAGATAACTGGCGAGTACAGCAGTTGGCACCCATGTATTTCGGTGGATGGGAGCTCGTCCATAGAATGACTAGGAGTTCAGTGATTGCAATCAATTGTGTTTGAAGAGATCAAGTGGCAGTGAGGCTCAATATGGATGGTTGTCCAGATAGTATGGCAGTTGCGGATCTAGGGAAGGATCCCTCGTTAGTGGTAGACGTGGAAGTGGTCTCCTAATGAGGTTATGCGACAGATTGGGATGCTGTCCAGTAATTGACTTCGGGAGGTCCTTGATTCGAGAGTTGAGGAAGCGAACTCGGGAATCCAACTTGCCAACTACACCTTTCCGAGGGTTATGAGGCAACTTGATGGAGCATCTACTGATAAGCTTGATTATTTTGTTACTTTTATGTAATGTAATCATTAAGGGGGGATGTTGGAGATAATGCTTACATTCCATATTTGAGAAGTTGGTTTGATTGTTGAGAAATTATCTCAACCTCTCTCTGTCTAATTTAGGAATAAATTGGATCTCAGAAACTCTATTTAATAGAGTAATCTGAATGTAAATCTGTGTGTGAGTGTGTTTACACATACACCATTTGTGCATAATATATGATTGTGTTTCTGTAATTGTGTGATTTTAGCTATTTCTATCTTAATATATTTCCATATTTATAATTCTCTTATTTAATGAATGCATGACATTGTATTAGACTAAGGAGAGAGGTGAATACTATATGACACTAATCACCACAAACCAAGATTACCTTCCCATCGTGACATGTCCCTATGATGAGATTTCAATGTGCTTGTTTTCTCATTTTAGAGTTAAAATTGTGATTTATATCCTTATAAGAGTTTTGTGATATCTATGTACGAAGTGATGAAATAAAAGACGATATTAAAAAAATCAATCAAAAATTGCACACTAACAATATCTATTCAAAGTTTGGGTTTTTTTGTTGGATAGATATATTAAGAGAGTTTAAAAAAAAAATATTTTTGAGTGCATTTATCAATGTTTGCTCAAATTAATGGTATTCTTCAATATTTCACAAATGAATTTCCATATCATAGGTTCACTAAGTGAATCGCTTCTCAACCTATAAACATATTGATTTTTTTGTTATATATTTGTTGTGTTGTATGTAAATAAGTATCCTATTGACCATATTGTGTGCCATAGATGTGGCGAGAATTTAACAAGCTAGGATTTACCACTTATATATACCAATAAATTTATATATTAAATGTAGTGTATGAACATAGTACTTTGGCACTCAATAAATATTGAAAAGCTTTTGAGGAGGTGATGAGGAAGTAATAATCAAAATTTGAAATAATCAGAGCGTAACATGAAGTGAGTATACGATTGAAAATAAAAATTTACCTACCTATTATGCATGATTTGTTTTGGTGCAAGGAATGAGAATGGTTATTTTGGAGAAGCAACAACGAATAAAAAAGAGATGATCATGCTTGAAAAGACTCCGCATTTTGTGGAGTGGAGCGAAGTAGACCACGTAGTGGAGAATTTTAAATATACTGCACAATGTCATAAGGGTTTTAGGGTAGGTTGAAGCACCTCCTTTTTGTAAAGCGCACAATTTTGTAATGGGTTTTGGGTTTTAGTTGCTTGTTTAAGGGATTCCATGTTATTTGGACCATGGTATTATAATGATGTAGCCCTATAATGTAATGATATATATAGGGTTGAAATGATATGTTCTATATCATTTCAATGCGCACAGGCGTGGGAAGAGTCTATAGTTTAGTGTGTAGAAAACCTACAGCTTAGTGAGCCGGTAGATATTGGGTGTATTCAAAGATTCATCATAATAAAGAAACAATTTTTTGGATTATATTCTAGTATTTTTGTATGGTTGATGTGTTTATTTTCTTATTATCTGTTAGTTATTATAGTTGCCATTTAATTTTGTGCATTAATATTTTATCGGTTTATATGAAATTTTTCTTTGTTTAATTGAATGTGGAGAAGTGGTTTATAAGTATAAATCATAAGAAAACATAATAATACCACATCTCCTAGTCCCTCAAGGGTACAAAAACCTGGTTCTATGTCCTCCCATAGTCACATCAAGTGAGACTATGATCTTCTTGCAAGCCATCTATGAAAGGGTGAGTTATCAAGGATTTTTTTCGTGAGCGGTATATATTGAAGCTAGGTTAGCCCAAATCAAGCAAACAAATGGTTTCGTTTCTGAGACTGGGATCGGTTTCAAGGATTTGTTGATGTGGTGCTTGTTTAAGAAAGAGATTCAAGAGTGGTTATAATTGAAAGAGAGGGAATTTATAGATCAAGAAAATAGAAATCCTCGTCTGAAATGAGGAGTTTGGTTATTGAAGTATATTTTCATAGATCAATAAAATATTTTATCCGCTTCTTTCCCTGTTGGCATATACGAGTGGATCTCGAGGTTGACTTACAGAAAGGATTGTTTTAAGGGTGACGAACCAATGGTGTGGACTCCTTAACTAATATAGCAACCCAAGAACACTGACAATAATATTTCAAGTGTTATCAATTTCTGGATTGACAGAGCCTTGGGAGGATTCATTACTAAGCTCACAGTAGAGTTTACTGTGCCCTACAATGAAGTGCAACGATGATTCTTGAAAGGAAAACAAGGTAATTATTTAAATATCTAAAAATTATTGATTACTATGCTTCCCTATGAAATTGGATATTTACGGATGCAATCATATTGCTATTTTACTTAAGTTTGGAATAAGAAGATGTAAATCTGAGCAAGAGATTGGCGCAACACCAAGTGTAAAGGGATAAAGTGCATCTACCAGAAAGGGATCTCATGGAAAATACCCGAAGAACTTTGTATAAATTTATTATACTCCTCTTTTGAGTGAATATGAACATGAAATATAAGAAACCCACCCTGAGAACCCCGAGGTAACTTCGTAGTATTCCCCATCCCATGCTGAGAGTTTGTAGAAGCTAGAATCTTGTAATAGCCATGGTGTTTGTGATTTCCCCATTCCTCCTACCTCTCCTACCCCCATCCCACATCCCCCTCCTCCTCCCCCTCCAAGAATAGGTATGGCTGATGATATTAAGCTACTTGTTTTATGAGGAACTAGATTGGAGGATCTGGAACAATTTTTTTTTTATGTGAAGCTATATGGATACCGAAGAAGATCAACGATGAAATTATAAAGAAAGTGTGACTTGTTACGACATTGCATGATAGATCATTGGAATTGTATATGAAGTATTCAAATAATTAGAACATAATATACATAGATATGAATACAACACTAGTAGGACAGTTTAATAAGTTGAAGTCCCAGTCACATTGCATCACCGAGTTGAAAGAAGTCAAACAAAAACCTACTGAGTTTTTTTAAGAGTTATATCAGAGATTTAAGTTTTTATTGGATTAGGTAAGCTTCAAAATAGCTCCGTAGTGACATCAAGAATGGTTTATAGCTACGTAGCGACCCCATATTAGATTTCCATTGATGCAACAGAAGATAGGAAGTAAAGATGAAGCTTTAGAGATTGCGACGAAATTGGAAGCTTTGCCTATAGGAGATACTAATGCATACATGCAATAGATTCAGAATGAGCTGTAAAACCTAACCCTATAGATACAAGACATCAAGAAGAGCAAGGAAGTCAAAGAATAAGTATGGTGTAAAAAGTGTAGATCAGAGGGCCATTCTAAAGAAAATTTCCCTATATTTAGGGATTACGTGGCTGGTGGAGCACCAAATCCCTTGAATGCACGATCTAGCCTGTGGTGAAAAATATATAATGATAGAAGCCAACATTGTCCAAAATATTGTTACTTGTTACAAAAATATGTGCAGACTCTGAGGAAACTATATTGAAATTCTGTAAATCAGTAGGACATGATGAGAATAATTGTCAGGCTTACGAACTAATGATGGAGCATAGTGATGACAGTTATAGAATACAAGAAGAAGAGGATGGAAATGAGGAAAGCATACAACACAATATTCAAGGAGGCTACCAAGCAAGAGGTCGAGGTGGTGGAGCTGGTCGAGGACATGGACAAATAATTTTATATAACTACGGTCGGGTAGGTTGTTTTGCGAGAGATTGCCAAAACCCCAAAATGACATGTAAGTACTATAAATCATTTTATGATGTAATTGAATAATGTTATGTAATTATGGAAAAGATGCAAGAAAAAATCAATCAGCAACTGACACCGAATATTGAGATGATGACTGCTGAAAGGAAGACCCACAAACCTCGAGTTAGCATTGTCACTAGAAGTGGAGCTATGATAGGTAATGGTAAGGTAAGAAAAGGGTGAAACGCGAAGTTGGGAAACACTTTTTGGCATGAGATAGAATTCGGGAGAAATTTTTAATTTCTCGGCCGAGAAAAAAAGTCAACTAAATTTCTCGGCCGAGAGTTTTCAAAACTCTCGTCCGAGAGATTTAAATATTTCGGTATTTTCTCAGACGAGAGTTTTGAAAACTCTCGGCCGAGAGTTGTGGTCACAAAATTCTCGGCCGCAAACTCTCGGCCGAGAGTTAGAAAAACTCTCGGCCGAGAGTTTTTAAAATTAAAAAACTCTCGGCCAAGAGTTTTATTGCGCAAACTCTCGGCCGCAAACTCTCGGCCGAGAGTTTTCCCGTGCGTTAAATTGGTTTAAATTTCTCGGTCGAGAGTTTTAAAAATTTCTCGGCCGAGAGTTTTTCTCGGCTGAGAGTTTCTGGTCAACGAAAAACTCAGAAAACTATGCAGTTTTGAGAAACCTGCAACTTTAGAGGGACAGAACACCTAAAAAAACAAAATGTTATATGTCGGACCAAGTACCATTATATTTGTCTCTAAATCTAGTTTTTGATGATGTGAGATTTATGGAGTTTCATTAAAAAATTCAATTTTTTATTAATTTTTTACTAAACTGTGTCACTGTGGAATTTCATTGTTCGAAAAATTGCACTGAATGAAAACTCAATAACTTTCAAATGAGGACACCAAAAGATTCAAAAAAATCATAGTGCACTTCCTCTCCCTATCTACTTCAAAAGGGTACTCTCATTTTTCTTATTGACGATCACATTGAAAAGAAAATCAAAGGATAATAAAATGTACTGAAACATCACTGTTTTTTTGTCTTCATCCATTTCAAAAAATAATAAAAAATAGTGATTTGATCCGAAAATTACCAAAAAATAGTCTGTGCACTAGTGCAATATATGTAGATTATGATGCTATGGTTTTTTTCCAAAAAATGAATAACCTTCCCTAAAAAAGTTAAGGATAATAAAGTGACTATTTATGTCATTTTAAAATTTAACAAGTATTAGGCAGTTAGTAAACAACAAATTTACCCTCTATATGTCAATATTTTTTTTTTTTAAACATTTCAGATGGGAGGTGCAAGACAAGGAACTACAATTCTTGTTTTTATGTCAAAGCATAATTTGCGATAAAAATATGAGTTTAGGATTTGAAGTTGAAAAACACAGAAAATTACAATTTTCAACGTCAAAAAAGTGCAACAAGTGCAAAAGTAAGCCCTAAACTTCTACATTTTCACCCAGTGAATATTAAAGTGCATGGTTGAAAAATAATTAGGAGAAAACTCATGTTTTTGAGATTTAGAAAGAAAAGGAAGCATTTATGGAAGCAAAGCAAAGTTTTATGTATGTTGGAGCTTCGACCTCTAGTGCACAACCGAAGCCAGACTAGAGAGGTAACTGCGACGTGCCATCAAATTCGATGTAGAACATAGGTTCAACACAATATCAAGCTTCGACATAAGACTAGGAGTCAGAAAATCAAGTAATATTTTAAGGTCTTTTTTACGGACTTGTATGAAATTGTTAAGAGATCAAAATGTCGTAGAAGGGATTGAGGATTTGATAGATTCCTATGCATCAAAAGAGATATTGCAAAGAGAGATTTGCACAGTCAATAATCTACATAGAAAGAAGAGAACTCAAAAATAAATGAGACTTAGTGCACAGATAGGAGAATATGAGATGGATCACTAGTAGAAAATGATGAAATTAGTGACTAGGTGACTAAAAATGTTAGTCACCACAATGATTTTAAGTGAATTACTACTAAATTTGAGCAATTTTAAGTGACTGAACTAAAAATGACTAACTTAAACGACTAATTTAGTCTAGGGATAAAATATACGACTAGATAATAAGTGACTAAACTAAAAACGACTAACTTAAATTACCAATTTAGTCTATAATTAAAATATATGACTAGATAATAAGTGAAAAAATTAATAATGTTTAACGTAAATGACTATTATAGTCCAAGGATAAAAATATGACCAAATAAGAAGTGCAACAAGTATATGAATTAGTTATTTATGTTAGTAATTTTTAATTTTGTCACTCCATAAATGGAAAATTGCAATTTTGATGCTGAAGTGTTACATTTCACTACAAGGGTCTCTAAATCCAACTACAGTGTTAAAATTAAGAGAAAAACGAGTCTCTAAATCCATCTAAAATGTTAAAATTATGAAACACTTTTGTTTCTAAAGTTTAACACTGCAGATGGATTCAAAGACCACCTTCTTTGAATCCATATGTAATGTTAAATTTATAGACAAAGAGGTCTCCAAGTCCATTTTAAGTGTTAAAATTTAGAGACCTTCATCTTCAATGTTAAAATTTAGTTAGATGGATTCAATGACCCCCTTAAAGGAGTGTCCATCAATCCATTTATAATGCTAAAATTATAACACTTTTTTACAATCACTACTAAACCAATGTAAAAGTCGCTATTAAAATGGTTAACCATAAAACATATTAACACAATCAATAAATTTATCATAAATAAAAAAAATAAAGTGAAAATTTGGTGGTCATGCAGAATATATCTCACTCTAATTTAGTTTTTAATAATTAAATATATAAATATAAATTATAACAAAACCCTCTTTGTTTATTCCCTCCATTTTTTTAATTCTTCCCTCTATATTCATTTTAAATTTCATTTGTTGAGGAGTTATTTCATTGCTGAGTGTTAATGGGATTTAATACTCTGTTGATGGTATGGAATTGGCATATTCACTCCCAATACCCTCTCGATTAGAGAAGTTGTGGGTGTTTCAGGCAGTGGTGATTGTTGTACAATCGAACCTGCCCCACATTGGTAATAGATAAGTGACACCGAGGCCATGACCAACCTGGGTGAACAATTCTGGTGAACAATGTGGAGATTCTGCCCATTGCTGAAGAGTATTGGGGCCTATTAATTCTTCCAAAAAGAATTGTTTTCATAATACGATGGAGCAAACCAGGAGGAGAACATTGAAAGTACTCTACTCCCCAGCTACGCTAGTTTTTGCACCTAATTTATATCCAAAGGTAAGCCTCACCCCATATCCCTCTGAGATTGTTAATAAATAATTTTTCTATTGATTTTTGAAAAATGGAATAAATTATATCACTAGACCTGTTAGAAATCATTGTCTGTAGTGTGAGGATGAGAAGGACTTCAAAACTATGAATCCATAAACTATGAATGCAATATTATTTCTTAAGAGTTCATAAAATTGTGGTTTGTGTCATTCACTGTATTTGCATAGAGAAAAGTGAGGTTCTCTTACAACCTAGGGTAGAATATATGTCAACCGTGCATGTTTCATGCTAATAAAATAAAATGTAAAAAGGGTCAACTATATCTGATATCTAATGCTGGCAAAAATTATTGGTGCTTTTAGTGATTGCAACATAAGCTTGTTTTCTTGCAGTACAAAGAGCTCTCCTTTTTTTGGGCAAGCAAGAAGTCCATTCATTCTCAGAAGTATTTGGACAACATGGGAGAAGGTAGTTGGTTTCGTGTGCCTTCTACATTACATACGATGCATAGTTAGTGACAGTGTCGGGTGTTGGATCTAAGCCATCCAATTGAGATTGACACTGTTATCGAATCTAAACTCACCCACCGATCTATGTATGAAAACACCCCTCGTTAAAAGAGATAGAAATTTGGATACCAAAAGAAAATGGAGAGGGAGCCTGGTGTGTTAGCTAGTGGTTGAGTGTTGTGGAAAATAGGAGCTCTTAAGATCAAGTCCCTGGGTTGGTGGCCTTTGATAAATTCTTGATATTGGTGGGCCTCACTCAATGTCCTACCTACCTGGGGTAGGTACCAAAATTTTTCTAGCTAGTTTACCTTGGGTTTCATCCTGAGAATGAGGGGAAGTGACTAGAGCAACACGGGATATGTATTTACAAGGAAAATAAAATTCTAATGTTTGCAAAAGGAGAAAGAGATAAGAAAAATAGCATAGATCCATCCCATCCCTCGATATTTTAAGAAGAAAAATGTTTACATCTGTCCTTTTAATGCATCTTGGTGTTTAATAGATCTAGGGTTAAGATGGATCTTCTGGTCACCTTGTTTTAGTAGGAAAAAGTTTGCCCAACTAAGGTCCATTTCACATGACAAGATAATCAAAGACATGTTTGGATACAGTAGTATATGATTTTGCATAGGTTTCTGTTAGTAGTAGTAAGGTTCTGTTAGTGATATTTAAGGTTAAATCAAACACTTTTTAGTGTAATTTTTGGGATTTTTCACTTTCTTGAAGTATCTAGCCTCACGTATTAGGCAGTGAGAAGCATTCTTTATTCTATCTAGTCAAAAAAAAATTTTACACCTCTATTTTATGTTGGTATTGAGTGGGGGGGATTTTGCAACTGTTTTTGGGTAGTAAGTATAGTAGTTTCACTGATAAATTCCATTAATTTTGGATCCATTTGAAGTATATATTGACCTTTGCTTGAAGTTGTTATTGTTGGAAACTCATGGATAACCAAGAAATCTTTTAGTCCATGTATAATGGGTTGGGTGCAATTTTTATTATTGAATGACATTGTTCAAAAGCTTAACCTAAAACCTAACCCCCAACAAAAATAAAAAAAACATTATTCCTGTTCATTGTTGAGGGATATAGTAAATCTCAATTTTTTCTATGCTACACTAATTATATTTGTATTTTTTTTCAAATTCGGGAGGTAGAGTTTATATTAAAAAATCTATGGCCATTACCATACAACTTAATTTTACAAAAAATATGTAGTCCTGGGAAATCATGACCTGGAATTCCCAGCTAAGGATGAAGGTTGAACTATAAAAAAAAATACTATGGAGGCCTATCCATATCTACCTCTTAGAAGTCCACAACCATACTACTTAACACACTAGAATAATGTAAATGGTACTCAACAAACACACTAGGTTACTAAAAGAAAATAAAAAACGGAATGCCCATTTTGGGCTTTAGTTGCTAGGTCCACAAGAATTGTTAGCCTCTAGGTCTTCATATTTCATTGTTGTAGAGCTAGTATGAAAGTAGATAGCCACATGTTTGTCTTTAGTGAGGCCTTCCAACAGCTTTGAGATATCGGCAGTTAGGGTGTATCCATTGAATGATGTATGGAAAATGAGGTAGAGTCTACAGAGGTGTTGCTTAAGATGAGAGTGGGAGCTAACTCAACCTCTAGAGGGAGGTTGAAGTGAACAAATTTACACCCAACCATCATTTATAGACTCCATATTTCAGGCCATTTCCAACTAGTTCCCTCTAAAAATGGTCATGGAGGCCTGAATTTCATCCTCCCATTCACTCTAAGCCAGGAAACACTTAATAATCTTTCCATAAATTCCACCAATCAATGCACTCATAATCCGAAAGAGCACATAAAAATGAGTTACCAATATTTAACCCTGGCTCATAGCCAAAGCCCACCTGCAATTCTGATGGAATTCTCACAATGATTATGGCATAAAAGGGTATTAGTCCTAACATCAAATCCATTACCCACAAACAATTGCAAATCATTATACATTTGAATACTTATCCCTCTCACCAAGGATTTCTTTAACGTAACATAGGAACAATGTTCACCCTTTGGATGGATCAATTAATCCCACATGTAGGATCCATTTCCACCAAAATATAGTTCTTTAGAGAATGAATCAAATAAACGTGCATAAGATTAGAAGGTGAGGTCGTTTAAGCCCTATCGTCCACATTTTCCTCATGATATGATAGGTATCATGGGAAGGGTTTCTTGTCTTAACACTTTGCTACTTCATGTGAGTGGGCACATGGAGTTCAAGTCTCTTACCCCCTCCTTTACACACAAAACACCTCCTTGTATTTGAACCCTTTAATCGGCCTTTTAGTTTTCTTCAACATTTAGAATTTAACATATTTTGGCAAGCTTTAGGTTTGTAGGTAGGGAGAGTTTGAAGGAGGGATTAGATAATTTCCATTTAGTTTTTGATCACTGTCACCTTTCAAACACATTTGTCTTTTAGTACATTGGCCTTTTAGTTTTCTTCAACATTTTGAATTTAATATTTTTTGTCAAGATTTAGGTTTGTAAGTAGGGGGAATTTGAAGGAGGGATTAGATAACCACCATTGAGTTGTTGATCACTATCACCTTTCAAACAACTTTTCCTTTTAGTACATCAAATCCTTGATGGAATTTAAGAGCTTCTCGTTCATTAGAATATGCTGAAAATAATTGCAGTTGTGCTTAGATTCATGTCAATATCTCAAAAGTTAGGGAAAATCTCTAACATTTATAATTTTACCTGATATCTAATAGAGATATCCATATGTTCTATAGCACATTTCTTAATAATTCAATATTTTTGATATATAGATTTGTTTTTTGGAGTTGAATTCGAAGGGAAAATGTGGAGACAAGTAGTGTAGAACACTATGTATTTCCTGCTTTGCTAGGTTTTTGCATTCATCAATTATGTGCTAAGTCTCTTTCTGGAGCTAAATTTAGGAGTAATTTGTAGAGTATATGGTGTTTTTTTATCAAATATTTTGTATAATTGAGAGTAGATTTCATGCAAAGAGGGGCAAGAAAATATTATGAGTTGAATTGAAAAGGAAAATGTGAAGACAGAGTAGCATAGAAGACTATTTATTTCCCACTTTTCTAGGTTGGTGCATTAAAAAATCACGTGTCACAATTTGTGGGAGATTCCAACTCTTCTATATTTGATAGAGAAGGGGAAAAGTCTATTAGAATAGGGAATAAACTTGGAGTAGTGTGCTTCAACCTTCAAATGTGGGTAATACCTAGAAAGTGAATTGTCGCTAGATCCAAGTGGCACATATGTATTTGGACTGTTGTGAAACACAGTAAAGGTGAGGTTGTGTTGCACATGTCAAACTTGAGGTATGCCATTAAAAGTTATGAAAAATTTTAAAATATGAAATGAATTTTGGGACAACATGAATTTCTCTGTTTTTTCAATTTTTCTCTGTATCACTTAATAATATTTCTAAAAATTCCACCAATCAATGCACTCATAATATTGCAGAAGCACATAAATTGAATTACCAATATTTAACCTTGCCTCAGAGCAAAAACCCACCTAAAATTCTGATGGAATTCTCACAATGATTCTAGCATACAAGGGTATTAGCCCTAACATCATATCCATTAACCACAAACAATTGTGAATCATTATGCATTTGAATCCTTATCCCTCTCACCAAGGCTTTCTTTGATGTCACATAGGACCAACATTCACCCTATCCTCTCTTGAATTTCAAATTTGATTTTATTATTTTCTCGCTGTTCAGACTTCCTTTCAAAATTTCTCTACTTTTCGTAGGGTTTTAGTTTAGTAGTGAAGGTAGTCCCTTTCCTAGTTTCCCACTTCTTTCCAATCTCCCGAGAGCATATGCCCAAGCATCATGGATCAGTTTTCCTACATAAGTAGGCTACTTTGTGGTTCACCCCTTATGGGCCAAGGGCTATTAGTCATGTGAAAGTGGGGCCATATGTAATATCTAGCTTTTTGAATCATCATGCACAAGGAAAAATTTTGCACCACTATGTACTCAAGAAAACCAAAATCGTTGATTCCCACGAAGCTAGATCTAGTTTTTTCATGTTTTCCATATGTGTGCATGGGCATGTTTGTGCACATATATTTCTCTAATCTAAGTATCATATATGAGAGTTGAAAAATCGAGACTTGTCTAACATTTGTAGGTTACAATTGCCGATTTTTTTTCTAAACTATTTCAAACTCTGAGAAGGGAATTTCACTTACTATGTTGACATTTTGTTTAATCCAAAATTGTGATCTATTTGATAAGGCATTACAGTGCTTCTTTGTTAGATATATCTGTAAAATATAGAATGGAAAATTATTGAAAGTTTGTCATATATTTCAGAGCCCAAAACATGTCAGGTTAAATGATATAAATCATAGTTTAGCTAGTTAGCATTTAGTTTGAGACTGTAAACAGTCAGTTATATAGACATTTGTGCCATGGTAGTCCAACTTTCAAACATAAAATATTATGCATATTCTATCATTGTAGTAATCCACAAAGAGATTCATAAAGTATATAAACATTCAAAAATACCAAGAGGCTAGTTTGAATTCAACTAATACTTATTTTTCTTACAATTAGTTTGTTAGTTGATGCTACCAACCTTGTTTTCTTTTCAAACAAAGCTCATCTCAATTACAACCTGTCTGGTAGACGGATTATATGATATTTAGATATTTTACTACAACCGAATGGTCTCTATGCATTATATGAAACAAAAAAACTGTTCAATACTATTCCCAAACAAAATATTGTTTTTAATTAACTAGATCATCTCTTATGCAATACTTTAAAATGCATAAACTGTATACCTCCCTCAAACAAAATTGTGCTTTCAGATTACAAACTTTTGCAGAAGCCATTCTTTGTGACACCATTTTCAAGAATATCTGCAATGCTTATAGGGGTCACAAGTGAGGGGGGGGGGGGGGGGTTCTTTTCAGCCTCGAAGGATAGATTGAATTAGGCTACTCTTGGAATCTAGGAAATGCTTCTAATCCTTCAAGGCCTTATTCTCGCTACTTCTTCTCCAATCAGGTCCCTCATTATAATAGGAGACTCCAATAACACCATATGTCATCTTGTGTTGAGAAATTTTTCTTCAGACTCTTAGCTGTGACATCTCCACACAAGAATCACGGGAAATCTATCCATATTACGAATCACACAAGTAAATCATGTTCTAAGAGACCTCAACGCTATAGCTAATAGGATGGCCAACGAAGCCTTATCACTAGCACCTGAAAGCATTCATATTAAAGGAACAATGGAGAGAGGAAATGATAACATAATTCAATGGATATGTCTACTCAATTAAAAAGCATGGAAGTATTGCTTTCTGTATGCCTGGAATGTGGCAATCACACACTGTCTTGTGACAACAGTGATAGAGTTAAGTTGAACTGCCATATTGTGCTCAGTAAGTCAGAGTAAAATGTTTCCAAGTCTTGGGAATCCATGAGAGGTACCAAACAATCATGTATAAAATTGGAAAACCTTAATAGGTGAAGAGAGGAGTTTCCTTGTGTGAATGGCATGGTATATCCAGTTCTGGCCCATCCCTAGAAGTAGTCACCCCATGCAAACTAGTAGTGGGAAATATTCAACACAAAGAGGGACTGCAAAGGTAAGGTCATGGAGGATTAGAGAAGCTAAGTTTTATATTACCCCCTCTCCTTGCGCATCAATCAGTTGGGAATTGAAGGAACTCAGGGAGGTAACTTGCTCAGGGGACCTCTTTGTTATATTTTTTTGGATTTGGTTCCAAAACACTCTATGGCAAGCAGGGTCATCAAGGTAATTGGCACAATCATTAATAGGAATGTTAGAGGAAATTTGGACAGGGGATGGAAGCTCATAAACTTTGGAGTCTGTACATATTCTGGGAGGCATGGAAGACAAAAAAGGAAAGAAATGCAACGCAGGAAAGAAAGAGTGGGTGGTAGATGAGGATATTAGAATGGAGATAGTGGCGTTGAGTAGGAAGCTTGATTATTTGTCAGCTTAGGTGGATGTGCTAAATAATATTCTCTCCACTCACTTCCAGCAGACTCAATATGTGAGTATGGAAATCCAACATCTCTAGCTCCAAATGAAAAATGCACAGGCTATGCAACAGGGAGAAGCACGAGGAAGAGATCGTCAGGTGTTTTCAGTAAATTTAGTGCAAGATGCTTTAATTGGATTTCCTAACAGACCTCAACCAGGTAGCGTTAATAGATAATTTGATTATCATAGATGATTAAGAATCCACCTTGGTTTGATTTTTTTTGAATGCATGTCAATTGCTGTTACATATTACGCCTATTCCATATATTGTATCCTTGTGGATTTTTTTGGACTCTAGAGCCCTGCAGTAGGATAGAGACAATAAACATGATCAAATTAGTTTAGTTACAAAATATTATGTTACAAAAAGCTATGGATGTAGCTTTGCTATGGTTCAACACCATTTTTCCAATTCAAACTACCTTGTTATTTAAAAGAAAAGAATATCTACAATACTTATATTTATATCAATGATTCAAACCTAGATATTTAGGTTCATCATCTAGATAGAATTCCAAACATTTCAAACCAATATATCTTAGTTTCAAACTAGGATTCTTAGTTTTGAACCATGAGAATTGGCTTGCAAACCAGGCGGATAACATTCGTTAACTGCAAAATAGAGAGAAAAGCTACTGGGATCTCCTTCCTCTACTTTGACGCCTTCCCCTTGGCTACAACTTTCACTCAAGATGCTTTATTCTCTTTACATTCTCCTTATCATGCCTTCGATGCCCTTCTGCACCAAACTTCTGGGTCTCAATACTTATCTAATTTGACACTTTCTAGATGCTCATATCTTTTTTACAAAAAACATTGCATGCCCAATTGCCCTAGTGGTCTTCTTCACCACTCAACCAACTTTTGGAGATTTTCCTCCTCAAAAAACGCTCAAGGTTCCATCATTAAATGTTGGTCATGTGGCAGAGAGGGAGCTGCTAGGCCATTTCTGGTGTGTCCATCATGCAAGGGTGTTCAACATCTGGATTCTTCAGTGAACTATTTTTAGATATTCAATCTGTAAATCTCTAGACGATGAATGAATATGAAATTTTGTTTTTATGAAGAACCCCACACACACAGATATATAAATATTTATTAATATATAATTGATCCCATTGGATAAGTTTTATATTTAGTCTGGGCAAAATTTTATTGCAAGCAGGAGTGAAATTTATTATGTGGGCATGCTTCTTTGCAGGCAGCCACAGTATGATGTACACACAAATGATCTGGAAAGAAATTGCAAAGATTGCAAGAAGAAATTGCATCCTGATTTATTTCAGTGCAACTCCGAGGTTAGTTCTACTGTTCCTTTTGCATATTCCTATTGTTGTAATACATTGGTGGGTTGCAACTTTCTATTACTTTTGCAATAATATCGTGTTTTCATTAGAGGACTTTGAGTGATTTTTTTTTTCATTTTATCATATATTTGGGACCAGCAAGAGAAGGAGCATTATGCTCAATAGTCTACTCAAGTGATAAAATCATATAATTTTCTTCTTAAGCCTCTATCTAGAGCATGGTATGTGGTACACAAGTCTCCCATTACCATGTCTTTGTTCTCTTGAATTTCAAATTTGATTTTATTATTTTCTCACTGTTAAGACTTCCTTTCAAAATTTCACTGCTTCCCACAGGGTTTTAGTTTAGTAGTGAAGGCAGTTACTTTTCTAGTTTCCCACTCGATTCCAATTTCCCGAGAGCATATGCCCAAGCATAATTGACCGGTTTGGCTACATAAGTAGGCTGATTTTCGGTTCACCCCTTATGGGAAGAGGGCTATTGGCCATGTGGAAGTGGGGCCATATGTAATATCTACCTTGTTGAAGCGTCATGTACAAGAAAAATGTCGCACCACTGTGTACTCAGGAAAACCAAAACCGCTGATGCCCACTAAGTCAAATCTAGTTTTTTCATGCGTGCCATATATGTGCGTGTTCATGTTTTTGCACATATATTTATCTAAGTTAAGTATCATATATGAGATTTGAAAAATTGAGAATTGTTTAACATTTGTAGGTTACAAATGCCAATTTTCTTTTCTAAACTATTTCAAACTTTGAGAAGGGAATTCCACTTACCGCATTCAAATTTTCTTTAATCCAAAAATGTGATCTACAATGACAGGTAGTTACAGTGCTTCTTTGTTAGATATATTTGTAAAATATAGAATGGAAAGTTACTAAAATTTCGTCATATATTTCAGAGTCCAAAAACTATTAGGTTAAATTATATAAATCATAGTTTAGCTAGTTAGCATTTAATTTGAGACTGTAAATAGTCAATTGCATAAAAATTTGTGCCATAGTAGTCCACTTTTCAAACATAGAATATTATGCATATTCTATCATTGCAACAATCCATAAACAGATTCATAAGGTATATGGACATTCAAAAAGACCAAGATACTAGTTTGAATTCAACTGATACTTATTTTTCTTACAATTAGTTTGTTAGTTGATGCTACCAACCTCATTTTGTTTGTAAACAAAACTCATCTCAATTGCAAGCTATATTCTAGATGGATTAGATGATCTTTAGATATTTTACTACAACTGAATGGTCTCTATTCATTCTATGAAACACATAAAGTGTTAAATACTATTCCCTAACAAAGTAACATTTTTAGATTAACTAGATCATCTATTATGCAATAATCTGAAATGAATTAATTGTATACCTCCCTCAAACAAAATTGTGCTTTTCTATTACAAAATTTTGTAGAAGCCATTCTTTATGACATGATCTTAAAGAATATATGCACTTCTTGTTGGGGTGGTAGGTGAGGGGGGAAGGTTCTTTTCAGCCCTAAAGGATAGATTGAATTAGGCTACTCTTGGAATCTAGGAAAAACCTCTAATCCTTCAAGGACTTATTCTGGCTGCTTCTTCTCCAATTGGGTCCCTCATTATAATAGGAGACTCCAATAACACCATATGTCATCTTGTGTTGAGAAATTTTTCTTCAAACTCTTAGCTGCGACATATCCACACAATAATCATGGAAAATCTATCCATATTTCAAATCACACGATTGAATCATGTTCTAAGATACCTCAACACTATAGCTGATAGGATGGCCAACCAAGCCTTATCACTAGCACCTAAAAGAATGCATATTAAAGGAAAAATGAGGGAGGTAATAATACCATAATTCAATGGATATGTCTACTCAATTAAAAAGCATGGAAGTATCACTTTCAAGTTTCTGCATGCCTGGAACGTGGCAATCACACACTGTCTTGTGAAAATAGTGATAGAGTTAAGTTGAACTGTGATATCGTGATAAGTAAGTCAGAGGAAAATGTTTCCAAGTCTCGGGAATTCATGAGAGGTATAAAAAAATCATGTCTGCAATTGGAATACCTTAATAGGTGAAGAGATACATTTCCTTGTGTGAATGGCATGGTATAGCCAGGTCTGGCCCATCTCTAGAAGCGGTCACCCCATGAAAGCTAGCAGTGGGAAATTTTCAGTACAAAGCGGGACTACAGAGGCAAGGTCATGGAGGATTAGAGCAGTGAAGTTTTATATTACCCCCTCACCTCGCACATCAATTAGTTGGGAATTCAAGGCACTTAGGCAAGTAACTCTCTCAGGGGACCTATTTGTTATATTTTGCTAGATTTGGTTCAAAAACACTATAAGGAAAGCAGGGTCATAAAATTAATTAGCATGATCATTAACAGGAATTTCAGAGGAAATTTGGACAGGGGCTGGAATCTCATAAACTCTGTACATGTTCTAAGAGGCATGGAAGTCAGAAAAGGCAAGAAATGTAGTGCATGAAAGAAAGAGCCGGTGGTAGATGAAAATATTAGAATTCAGATCGTGGTGCTGAGTAGGAAGCTTGATTATTTGTCAGATTAGGTGGATGTGCTAACTAATATTATCTCCACTCACTACCAGCAGATTCAATATGTGAGTATGGAAATCTAGCATCTCCAACTCCAAATGAAAAATGCACGGGCTATGGAATAGGGAGAAGCACGAGGAAGAGATCGTTAGGTGTCTTCAGTAAATTTAGTCCAAGCTGCTTCAATTGGATTGCATAATAGACCTCAAACAAGTATCCTTAATATATAATTTGATTATCATAGATGATTAAGAATCCACCTTGGTTTAAATTTTGTTGAATTCATTTCAATTGCTATCACATATACTCCTATTCCATAAAATTTATCCTTATGGATTTTTTTGGACTCTTGGAGCCTTGCAGTAGGATAGAGACAATCGACATGATTGGACATGTTTAGTTACAAAATATTATGCTACAGAATGCTATGGATGTACCTTCGTTGTGGTTCAACACCATTTTTCCAATTCAAACTACCTTGTTATTAAAAAAAGAATATCTGCAATACTTATATTTATATCGATGATTCAAACCTAGATATTTAGGTTCCTCATCAATACATAAGTCCAAACATTTCAAACCATGATATCTTAACTAGGATTCTTATTTTTGAACCATGAATCAGGCGGATAACATTCGTTAAGAAGAAAATAGAGAGCAGAGTTGCTGAGATATCCTTCCTCTGCTTCGACACCTTTGCCTTGGCTACAAATTTCACTCAATATGCCATATTCTCTTTATGTTCTCCTTGTCATGTCTTCGATGCCCTTCTGCACCAAAATTTCGGGTCTCAGTGCTTATCTTCCCCTGTTCATTGCATATTTAAATTTTTATCATGCATACAAAATAAAATGATCCCCATTTCTCTTATAGAGCAAGAAAACATCAATATTAATACGAGTTATATTAATAGAACCATCTGGTGAAGCTTAGTAACTCTTGACTTGTCTATATTAGTTATTCTTGTTTTTTCTGTCAATTCATTTAACTTGAAAAATGCTAGGATTTGACAGGGAAAATTTTCTCCAAATATCCCTAAGAAATCAAAATAGTAATAACTTAGCATTAGAAAAGCATGTAATGGAACTATGTTTAATTTGTATGAAAGAATTGAAAGGGAAGCTCCTGGTAGTATCCCCATCATATAACTTTGAAATATTAATCTAAAGAAAATTATGTTGTCAAATGAGCTAAACAAAAAAATTATTTCTGTAAATAGAAAAGCTAGACAGGTTCATATGAAATTTTTGTAGCAATGGCCCATTATAATACAAAAAGTTTTTTTCTATGAAAAAAATCATCCGTGGTGCTTAGTTTAATTAATGAGCACTTGAATCCAACTAAAATAGGCCATTTCAATTAAAAGGTGCTCTTCCCTTAACTTTGTCAAAACTTAGAATTTATGTTGGCACTAGGCAAGAAAGAGTTTCTTTCTGTGAGGGGTCATTGTGTTGTAAACTAAACTGCACATTAGCAGGGATGCTTCTCAAGAGAAATGCAAGAGCTACATAAATACCACCTCGTTTTCCTCATTCATCACAGTTTAGTACAAACTGATCAACAAGCTATGGTCGAACCTGGTCAAGCAGCCCTCTAGTCAAATCAAGTCAAACCTTTTCCCTTCAAACTTACGCCCTCTTTGCTCCGACCTAGGCCGAATTTCAGCCTCACAAATATGCCTAGAAAACTCGACCTGCCTAGAAATTTACATGTGAAAGTTCAAGAGAGAGAGAGAGAGAGAGAGAGAGAGAGAGAGAGAGAGAGAGAGAAATATGATAGAGATGAATTCATCCTTCTTGTCCTTCATCCTTCTTCTCCTTCGCTTAAATGCCCATAAACTGTCTTTCTTGTCTGTGATCGAATGGTGCCTTTGTGGAGGTGTTCGAATGCCTTTATACAGTGTTCTATCTTCACGAACGGGTTTGTCTCTTCACTAGAGCCGAATTGACTTGAGGAAGGGCTGACTTGGTTAGTTTGGAGCCAAAAATTCAAAATTCAAATTTCTTATAATATTTCTTTCAAGTGCTAATGAATAAAAATGACATGAAGAACATGTCTTACATTTACATTATACATTACAAGGGATTAAATATAAATTATGAAGACTGAACATAGCTATAAAATTCAACTTAGCATGCCTTGCTAGGTAGGTTTAACATATTTTTTTTTGTTAAAATTATTTCATCTTTTTTAAGGATTTCAAGTGTTTTAGATTATAAATTCCTGCAAAAACATTGGAATTATCTGCTAGAGGTATTTTGGATGTCTTCATAGAGAATCTACATAACATCTTGATGTAAGATGCATTATGGTCTCTCAGTGTGATGATGGTGACTGTGTCACCATCAGGTCTAGTAGCATGTTTTCCTCTTATTCCATTTTGTTATCCTTTAGCTACTGTATATTTTTTCCTGCATGACATCATTGCATGGAAACCAAGACATTATGACGTGGATTTATACTTTTTCTTCCTCATATAATGTCAGTGTTTTGACATCTTGGTGTTAGTATGCTAATGTTTTCAGCAATAACATCCTCATAATCTAGAGATATGCTAGCTTCCTAGGTGTTCATCACGAGACTATTTTTTTCCTCCAATGAGAAAAAATCGTAATTTCCATTCATAGTGGAATGGATAATTACATTCTTTAGGTGCCTACAGCATTTTTCATAAATAAAATCAGATATGGCAGCATCTTCTAAGTCTCAAGGCTGTCTAATACATATAAGCTAGCTGTAAATATAATTTTTGTTCAAAAAGACTCCCACATACATATTCTTCGAGTGTTCTATCCAGCTTCCTGGATTTTCTACAGTCTCATCACAGATGACCAGACTATATAATCCTGGTGGTTGAACTATTTTATAGTATCATATTGTTAGCAGGTGATTTAGAATAATCTTTGAAAGAATGTTACCTGTTGCATGTGTAATGGAATACACTTTGGTCACATTAACAGGTTTACCTCGAGAAAAAATAAATTTCTATTGTAATGTGTTGTTTGAAAGCATAAAGACAGATATAATTGGATGATAATAAAAAACATCATAGAGGATTTATCCAACACTAATATTTTCATCTTGATCAGTTTCATTTGTTGCTAATTAGTATACCAAATAAATTGGAGCCTGCGTACAACATATAGCTAACTAAATATTTGCATTTTCATCCTCATAAATTCATCCATTTGGTGTGCATATTGTTAGTCATTTAAGCTGTTTGACAAACACTATAGGTTCAATCTAACCACTCGAGTCCATCTAACAAATATGGTTACTAACCTTTGGCTGTTACGTTGCAAAGTATGATATTTTCAATGTCATTTCCAACCAAAATCTAGACGAAATTTTGAATTTGTTAAGCATAGGCCTGATCCATACTAGTTCTGATTTCTTTCGCAAAATTTCTGACAACTCTTTTGTGTTTCCTACTATGCTTTCCGTTATGTTTTTCACACTACGATCCTAGGAGTTGAGTTGGGTTTCCAAAATAAGACATTTTAAAAATGTATTATCTATATTATATAATCATCTTAGGCTTTGGACAAAGTTTTTAGTACATAAATCTCTTGCAGAGGGACTATATTCGAAGTTTACTCTCTTCGCTTGGCATGCACGAGCTACGAATGTGCCATTGTTGGGCTTTACAAATGACTAAAGATAGAAATCCCCTTATTTACTGAGTGGACTTTGTTTTTAATTGATTTCTCAAATTCCTTCCACATGTCTTGATGAGGGCAACAACCTCCTCCTCTGCTAAAGTAAACATCATTTATGGCTAGATTTTTGTAAGATTTCATGTATTGACAGGACATTGGGAAAACTTCAGCCTTACAATGTCGTGGAATCCAATTGTAAAAGAGCTAATTAGTCTAGAGAACTACTCACTTGATTCTTACTGCATACACTACAACTACATAAGAGATCCACGATGTAGAGCATGATGTAGAAGAACTTCTGTGGAAAATGGTCAGGTTGTGAACAAAGTGGTCAAGCATCCTTTGCCAACTCAACTGTCAAAACGCTATAAGATGATGATGTTATGTTACCTTGGAAACCTTCTCTTGTGGATAGGATAATACTTTGGAGTCATTAACTAATTCTAGTTCCATTTGTGAAGATGTTATGGGTTCATGGTTGCACTACCCTATTGATGATTCATTAGATAAAGGAATATTGCTCTGAATTCTTTGGAGGGTTTTGCTTACTGTATCTGTAATTCTAGGTCACTAGATCCAAGGTTATTTCATTTTCTATATCTTTATTTCACCCCTTTACTTATCTTGGATCTAACAAAAGCACTTAATTGAGTTGTCATGCTTGGGAAAATTAAATATATATTGCTCATTTGAGGTCAATTTACAATGACTTGTTTCAACATTGAGAATTGAGATATCTTTATGATCTACACACTCAAAGAAGACTAATCAATGTGAAAATAGGGTGAAAAACCTACATAATAATAAGTGGAACAATTCATGCCATTTGAGATTGATTTCTAGGGTTAAATTCAAGCCTTCAGATCTAATTTTATTTTTGGTGGATATTGCATGACCCATGGTATGACCAACTTCTTGGTTATTCATTTAACACCTCAACGCATGTGATTTATTTCTTGTATGTCATTTTACTCACTCTACATCAAGGTCTGAAATGTGGCATGTTACACCTTGATTATTTCAATGTTATTTTTTTCACAATGAAGTATTAAACACCTTCTAATGCAAGAAAATGCAACAATGAGCTCAACAACCAACTTTATAATTAAGCAACATACTCAGATTTGTCACTGACATAAAACCTTGGCTCTAGTTCTCACTTTTTATCTACATATTTTATGTGGTCAAGTACTGAAGTTTATTGCACCATTGTTTGATGATCTATATGCTCTGAAACTGAGTCATATAACACTTAATTCTCATCTCTTAGCATTAGTGATGAGGATTACATCTTGTGACATTGTTCAAAGTGTCCTTAAAGCAAATTAATACACAAGGTTCACATAGTTTGAAGCAATTTAGGGTTTCAAGTCCCTCTTAAGGTAAACCATGAACATAATAAATCCAACAACCTAGCCTATAAGGCTGGTGCCACACCTGATCTCAGACTGAAGCACCCTTAATCTACACCTATCCCATCTAACACAAAACTATGTGTTCAATTTTAGTTTCTTCATTGTTGAGCATGATAATGACTTCTTCTAGGCTGGAAATAGTGCATACTGCAAATTATAAGCTGCAATAACAGATTTATCCTATTTGAAGATTTAACAGAAAGGATCATGAACGTTGTTTGATATGGGTTTCAGAACTGTAAAGGATATGTTCGGTCGTGCATATATGCTAAAGATGGATAAAGAGGTTATAGAAAGTAATGAGAAGCTTAAAATATCGATCTTTTTTTGCTACTTTGGCCTGCAGCAAAGATTTGCCTAGAAGCTACTCAATATTGTGTTCAGGAACAAGTTCATGGTTTGGATATGGTACATATGCGTGGGGCTCCTCCTTGATCCTGAGTCAAACATTAGATCATCCATGCTCCCCCTTGCATTTGGCTCGTCCTACAATTTCTCTTCTAACATCCACCCTTTACATAATTACTGTGTTCTGTATCCTCCTTTCATGCAACTGCCCTTCCACATCATTTTGAACTGTTATTGCTGTCAGACACAAATTTATGATAATGAGGGGGGTCTATTGCTTTGGTGGTTTTGAGGGATCATAGGTAGGGGTTCAAATATCCATCCCCCTCTCCACGACCTCTTTTCTTTATCTCTAGCATTTTCTTCACCATGATGTCTTGGTGCTCATAATCTTCAAACACAAGGTACTCGTCATCTATTGAACCAGATTGTTGAGAGAAACAAAGGATGGCTGAGGTGAAAAATAAGCCCCTTGACTACTTTAGGCTCTGATAATTATGGCAAAGTCCTCTTCTGATTCAGATGAGGAAATCCTATTTGAAAAGCCAGTTTAAATCCCTTGATCATGCCTCTATCTTGGCTAGATTGTTACATTTTCCCATATGTTTATTGTATCTTAACTATCCTCCTTGTCTCTTAGTTTGACTATGTATGACGGGTCCTACTTCCTTTGTGAGGGATGGAGGATTCAAGCTCCTTTGGTTTATAATGTCAACAGTTATCTGCTGGGGGATTTTCTCTCTCTATACAAGGTGGCTTTTACTATTTCAATTATAAATGTCCCCACACATGCTACTAGTCTTTCTCAAGGGCTACCTGATAGACTGATATATGAAAATACTTCTGTTTCTTTCTAACCAAACTTCCATAGCTGGCGACATGTTTCCAAATTGCTTTAAGATTTTTGGATTCTGATATCATATGCCAGTTTTGAAAGAGATATGGTAACAAGGTAGGAAAGCTCCAGCTGAGGTCATGTTTCTCTATAAAATGACTTCAAATATGTTAGGGGTACTCACACATAAGGAGCAAAGGAAAAGGGGGCATAAAAAAGGGCCAAGGAAGCATTTTCCTCAGGAGTTGATCCTGTGTTAGGTTGTTTTTTATTGGATAGATGTAGGAAATTCTTTGCTTTAGTCAAGTCCTCCTTCACCCAAACCTTCTTCTAGGTTTTGTTGAAGTTTCCCCTTCATTCATGACCTCTCTTTACTATGTACAATTCAGTCTTCGAAGCTCTCCATTTTCAGTCATAATGTCCCCCCTCATTGGAATTCTGAAATTTTCTAGGATCTTTCTTGAGTGTTTTGTTGCATGTTTATTGATATGGGTTATAAATAAATCCAATCTTTCCCTGTTTCTCTCCTTAAAGGTTTCCATCTTCAGCTTCATACCTAAAGTTCCAAAAAATAGAGCCCAAGAGCTGTTGTAAGGGCCCCTTTGGACTTGCTAAATCTTCTATGCTAGAAAGCATTATCTTCAAATTCCCTGAGTTCTCACAAATTTATCCTTGGATCCATCCTTGCTATCCCAAAAAATATAATCCTTAATTATGTTTGGGTTGTATCAAATGAAGCACAGATGAATGAGAAGACATTCTGGGGATATGGTGCCCGTGTAGTTTTCCTTAAAGCTTTTTTTCTTCCTTGCAAATATGTTGGACCATCTTTTCCATTGAAGCCTTATTAATCCAATCCCCATAACATAGACCCAAGCCTTTGCAAGCCTTATACACATTCTTCCAGGCCATCAAGATAATATTTCTTGGTCTGTTATGTTCCTTAACGGACTACACATTTGCTGATATTTTCAGAATTGGCCAATTGCAGAGTAGACTTTGACAGTTGTAGTTTTTCAGCTAGAGAGTCATTTCCATTTCCAAATTGTTCCTTTACTAGACAATCCTTTAATACTAATTTTCCAAAAATGCCCTTCTTAGTGTGATCGTGAAGGAGAAGGATTCCAAGAGATTTCCTGGTAGTTCTTGTGGTGCTTTTCCTATTGTGTTTGTATTTGTTAATTTTAGATAGACTTACTAGGTTTCCATAGCTGGCGACATGTTTCCAAATTGCTTTAAGCTTTCGGGATTGTGATATCATATGCCAGTTTTGAAAGAGATCTAGTAACAAGGTAGGAAAGATCCACCTGAGGTCATGTTTCTCTATAAAATGACTTCAAATATGGTAGTGGTACTCACACATAAGGAGCAGAGGAAAAGGAGTCGTTAAGAAGGGCCAAGGAAGCATTTTCCTCAGGATTTGGTCCTATGTTAGGTTGTTTTTGAGTGGATAGCTGTAAGAAAGTCTTTGCTTTAGTCAGTTCCTCCTTCACGCAAACCTTCTTCCAGGTTTTTTTGAAGTTTCCGCTTCTTTCATGACCTCTCTTTACTGTGTAAAATTCAGTCGTGGAAGCTCTCCATTTTCAGTCATTCTGTCCTCCCTCGCTGGAATTCTAAAATTTTCTAGGATCTTTCTTGAGCGTTTTGTTGCATCTCTATTGATCTGGGTTCTAAATTCCTCCAATATTTTCCTGTTTCTCTCCTTAAAGGTGTCCATATTTAGCTTCATACCTAAAGTTCCAAAAAATGGAGGCCAAGGGCTGTTGTAAGGGACTCTTTGGACTTGCTAAATCTTCCATGCTAGAGAGCGTTATCTTCAAATTCCATGAGTTCTGACAAAATTAGCCTTGGATCCATCCTTGCTATCCAAAAAAATATAATCCTTAATTATGTTCAGGCTATATCAAATGAAGTACAAATGAACGAGTATACATTATAGGGATATGGTGCCTGTGTAGTTTCCCTTAGATATTTTTTTCTTCCTTGCAAATATGTTGGACCATATTTTCCATTAAAGCCTTATTAATCCAATCCCTCATAACATAGACCCATGCCTCTGCAAGCCTTATACACATTCTTCCAAGCGAGCAAGATAATATTTTTTGGTCTGTTGTGTTCCTTAACAGACTACACATTTGCTGAAATTTTCAGAGTTTGCCAATTGTAGAATAGACTTTGATAGTTGTAGTTTTCCAGCTAGAGAGTCATTTCCCTTTCCAAATTGTTCCTTTACTAGACAATCCTTTAATAATATTTTTCCAAAAAGGCCCTTCTTAGCGTAATCATGAAGGAGAAGGATTCCAAGAGACTACATGGTAGTTTTTTTTGTGCTGTTCCTGTTGTGTTTGTATTTGTTAATTTTTACACAGACTTACTAGGTTTAAATTTCAAAGGAAGCGTAGTAGAGTCAGCAAGAGGCAGAGGAGTAGCTTTAAGGGATAACGTAGAGGAGCAAGGGCAGCAGCAACAACTACACAAAAGTTGTGCAACAAAAGGCTTTAGTTGCTATGCAGGCCTAGGAGAAGAAGCGCTGCAGCTTCACATGGCTTCTAGATTTACGTAGAGGCCTCCAGAGATAGCATAATTACTGCGTCACCAACTCTGGGGTTACACAGTCCCCTTTTGAGTAGCGTAGGGGCACACAGAGCCTAGCAGGACTAACGTTGGGGCTTCAAGGGAAGCACTGGGGTTTCTAGGGTCAGAATTTGGCTGAGTCTTGTAAATCCTGTTTGAGGGTGTGGATCAGTCTGAATCTTAGTCTTAGAACAATGGGTTAGCTGCAAATCTACTTTTTCTTTGTTGGGTTAACCAGATTTGGTGCCCATATTTTTTGTACTCATAATCTACTTAATAATAATAAACCCTCATATTTGCTGCACTAGTTTTCTCACTTTTGGTTTTTGCGGGGACTTATGTCCAAAAATGAGTGTGTCACTTTGTTGAATGAGCGTAATATTCAGTAAATGATCTGCATGCGTAGGATGTTAGTTGTGTTTACTTCGGTATTTTCTGAATATTGTTTCTAAAAATAACTTGTATAACTTAATCAAGTAGGAGAAATAAACCATGATACTACAGTAGGATTTCTGCATAACTATATTCAAGAATTTTCACAAATTCCATAATTCCAACTTGACTGGACAAATAATTTAACAACCGAAGAAAGAGAGATAATGAATGTCTATGGAAAATACTATCATCTAGAATATTTTTCAAGTTAATGTGCTTTATACTGCAATGTTTACATTCATAATATCATATTACTTTACACAATTACTATTGGAATGTTGAGAGGTTTCTAAAGGAATATCCAATTGAAATTTTTTTTGTTCATGTCACATAAAGCAGGGGAAAGGAGATGCCTTAATTCAGAGATTTGGATTGCCTATGTGGGACCGTTTGTGTTCTTACCTATTGTTGGGAGCAAGGTTGTTTATTTTCCACATGGTTACAATGAGCAAGTGAGGTTGTTTCTCACTAATTTTTAATTTGCAATCTTCTTTTGGATACTAATGACTGAAAATAATGAATGCTTTTCATCATAAAATGTGATTCCAATATTTTGAAATTTTAATGTTACGTAATGAAAATGATCATATTAAATGTGATTTTAGGTAGCTGCTTCAACAAACAAGAATTTTGATGCTCATATATCCAATTATACGAATTTTCCAACTCAATTAAATAAGCCAACTTCACAATGTTACAATACATGTGGGTTCTCTGCATTTCATCCTTGCTTTGCTTGTGAACGCTTTCATTCATATCACTATATATACAAGATTTAAAATTTAATAAACACCTTATTGAATGCCAGGAAGATGTGGAAACAGATGAAGTATATGATCAAATGACATTGCAACCTCTTAATGTTGTAAGACATTTTCAATTTCATTATATGTTCTTTGCTGTAATTTCCAATTTTGGTGAGAAATGTTTTGGTACTAGTTCCATTTGTGCAGGGAACTAAAAATTGATGATACTGAGCAACAAGAAAAAAATAGTGTTATTTTGGTTCTGACCTTGGCACACCAAGCAAGCAACCGAATAATTAATTTTGCAAAACGTTGACTGCAAGTAACACTAGCACCGATGATTGGTTTTATGTGCCACGAAGCACTGCGGAAAAGTTTGTCCTCCACTTGTGTGGTTCTTATTTTCCCATATCTATTGTTCTATTTGTGATTTAATAGATAAGTGCTTAGAATTTTAGACATTTTTTAAGAGAAGACTACCTTCTTTGAAGGAGAAAACGGTAAGGGTATTTTTCATATTTGTCTCTTATTAAGTTTTGTTTCTTTTGGGTAGGATTTCACTAAGCAACCACCTTTCCAGGAACTCACAGCTAAGGATATTCATGGCAATGAATGGAAATTTTGGCATATTTTTTAGGGTAAGTTATAATAGTTATTTGAATGTTGTTTTGGAATAAAAGTGGATAGTGAATATTTAATTATGTGTAGTTTATTTTGATACTCTTATATCATTGCAATGCATTTTGAAATGTATACAAGTTGTGCATATATCAAATTTGTCACCACATTTGAGGTCATATGTGGCAGATATATTTTAAAATTCTTGTTAATGGTGTTAGTAGCTACCCGTACACTCTAAAAAGTATTTGATATAGCTAGTCCCAATTACTTTACCTTTGAATGTGGAGCGAACATGCTTAGTTTTTCTCTGGATATAATTTGTTGGCTTCTGGGAATTGGATTCCTTTTCCCCTGGAATAGTATGTCGATGATTGAATATTGTTATATTGAAGCTATATTTCCAGTTAGTATTGAATTTACAAAGTTTTATCTTATTCTTTTTTAGTTTCTTGTTGTAATCTTGTGTCAGCAATACTTTGCTCCACCCATTAGATTTCTACTAACCAGTTTTATTGTTGAAGTGTCACTGCTTCTTAAAGATAACTAGATGACATGATACAACTACAAAAGTAGAGCATGAGACATTTATAGTAGAAATTGCTAGGTCTGCTGTGTTTGATTATGTTGGATAAAATCAAAATTGCAATGTACCATAATCATGAGAATTCAAAACATTGAATGTGTGCTATTTGCATTTATTAATTTAGTTGAAGATAAAATTTCATCAACAAATGTTGTACAATGAGAAAATAGTAGGTACAAAATTTATTCTATTGTGATGTTTTATTTATTTATTTTTTATGCTGGTCATTTGGCTAGATAGTGGCCACTATTTTCCAACTGAAGAAAGCTTGTTCGATTTTCTTGCTTTTATGGGGAAAAGTGACGTTAACAATATTTCTTATGTTGAGGTATATATCGTATAAATCATTTATAGTCTACTTTAGTTTATATTCCAGTGTTCATCGACTTTCATGTCTTATACTCTGCATTGTATATATATTTTTTTTTTTTTTGACAGAGAAGGAACTCAGAATTGATGGCAAGAAGCATGAATTGAAGAAAGAGGAGAACAATAACATTAGAGTGACAAAATGAAAATTAAAGGGAGTGAAGAAAACTGGTCTAGTGGTACCTGTAGGGCCAATATCCCGCATAAGACACACATAGAGACTGATGACCAAGCTTTCAGAGTTGGTGAATTCACCTGCACTGTCTTCTGCAATTTCTTCGCAACAGAATGATAATTTTTTGAAGTGATGAAACAATATTTTATGTGTAAATTGTACTCCAACCAATATTAAGTTAGAAACTCATATTGTAATACTTGAAATTTTATACAATATAATTTATGTGTTATTTATAGTTGCCCTTGATATTACTTAGTATTGTAATTAACATATGTAACTTTGTGTTTTCATATTAGATGAACATGTACATTGTATCACATTATTTTATTTTTTTAATTTGGTTGCAAAATCATACTAATTAATGTATGTTGATTAATAATGAACACATAAAATCAATTTAAAATTAGTAATTTAGTAGTTTATATTTATTAATTATGAACACAAATAAATGAATATAAGACTAAATTAGTAGCTTATTATGATTGTTAATGAAAGTAAATGAAATGAATATAAACTACTAAAGTAGTCATTTATATAATGAATATGAAACTACCAAAAAACAGTAAATAAATACTACAAATGATAAATTTGTGATTGCAAATAGTGACTAAATTTGCATATATATGACTATTAGCAGCTAATTTACAGTATCTTATAACACGACTAAAATTTAGTCATATTTCTTTGGTCATTAACTAGTTTCAAACAATGACTAAAATTTGTATATATATGACTATTAGTAGCTAATTTACAATATCTTATAACACGACCAATATTTTAGTCATATTTCTTTGGTCATTAATTGGTTTTTTCAGGTGATCATTTAGTAATATATTTTGTTGTATATTTGGTCATTGATTGTGACAATTAATGACCAAATCAATGACTAAATTAATGACCAAATATACAACTAGAAAACAAAATTGATACAACCAATTAATGACTAAGCTAAAAATGACTAAAAATTGGTCGTGTTATAAGATATTGTAAATTAGCTACTATTGGTCACAGATCAAAAAATAGTCATTTATATGCAAATTTTAGTTGTTTTTTTAGTAACTAATTAGTCATTTTGTAATAGTGGATTAAGTTATTTTGGATTTGGGATTTGATGCTAATGTCTTGACAAAGAAAACATGGCACTTGATGGGTAAGACGGAGCTACAGTTGTCACCTATTCAATTAAGGGTGAGAAATCAACAAAATATCTACCTATGGGAAGATTACTAGGTGTCACAGTGGATATTGAAGGATTGTGCACTAATGCTTATTTTGAAGTAATAGATATTGTCAACGAAAGTAACCATTATCTTGCATTCCTTGGAATTTCCTCTGAATTTTACAATATGGCCATCATTAATCTGAAGAAGAGACATATGATATTTGAAGGAAATAATATGAGAGTAATTATTCCTTTTGATCCACTAGAAGGAGTGAGGTACAGAGAACCAGTCAAAGAAGAATATTGTGCAATAACCATAGGAAATATATATCAAATAAAAATGAAGGAATACGATTGGGTTAACCCTACTGCAGAAGGAAATTTGAGTTGGGAGCATGATAGTTATTGTACTTGACATTCAAAATAAGAGTTGGAAAATTGGAAAAATAGGCTGCATGGAGTATCCACAAGGCATTGTCTAAGAATTACCAAATCAGTTCGATGTATCATCTTTGAGGTATGTAACCTTCCTTCCTATGATGGCTTAGGTGATGTCAATATTTTTATTAATCATTACGAAGAACAAGCTCCGGAAAATAAATGGTTGTTAGCCTTGGATATAGTCCCGAAATCTACCACGACTAGATAGTAGAATGCACACAACAATAATATAGGAAGTTGGCAAGAATGTCGAAGACTGATGTGGATAAGGTTTGGAAAGATAGAAAAAAAAATGAAGATAAATGATGATGGTCAAACTAGTCCTACAAAGCATATCCATCTATGGAATATCATATGGAAGGAGATTACATAGCAAGAATGGGTACATGGATTCATTCATACATTATATACAATCCCTAAGATCTGGTACCTAGAAACATAGCTTTGACATGGTACTGAGAATTGGGCAGATATGGTTGATGGATTCACATTAACATTCATATTTGAGGGTGATTTCCCATATATAGATTTAACCCTTCAGATGGTCAAGAAGAAGATCTTTGAGGATGCCACCCAATTTGCATGGCAACAACCTGATTGAGTTGCACAAATAGAAAATTCACTAGAGTTGTAAAACCTTACTGTAGATGCAGAAGAAGATCCTCACAACGTGAACATAATAGAGTCAAAAGAATACCACGAAGTAACCTGATCTGAGCCAAATATACTAGACATAACAAAGTCACTGAAGACCAACAAGGTGAATATAGGATCAGAGAGGGAACCCAAGTTTGCAACAATTAAAGATTACTGGGATGAGAAGTTAGTCTATAATGTTATAGAGTTACTTCATGAATATCAAGAAGTGTTTCCAACCAAGTTTTCAGAGATGAATGGTATAATAGGAGATCTAGGAGTCATGAAGATCCCCCTGGAGCTTGATGCACATCCAGTCAAGAAAATACCTTACAGAATGAACCCGAAGTATAATGAGAAAGTGAAATTAGAAAATGATAAGATGATGGTAGCAAGAATTATTCAACCTATAGAAGAATTAGAATGGGTAAGTCCTATGGTGGTGCAAGAGAAGAATACTCAAGGAGGAATTATGATCTGTGTTGATTTGAGAAAATTGAATGATAGATGTTGTAATGTCCCTTTTTCAGGAACATGCTGCTCCATCGGGAACATCTTAGATGTTCCTATTTTCCACTTCGGGAGTATTAACAATCAACACTGAACTATCTCAGAGATTGACTGCAGGGGAATTTACTAGATATGTCATCTTCACAAGGAAGAATGAGATACAGAGGCTACCTGGCCCTCTTGTAGACTCTGCCAATAGGACATGTCAAGAGCTAATAATTCCCTTCAAGGAATTTCCGCACTAGCTGTCCATGAGGACACTGTATAAGGAAGCCATTGTGAAAATAAGGTAATCCAATGCTAGGATGCTCTGGAATATGTCCCGTACAAGCTCCCTGCAAAATATAAGCTCAAAGAAATAACCTTAAGCAGGTTATTCAGATCTCCTTCTAACATATATATCGAAACAATGCTCGATAAGGGAATCTTTAGTAACATTGAAACTTCAATATGAATAGCAGTGAACGAATGCATAATATAATATCATAAGAGTAAAAATATGATACATAATGTGTAGCATCAAATTTAATACAAATCCCTTGAGGAAAATTCCTTTCAAGGTAAGCTCAAATCAGCCCCAATAGGAAATGTACATGGAACAAGATAATACACTGCTACATAAATCCAGCTACTCTGTCACTGTGTAGTCTCTAAGGTAAAATGACTGAAATCTAATATACACATGATGATATAACATTATGAGCTCAAATAAAGAATGGGGAGTAAGATCTCAACCCCGTAAAACATTATTGCATCAATCCTCTGGGATGATTAATGTATTGACATGGACAGAAAATGTCAGAGTATCTCAAAGGGTCATTTCCACCAATGATAATACATCATGGAAGAGGTTAGGAAGTGCTACAATAGATGTGCAAACCTCCTCCAATGATCCCAGAAAGAAAGTGGCTAATCCCCTTAGTGAAAATTGCACTCACTAGTGCACCAAATGAGCTCCTCCTGCAAACCCTCTCATAAAATAACGTTGTAGGAGAAAGGGAATGCACTGGACATGAGAAGAAACAATGGCCCAATGCTAAGATCTACAATAAAAGGCTCCATAATCTCCTTTTCTGATCTCCTAGAGGAAGAGATGGCTTCTCCTCTACAGAACAACTTCGAAAGTGAGATGGTGATGGTCCCTCACTGCAACACCAGTAACTCTAGCGTTTTCTTGCTGCAAGAATAATGCAGTAGCTGTAGATTAATGCTTTGGACTCAAGCCATGATGTGAGGAAGATGAAGAACAATCTCTCCATGGCCTCCCATGGAAGAGAAGGGCATTCCCAAACAGGAATCCCTCTTGTGCTAAACAACAACAAGTTGAAGAGAGCTTCAAATTGGAATTCTATCTTCAAGACTCATCTCTGCGATGCTCTCCTTCATGTTTTATGCAATGTGTGCATGGAATCCACTGACATTAGGGGTTCTCTCATTTGAATTTCCCTCCACTCCAACTACACAATCATCTTGTGCAAGCTTCCCCTCTTAGGGTACGTTGTTGACTTGGTCAACCATGGTTTAGCTTACTTGCCTTTGGCCCCTTTTCACACTTGGGCTGCCAAATTAAGCCACTTAAGTGACTTTTTTCACCATAGTAGTGTTTATTAAAATGATACATGGGTTCCCTCTCCCATTTTATTCCTTTTATTAAAGTAAAAGCAAGATTAATGTCCCAAATACTTTATTGCAAAATTTGGGACATTACAGTCCTCCCCTCCCAAAACTTGCTTGTTCTCAAGCAAGAGCAAGGATGAACTAAAAAAAGTCCTCCACTTAAGGCATGAAGTCTGAAATATCATCATGTAGATCCTCCATCATCAAGAAATCAAGCAAAATGAGTCACCTTCCAACTAGGCAACTCCTAAAAGTACTCCTCCACCTTGTGCTCATGAGAAATAGGTGGGCTGAATTTCTAAACTTGGTAAGCTTCATAGCCTACCCCAAGTTGTCCTTTTCTCCACTTATGATGAATGTGGAGTGAAATCTGAACTTGGGATGCAATAGTGTTGCCTCCAAGAGGCAAAATGAGGTCTAGATCCCCCAAGGACATCTCCTCCAACGCTACAAATCAAGCTGACCAAAGTCCTCACATATATGATGAGTTGGAATCCATCAACATATGGTATTCAAGCAATCATATGGTCCACCTCATGGAAAAATGCATGGATGAACATGGTGGCCATATCATCTTCCATACTCCCCTTGGAGCATGTGGTGCAAAAATAATCGAGGTCTTCTTCCCCAAAGGCCACATCCACCCAATGAGTCTCTCCCTCCACATAATACATATGGGGCTGCTGATGATATATGGCTGAAATGAAATGGTCTTCATGAGAGACCCAAGCTACCCCATCAACATAAAAACCATGAAGTTCCTCCTCCAAAAATTTAACTCTCCAAATAACTCCTCCCACATGAAGGAAAGAGATGAAGTTTGGCAATCATGGGCTGCCCATTGCTTCTCCTGAAACATACAAAATGAAAGGTAGGGAATATCATACTCCCAATGGGAATCATAAACTCATATCCCACTCTCCAAACAAGCTCCCCATGAACCAATACAAATCTGCAATGCATGGAAGCAAAATCAATAGAAGAAGTTGTCTTATGACAACCGGAAAGTGGATCATTGTTCCACCAAGGGAACCTGCGTAGTGCACTCTTGGCCTGCATCAAAATGAAAAATAACAAGTGCTTTACAGCCACTTTTTTTCTGCCACATTCATCCTACAAGATGTGATCATGAAAACAAAATTTGGTGCCAAAAGTGCACACCAAAACTATGTGGCTTTCCCCCACAAACCACCCATAAGATGGCCATCTTTCTTGCTGCAATATACCATAAGTATAGCTGAACATAATGTACAAGAAGGAAGGATCCTCCTTGATATAACATGATGATCATAAAAACAAGAGAGTGCCAAGCATAAAGAAAATTATTACCTCCCTTATCATGTGGCCTTTGAGCTGAAATGGCTCCAATGAAAAGTCCCCCTTACTGTAACATAGTAGGGGAGTGGTTGTGCCAACCATATCATCATCTCTTGGGCTATAGATCTAGCCAAATTCTAATATACATCCATTAGGGAGCCCTCGCAAGTGGCCTCCTCCATCAATGAAGATTATGCATGAAAATGCATGAAAGAAGAACCCAAAATTTCTGCATGTAGATTCCTCTTCTTGTGCTTATGCAACCAAGCCAAGAAATTCAAAATGTAGTGAGGAATGTTTCCCTCCATTACTCATTCATGCTCATCATCTACATGCCTCCAAAATACATCACTTGTGAAGTGGCTTGGAAGACACTCCAACAAGTAACTCAAGCTCTCAAGTGACAACGTTGCTGGCCTTTGGAGTAGGGCCACTATCATCTCAAAGCTCCTATATTTGAAATGAATCTTTTCAAAGACTCATCCCATCATGTTTCTGCAAATCTAGAGCTCCTCCGATGAAGAAGGTGCTACTTGGCATCCAAGATCAAACATCAATCCTCTTGTACTATGCTAGTGCCTCCTCTTGCTTCCGCAACATCAAACAAAATCTGAGAAACAAGAATGTTTGTTGCTCCCCTATACTTCCACCATACCCAATATGAAATGGGAACACAATGAATGGTAAGTGAAATTCCATCCCATCATGATGCACCCATGCTCTTCTCTTTGTTGATCAGGAGCAATAATTGTGAAATGATCCTGGGACTTGTGGGTTATGGATTCTCCAATTTTCCGTTGGGCACACTCCATCCATAAAGCTCTGCTCCTTGGTGTAAGTATCTGGCCACCTGGTACCTCTTCACAAGAGCTACCATTACCCCAAAACAGATTCCTCTTTTGCATTTCATGGGACATTGAAATGCAATCTCCTGCATGACAAAATTTCAAACCCCACCCTCACATGTGATGCATGGCTCATCAATAGTGCATGAGGATGATGTGGGTTTCTTTCCTCAAAATGGCACAGCTCAGTGAAATTACCCTCCTCAAGACAATCAACACGCAATAATGTACAAATCTCCATGATAAGTGCAACTCATGCATACCTTGGAGAGATTTTGGAAGAATTTTCCTCAAGTGTGCTGGCTGCCTCAATAGTTGAAGGTGGAGGCTGCTCCTCCATGAATGTAATAGCACTGGCATGTGCCTCTGGTGGTGAGGGATCCACCCTTCTTTGGCCAAATCTTCTGATCAAGATCTGAGAAATATCTGCAATAGTAGAAACCCTTACATGCCTCCCATGGCTCACTCACCAAGTTCTTTCTTCTTTTGCTGAACAAGTGTGAGAGATAGAGTCTCTTGGAAGACTCTAGGGTTTTCTCCATATTTAGCAAGCTGCTCACTTATAATTTCAAATTCTAAGTGTTCTCCATGCTTCTGCTCTACTCCTCTGTGATAATAGGAAGTGCATGGTCCTTCCACTTCTCCTTCTTCTATCTCCTCAACCTCCTTGGAGAGGTTTTTGCTAGACCAAAAAATAATGAGAAAAATCTCATCCTCTACATAAATCTAGCCTCTTCCTCTCTAAAATTAGAACTTCATAGGCTGAGCCAAGTTCAAAGCTCTGATAGCACTGTAATGTCCCTTTTTCAGGAACATGCTGCTCCATCGGGAACATCTTAAATGTTCCTATTTTCCACTCCGGGTGTATTAAGAATAAAAAATGAAGTATCTCAGAGATTGAATATAGGGTAATTTACTGGATATGTCATATTCACAAGGAAGAATGAGATTGAGAGGCTACCTGGCCCTCTAGTATACTCTTCCAATAGAACATGTCAAGAGCTAATAATTCCCTTCAAGGAATTTCTACACCAACTGTCCATGACGACGCTATATAAGGAAGCCATTCTGAAAATAAGGCAATCCAATGCTGAGATGCCTTGGAGTATGTCTGGTACAAGCTCCCTGTAGAATAGAAGCTCAAAGAAATAACCTTAATTAGGTTATTCAAATTTTCCACTAACATGTATATCGAAAAAATGCTCAATAAGGGAATCTTCAGCAGCATTAAAACTTCAATATGAATAGCAGTGAAAGAATGCATCATATAATTTCAGAAGAGTAAAAATCTGATACATAATGTGTAGCATCAAATGTAATACAAATCCCTTGAGGAAAATGCCTCTCAAGGTAAGCTCAAATCAGCCTTAATAGGAAATGTACATGGAACAAGATAATACACTGCTACATAAATCCAGGTACTCTATCACTGCGTAGTCTCTAAGGGAAAATTACTGAAATCTGATCTACACATGATGATATAACATGATAAGCTCAAATAAAGAAGGGGGAGTAAGATCTCAACCCCATAAAACATTATTGCATCAATCCTCCAAGGGATTGGCTAGAATACATGAAATACAAATGCTTTATAGTCACAAACTACTTCACCAAATATAATACTATGGAAGAGGATAGAAGTGTTGTAACATATGCTAATTTCTCCAATTATTCCCAAAAATAAGGAAGGATCCTTATCGAAAATCGTACTCACTAGTGCACCAACAGCCCTAAACCCTCTCATAAAATAACGTTGTAGGAGAAAGGGACTGCGCTGGACATGAGAAGAAACAATGGCCCAATGCCAAGATCTGCAATAAAAGGCTCTGGAATCTCCTTTTATGATCTCATAGAGTAAGATATGGCTTCTCCTCTACAGAACAACTCCGGAAGTGAGATGGTGATGGTCCCTTACCGCAACACCAGCAACTCTAGCGTTCTCTTGCTACAAGAATAACGCAGTAGCTGTAGATAAATTCTTTGACCTTAAGCCATGAAGAAAAATATCTCCATGGCCTCCCATGGAAGAGAAGGGCATTCCCAAATAGAAATCCCTCTTGTGCTAAACAACAACAAGTCGAAGAGAGCTTCAACTTGGAATTCTATCTTCAAGACTCATCTCCACGATGCTCTCCTTCATATTTTATGCAATGTGTGCATGGACCCCACTCACATTAGGGTTTCTCTCATTTGAATTTCCCTCCACTCCAACTACACAATCTTCTTGTGCAAGCTTCCCCTCTTAGGGTATGTTGTTGACTTGGTCAACCATGGTCTAGCTTACTTGCCTTTGGCCCATTTTCACACTTGGGCTACTAACTTAAGCCACTTAAGTGAATTTTTGCACCATAGGAGTGTTTATTAAAATGATACATGGGTTCCCTCACCCATTTTATTCCTTTTATTAAAATAAAAGCAAGATTAATCTCCCAAATACTTTATTGCAAAATTTGGGACATTACATATGTTTACATTATTCTTTCCCTAACCCTTTCATATATGAAGTGTTAGATAATGTAGGAGGTTAGGAAGCTTACTCAATTATAGATGGATTCTCATGTTATCATCAAATTAGGATTGCACCTAAAGACCAGTATAAGACCACATTTGCTACAGAATGGGTCCCATATCAGTACACAGTAATGCCTTTTGGACTAAATAATGTCCTTGATATATTTTCTAGGGTGGTAGTCACATCTTTTAGGGAGTACATCCACAAGTTTTTAGAGGTATATTTTTATTATTGATTTTTTTTTTTTTACTATTGAGAAAATGTGTTGGAAGTTTAAGATTTCTTCTCGACAAATCTAGATAATGTAAGATCTTTGAACTTGAAGAAGTGCATATTTTTTGTACCTTTTGGTATATATTTGGGACATATTGCTTGGAAGCATGGACTAATTGTGGACCCTATTAAGATTGTATCATTGCGAACTTCCCTCCACCTAATATAGTAAAATAGATTCGTACTACGTTGGGACATACTGGGTATTACAGGAATTTCATTAAGGGGTATGCACAATTTGTTGTGCCTATGGAGAAATTAGTAAAGAAGGATGTAACTCTTTCAGTTGAGTGAATAATGTCAAAAGAGCCTCTACATATTAGAAGAAAAAATGGTAGTTGCACCTATAATATTATTTCCTGACTAGAATAAGGGATTCCGTGTCCATGTGTATGCCTCTTGTATATCTTTGGGAGTGGTACTGGCACAATATGGTGCAAGAAATATTGGTCATCCTATAGCTTTTGCAAGTAGTAAGTTATGTAAAACATAAATGAATTACAATAGTAAATAAAGGGAAGGATTGGCCATGGTGTATGATTTTCATAAATTTAGACACTATTTGTTGGGGTCACACTTTAGTATGTTTACAGATAATTTTTCACTAAAGTATTTGGTTAATAAATTTGTTTTAGGAAGAAATATTCTAACAGGGTTATTTTTATTCCAAGAGACTTTGAGATCATTGTTAAACTAGGGAAACTAATTGTAGGACTTGACCATCTATCAAGACTGGAAATAAGGGAAGAACCAACCAACATAGAGGATAATCTCCCTGATGTGCAATTATTTTCAATTAGAGTGGAAGATGACCATTTCATAGATATCATTCAGTTTTTAAGTACAAGAATGGATCCTTCATAATATACTACACATCAGAAGAAAGAATTGGTGGTTAAGGCAACTCACTTTTCATTAATAGTAGGACACTTATATAAGATGGGACCAAATGAGATACTGCGCATATGTGTTGTTGAACATGAAAGACATTATTCTAGTACAACCTCATGGGGGCACAATTGGTGGACAATATGCAGGAAAAGTTATTTCACATAAGATTTTGAGAGCATGAATGTGGTGGCCTACACTACATAAGGATGCGAAGGATTATTGTCGAGCATGTGATGTTTTTCAAAGAAAAAGGAAGCCTTTGAGAACAAATGAGATGACATTTGTACAACAAGTTACAATGAAGGATTTTCATAAGTGGGCCATTGATTCTTTTGGACCAACCAACAGACTTGGAAAGAGGACTGATGTCAGGTACATAATTACAACAACTAATTACTTGAAAGGATGGGTTGAAACACAGCCAGTAAGGGACTGCAGTGCAGAGACTATTGTGAAGTTTATTTTTGAGTACATATTGTCTAGATTTGGATGCCCGAATATTTTGATGAGTGACCAAGGTGCACACTTCCTGAATAATACTATTGAAGAATTAACTGAGAAGCTCCAAGTTTATCATCAGAAGAGTACCCCTTATCACCCTCAAGCCAATGGAAAATTTGAAGCATTTAATAATATTTAGGAGAATGCAGTTACTAGAGTATGCAATGTGAATTGAGATGACTGGGACCTTAAAATTCCATTAGTATTATGGTCTTATAGGACCACATCTAAGAATTTGATAGTTAAGACACACTTCAGGTTATTTTATGGGCAAGAAGCTATGTTGCCCACAGAGTACATTATGCCTAGCTTGAGGATTACAAATTTTATAGATATGGTAGACCCTGATATAATGGAGGAAATAATGTTACAATTTCTCGCTTTGGAGGAAGATAGATTTATATCAGGATTACATCAACATGTATGGAAATCAAGAGAAAATTCGTCAGATGAAAAAAATATTAAGCAGAAGAAGTTCAAGGTAGGAGACCATTTTCTCCTTTATGACAGTAAGTTTGTAAATTTTCTATGAAAATTCAAGATGCATTTGTTGGGCCCATATATTATGAAGTATATTACTGATGGAGGCACAATTAAATTAGTGAAGTGAAATGAAGAATTGGTTCAAGGAAGATTAAATGGAAATATATTGGAGCTGTACAGGTAAAACGTCGCCCCTACAACTTCGATATGAAGAATAAAGGAGAAAATTCTTAGTGCTACCTGCATTTGAAATTTTGCACTAGACTATAAACTATGTTGTAGAGAGAGAGCTTCGACAAAGGGATTTGCTTAACTATAGTCTAGATTATGTCGAAGTTCGTAAGAAGGGTTATATGCATCGAAGTTCGTCAGAAAATATGACCGTTAAATGGAAAATTTTCCTTCAGAAGCCGCAGGAAGATGAATTTATGATGAAAGAATGATCAGATCTAGTGACTGATATGAAGTTAATGAACACAATTTGAACACGATCTTAACTAAAAATGAGGTTAGAAGTTCAAATTTTTTATAAAAGCCACATCTCACCAAGATTTTTCACTTTGCTATCCTAAAATCTTGAAAATTTCTAAGTGTGGAAAAGTTGTAGAACTTGCGTTGATGTATGAATAATAAGAATTTCATTTTCATATTCAAAGAGAAGGGTATATAAGGAATCATGGAAGAAGATGCAACACCATATGATACACCCATAAAATTAGCTAAGATACCTGCAACAACATCACCACTCACGCAGCGGAGATATCCATGAAAGAAACTGACCAAAGATAAGAGAAAAATGAAGGAACATGACAAGAATCCAGTTGAGCTGGAGCAAGAACCCAAACTTGTGAAAAATAATGAGGAGGAAGAAGGGCGGGAGCAAATGCAAACAAACGACCCAACATTTTCATTTCCCCTCCCACCATATATTTGGGAAAGACCAGGAAAAAGAAATAACTGAAGACATGAAGAAGAAGTTCGTATTAACAAAAGGGCAGTAAGGATATGACATCAACTCAATTAATGATGATGGAGTTCTCTTTGTAGCACACATATTATCTAGAAATATCATGATAAAGTGTCAGACTAATGAAGTCCCTGTAGTAATAGTATTATTAGTTGCGCAGTGCGCCAACGGGGTTTAGTACAACTGGGCTGCATACCTTTGTAAAGAATTTCTGGAGAACTGTATCGAGTTGCAGTAGAAAGGTACTACATTTCATTATGCATGGTTATTTCTTATAATAGCAATGTTGGCATGGAGAGAGCCAGAGGTTTCCCAGTTTCCTCCTGTAGCTTCAGATGTTTGTGAAGTTGCGCGGTATGCCTCACTACTGTATACCAATCAAATGTCATGAGCATAGGAAAACATGATGTTTTTTGTGTTATATCCTACGGAATTCATATGTTGGTGAACCAACACCTCGCCTATCGCCAAGTCTATATGAGCAATATAGCAATGTCACAAGGTTTAATGTTGATTTCCACAAAGTTTATAGACAGATGCGCAAAGACACAAGAAATACATGGCACCCCCTGCCATATTTGGTAGCATAAGGTGATATCCTTCAACAAGCACAATAGTGGCCCGTAGAATGGATGACTGCACTAGAGATAGAGGTAAAATATATTTTGACATAGGAGGAAACATCGTAGCATGGGGAAGAAAGTTGTAAGGACAAAGGAGACCAAGATGTAGAACAAGAGAGGCATCATGACGAGGGTCATCAAGATCCTCTTGGAGGTGATGAGAAGTATAAGGAATCTGAGAAGATAGAGAAAAATCCATCTGTCATGGAAAAGAGGAAGGAACATGAAAAAGCCGCCACAAACATAAAAAATAAGCACAAGCAAGATAAACAAAGGACTTAACACTAGTGGTCCTCACTGATGGGGACATAGATCAAATTAGAGAGAGAATTTAGGAGGCAACGATAGAATCGTGGAATAAGTTAGAATATCACTATGGTGCACTTCTAATGGGTGTCAAATAGCTCATAAAAAAACTTAAGATATTGGTGCAAACAGTTAGACAACCAATGCAAATAATAGAGAATAATACAAAGGAAATACTAGTAAAGCCCACATTTGGGGCGTGGATAGTGCAAATACCTACCAAAGTCCTACTATTTGACTCTGCTGAGGTACAACACCAAGTGAAAGGATGGAAGTATGTTAATATGAACATTGTAACTGTACCATTTCTGATATTACACAATCCACATCTAGAGATAATAGATGAGTTGAAGTTGCAAGAACACCATAACTTGTAGCTAAACATTCAAGTGGAAAGAGAGCAAGATTCTCTACAGAAAAATCTCAATCATGTGATACAAAAAAAGGATCAAGTAGTTTAGCAATAGTAGAAGCTAAAGGAAGTAGTCGAGACCACATGCCAAGAAGTTCTGGAACTTGATGTCTGAGAAGAGGAATCAGTAGAGGGCGATTTCACAAAGCTCGAACTTGCAGTGAAGGAATACAAGAAGAATATCACAGATGTACAATTTGAATTTGAGATAAATATCAGTGAGTTGCATATGAAGTTGCATCCAACCACACACAAGAAGTGCGGGTGCATAGGGAGATCGACCTGAATAATGTAGTGGTTAGAATCTCTGCAACGATGGAAGATTATGGAAAGATGTTGGATAATAATTTTACAGATTTGGACTTCGATTCAAGAAGATCCAAATGTGTAGAAATTAAAAGAAGAAATTCAACAAAAGAAGCATCAGCTGGAGTAGATTCGGGCAACTGTGAATACCTTACTAATCTCACGGAAGCTCTCCAAGTTCAGTGAAGGAAATTATCTCTAGAGGGAAATAGAAGAGCTGAGGAAAGAAGAGCATGTTTTGATAGAGAGAACTCAGCCATGGCAGGATGAGGCTCTCCAATTGTCTCACGAAGTGGATGGGAAGCCTCAAGTGCTTCGAGAGAGAGAAGAGGCAGTGTTGCAGAAGATAATAGGACCAGCAACAAAATCACTGTTGGAAGAAGCGTGCAACAAAGAAAAGAAGATAACAGGTATTCTGCAACAATTCAACAATGGCTACAACAACATTGCAGCAAATATTAAAGGAAAACCAACTAAGTGACTCGAGACGAGTCACATGTGAGCGTTGGGGGCCTATTGGGCACAACTCAAATTGGCCTATATTTTGACAAAGACTCTGCATTTTGTGGAATGCAGGGCAAAGTGGACCACATAGTGGAGAATTTTAAATATACCACGCGGTGTCATAGGGGCTTTGGGGTGGGTCGAAGCCCCTCCTTTTTGTAAAGCGCACAATTTTGTAATGGTTTTTGGGTCATAGTTGCTTGTTTTAGGGAGTCCATGGTATTTGGACGACAATATTTTTAAATGTAATCCTATGATGTAATGATATACATAAGGCTGAAATAATATGATTCGAAGTATTGGTATGGAGAGTTATTGGTATTTTTTGGTAATTTGTATTTTGTATTTTATAGCAAAGGGAAGGCTCTACAACTGAGTGCCCAGAGGCTTGGGAAGATTTTTCAGCTTAGTGCGCAGACCACCTGAACCTTCATACACAGACCAAATACATCTTAGTGTGCAAGATGAGATTGGGTGTATTCAAAGATTCATCATAATAAGGACACATTTAAGTGGATGGCATTCTGTTGTTTTTCTATGGTTGATGTGTACATTTTATTATTATATGTTATCTATTATAGTGGTAATTTATTTCCTCAGAGTAATGGTTTATGTGTTTATCTGACATGTTTAATTGATTAATTGAATGTGGTGGTGTGATTTATAAGTAATATAATGTAATAATACCACATTTTCCAATCCATAAATGTTGCAGAAACCTGGTTCTACATCCATCCATATTCACTTTGTGTGATACTATGATCTGATTGTAGGTCATTTCTGAAAGAGCCAATGATCAGGGGTTTTGTTAGTGCGCAATATACATTGAACCCAGGTCAGCCCAAATTCAGCCAACATACACAGACACACACACCTAATTAATCATATACAGCCAATCATCTTGAAATGAATAGTCTAAGGAACGTGTCTCACAATCATAGTGGGATGGTAGACAACCTACTAAATTGTTCCAAAAAGTGCATATATCTATAACTACCTCTCTAAATCCTTGTAAATAGTGTTACACCCATTTATAATGTGAGATACAGAAGATTTGGGTTACTAAATTTTGATAAAATTATTGTCAAAACTATTCATTGATGTCAATTGAACAAGTGAATACAATTTTAGGGAGAGTTTGTTGATGATTATTACTAATGAGAGGTAGCCTATTTTTGAAAAAAAATTCTTATAGGTAAATTGTTCAGATGATTTTTCAAAGTGTTTAATTGTATTTAAGAGAAAACACATTTTGAGGTGAAGGTAGTTTATTTTGGCTAAGGTATCTGAGATACCCAACCACATCTAAGAAATTTTGGGTTACATTACATCTCTATAACTGGATTCATCCGAACATATCTAAGAAGTGTAGAATATATGATAGGTTTTGTATTTGGATAATGTGGGGGTTGCATGGTTATTCCAATATGAATTCATGTGGAGGAAATAGCCTTGTCATAGTTCCTCAATATCTAAGATTCACATGGGGGAAGAGATCTTTAGAAATCTAGGTATTCGAGTGTTCTGCAGGGAAACCACTTTAAGGAATGACGTAGATCCATATTCAACTCCACAACATATGGTTCAAGTATCATTAAGGAAAAGTTTCATGTAGAATATTTATTGGAGGATTCAATCACTTGGGTGTACGACAATGTAGAAACAAAGGACTAACCTGAATCCACATATGAACTTAATTTTGATGGTCAAAATTTAATTTTTTTTCCAGGTTTCATAGAAAAACATTGTATCTAGACATCTAGGCATTCTGAAGGCGTGAAAAAGGAAAAAAAGAAAAAATTCAGATATCAAATATCCTACATACTAGGTGAGGTGGTAGTAATGATACATGGTACTAAGTGAGTGATGAACACTAGTGATGTGGAATCATGCATATTTTGGATTGGAAAGTTTACATAACAGTGTGACATGGAGCCACAGTTGTTAGCAAAATAAAGAAATCTAACAATTCCAAGTCTATATACCTATGAGTCAAGTCGAAGTTGTCAATCCAATCCATGGGTGATGAAGTTGAGATAGATAGTTGACGAGGAAGCTAGATCAACGTTGAAGTAAAAGAGTTCGGTTGGAAAACCATTTTGGTCGAGCTAAAACCATGCCATATTGTTCAGTCTAGTTGACAAAGTGTTTGGTTGATACATTGCAACAAGTCAATTGTAAGGAACCCAACATAGCTTTTCTTTCACATCAACCAAAAGACTCTTTCATTTCCAGTTGGTTGAGGCTCAAGTCAAAGGGGGATTCGAATATTTTAAGCCTTTTATAGTTTAGATAATTGGTTGAAAGAGAGATGGCACTATCTTCCTTTCAACGTGGTGAAGTGGATGAGTTTGTATCTAGTCATGTTTATTGTGTGGAAAATTACACCATATAAAAAAAAAAAAAAAAAAAAAAAAAAATCCCTATTTTTTTACATACATATGATTAAATGGATAAAATTTGAGAAAAAAATTACCAATTCGAATAATAAATTACATATTTTTTTATTGAATATTTACCTACATTTTATATGTATGACTTCTCCAATGAAAATAGTTTCCTATAATACTGTAAATACACATAACATTTTAATCCTTAAAAAATACATGGTTAAGTTGAGTAAAGTTTTTGGTCGAAGGGGACGAATGAGTCCGATGAAAAGCTAGTTAGATTCATATTTAGCTTACAACCATTCAAGAGTGCTACAATTGAGTTGGTAGAAATAGGTGCCAAAATATTGAACTATAAGGGTCATCGAAAATGAAAATTAGGAATTTGAGTGCCAAAATAATTTAATAAAGGTTGTTAAATTAAGGGATTGTTATTGATATGTATATAATAGGATTTAAGGCTATATGAACGTAAGTAATGAGAGAAAAATTGTGAATTCATCACCTCATAATGAGCGGATGAAGGACTTGACAATGTTAAAATATATGGCTGTATGATAATAGGTTGAATTTTCTTTATGAAGATGGGGATGAGACATGCCTTTGCATAGTTGTGAGAATAAATTGTCACTATAACCACTAAGAAAGAAAACATTGTTGCGTTGAGTAGAACAACCTGCGAAATGTTTACTATGAGTTAGCACTATGGAATATAGACATAGACAATAGTTTGGATTGAATAAAATGACTTTGATATTGAAAAATTCTAAAGGGAAAAATTCCCATGAGACTTTGATATTGAAAAATTCAAAAGGGAAAAATTCCAATGAGAAAAAACATGGATGGATGCCCATGGTGTCTCAAGGTACTGAGGCTAGAAATGAAAATTCAAAAGACAAAGGGAGGTTTACTATCCTAATAAATAATTGAAAGCGTCGAGATTCCGACACGTTTGAGTTAGTGAAAGGGATGAGAGTGTAACTAGGTTGTGCTAATGAAAATACAAAAGTTGTGTGAGTTATATGGTTTTAATGTGGAATGATCACATGATACTTCAAGACACAATAAAAAAATGAGGGATGAGAGAGTTCGAATAGTGGTAAAAAGGGTTGAGTTGAGCATAAGAGCCTAGAACAGATCTGTATGTGTATATGAGATAAAAGATGTTTCTGATTCGTAAAATAAGTAGATATGAGTGCTGGTATTATATCTAAGATTACAAAGAATGAGTTTCCAGAACACATTTGAAGATAAATGATTAGATTTTAATGCAAGGAAAGATTCACTAAGTATATATGAGAAGATATGACCATATCTACACCTGAGGGGAGAGTTGTAGAGGAGAGACAAAATTAAAATTAGAGGTATAAATAGCCTAAGTATATTGGCAGTGCAATGAAGTATCTAGTTGATTGAAAGTTGAAGCACTCAGATCAACATACAAAAATATTAAATTTAAAGTGATAGAGTCCATGTGAATTTGAGTCTGAAAACGTTATGAAAAATGGATCTGATACATTAATCAGGTTGGTTCCTGAAAAGAGTTATAGGTTGGTGCATGTAAAATATTTGGGGTTTGGACTCCTACAAGTGGGTGATAGAAATATAGGAATATAATGCACATGAAAATCCATAAATTTTTTATTATATATAACTAGATGATATTTATAGACAACTTACCACTAGTAATAGTGGAATTTACTTCCATTGTCAAAAGAGTTTTAAGAGGATTTTTTCTTTGTATGTTTATTTACCGGTTAATTTATAACACTTTATTTTGCAAACACTAAATATGTTGTGAGTTTTCTATAATGACCATTTAATATCTTAGGCTAATCTTTGCAATGGAAAAAAAATGGGTCCTTATTATAGTTCCACTGACACATTTAATCCCATATGATTATTGTGTCTTTATGTTATAGTTCACTCATTTTAATTAGTTTATTTGTCAGAGAATATCCACTTAATATAATTTGATCATCATTTAAGGGAATGCATCACCCATGAACCCTTGGCCTCAACAAAAAACCCTTAAATTTAATATCTTCCTTGATTAAGAAGCCACAAGGCACATTCCCTTTGGGTCGTGGTATTCACATATCATTGTTCCTAGGATTAATGGTGGAACAATATTATGGTGTATGTTGCTACCAATTTATTTTCAGTCTAATTCTTAACAAGTAATAGTTAAATCCTACTTTATTAAAACATTGATGTATTGTTACATAGTACCAACCCCTCACTTGAGTAAATAGTCTCAAGTTTGGAGTATCTATATGGTCACATGATCTTACCATGTGATCCCACCATGTAATTCCATGTCACCATTATCACATTTCAATCACATGGTTTTTAAATTGCACGATCGAGATTGTTCAGAGATATTCTATGACTTAAATGATTATGGTTTATTAGAATAGGGTATGCTACCCTTATTCCATGTTCATTTATCTCATTTGGTTTTTCCACTCACTCTTTGTTCTTGAGAATTCCAATAACTTTATGGTAAGGGGAAAACCCTTGACCCCCAAGTTAATTTCTTTGATGATTTTCAATGTATTATCCTTTGCTGGCTATTGGAGCACTCTAGGTGGCCATGGTATGCTTTGGATATAGTCTGTACTTAAAATTTTCAAGATAGGATTTTGACTATATAGGGTAAATTTAGTCCACTGACAATCATTTTATTTTTGTTTTAATTCTATTTGAAAAAGTATGGTTTTTATTTTGCAATTATAAATTTGACGGTCTATGATAGGAATCATGGATTGAATTCTACTAATTTTTCACACAACAATGCATATTGGCTTTAGTAATACATTCTTGAGCTAATTATAGGTTAGGGAGAATATTCTCTTAGTGTGAATGTTGAGGTTTATCCCTTACCAAACCAAGGTTCCCTATGCTTTGTTCAAGTGGTGGGGATTTATATACTAGTGTGAGTATTTTACTCAAACCTTCATTTTTGTGTCACAGAAATAGGTGTGATTAAGGTCATTTGTGACTTTTGACTAATCTAGTAATATTTTTTATGGTATTAATATTGTTCTTGTAATTTGTTTCATTGCATTCATCCCTAAGGATATTAAAGGAGCATTGTATCATCTCTATCTTATTCCCTTTATTTGATTTATGTGAGTAACCCTTTAATAGCTTACCCTTTGGCATGCTATTTGAAAACATGTGAGAATTTACAACCTTATTTTCATCACAGTCATAATAGTATACTTTCCCTCTTTCATCATGAGCACTAATTTTTTAATGTACAACTAAAAAGTTTCACTATTGAGGATCCCCTTCTTTTGAGATAACTTTTCCTGTCATGTTCTATTATTAGGAATGTAATCTTTTCTTTTTATTTTGACATTTTTTTCCTCACATTACCTTAGTAGAAATTATAGAGGATTATTAAATTTTTTTTTATCTGGTGCAAGCCTTGTCCATGTGCTCCACACTAGGATCAAGTGTTAAAATGTCTAGCAGTCGAGTGAGATTTGGATCCAGGTACTTGATTCTCATTGAGATATATCTTATTTTTGTTATAGGTTGTTCTTTGTTGTTCTTGATGGCTCATAATATGGATACCCTATCTTCATTTGGACTATTTGACTTCTGTCTAAGTTTTGTGATTACTCGATGTTCATTTCTTACGCCTCGATACTAAAGTTATTGTGATAGGCCCAAGTTAACCTAGTTACGTGTAATCTTGTTAACACTTTGTAATTTAGTGGCTACATTTCAATTGTGTTTACATACTTAGTAGAACTGGTATCAACATGTCCTATTCACATTGTCTTTTTTTTTATTCCTTTGGTAAATATGTTAGTAATACATATTACACCCTTTATTAAGTGTGGAGGTATCCAATACATACGTAATTCTTATACAATTTTTATCCAAATTATTTTTCTTAGTTGTGATATAATTTTATGGCCATTCTCGAGTCTAATACCATATTTATGTATCAAAAATATTGGACACTAGTATATCCTTTGTATATATGGATTAGAATGATGTATGTTTAATATTTCATTTATGTATATGTGGAGCTTTTAATTATGTATGTAAGAATATGTGACTGTCACATTTATCTTCTTTATCATATACACTATCTTTTAGTCCCCTAGTGATGTATTTTTATCTTTTGAATCTTTAAGTCCTATGATATTATTGCAATAAATAATTAATCTTATGATGACTGTCGGTGTGACATCTCTAAAACATTATTTTAATAAGGTGCATGTTATACCATATATATCTATATATTTGAATAGCATTTACTCCATTGTTTACATGTTTGTATTTACAATACAACACTATTAATGTACATCATTGTTAGCAATATCAATATAGATGGGTTCCCATTTAGTTAATTATATATTGCTATTCCTTTTAATTGTTTAGACAGACACATAGAAAAAGCAATGTAAACTATCAAACAACAACTATATCAAGTACCTCCTTTTTTGAAGTAGCAAAAAATCATTCGATTTTGAAAAGTGCTAACTCAAAATACACGTTATTTTTTTAAGCATATTTTTGACACTTTAAATTTTCTTATGTATCAAGTATGATTTTTTTTTTTAAATGTTAGTGTTTTTCATGTTGATTTTGAAAAGAGTTAATGCAGCATCGACCCCCTTTTTTAGAGGGCTTATTTTTAACACTTTAAACTTTCCAATGTATTAAGTGTGGATAATTTTGTTTAAATGTTGGTGATGTTCATGTCGATTTTGAAAAACATCAATATTTTTTTTAAACCATATTTTTTACATTTTAAATTTTCTTATGTCCTAAGTATGCACAATTGTTTTTTAATGGTTGATCGTTTAACCAGTTTTCAATTTGTCTTATTCCTCTTCTTCTTTTTGCTCCTAAAATGTTATTTTTAAGGGTTTTCCAAACATGATTTTTTCGTTTCTCTTTGTATTTTCTATAATTAATTTTTGAATTTTTTTTGAATTTTTTTGAAAAGTAATAAAATTATTATTTTGAGGTTAAGATTTGTTATATATTTATATATTGTTAATTAATGCTTCAATGCACATGAAATAATTGTCACTAAAAAATAATAATTTTAAACAATGGATAGAAAATACATTTTGCATATAGATATTGTTAAAAAAATACATATTTAAGGACATTTTCGCTAAAAATGACATGTTAAATACAAATTTTTAATAAAAAAATTGAATAAAAACAGTTGGAAAATAACAAATTTGATTAAAATTTAAAATGTTATATCCAAAAATGATGATATTTTAAGTTTGTTTTCCCAAAAAAAACATTTAGATAAATTTTGAAGTAAAAGTAAAAAAAAATAAAAATAAAACATACAATTTAAAAGAATAATTATTAATAATAAAAAAAACGAAGTCTTAAAAAAAAAAAAAAAAACGTAAGAAATTAAAAATACAATTAAAAAATATATGAATAATAAAAAATAAAAATATAAAACATTAAAACAATTATAAAAAACAGAAAAACAAAAACGTTAAAAAAAATTGGAACTAAAAATAAATTAAAAAAATTAAATTAAATAAAAAAATTAAATTCAATAACAAATAATTACAAAAAACACACATTAAAACAAAACAAAAATGGCAACACCACAAACCCTTAGTGGGTTAAAGCTAATTCTGGGAATCAACCTTGCCTCGCTTAAGGCTTGTGGGTTTGCAATACTAGATGAAGTGATGCTTCGTGCAACGCCCATTCTTCTTAGGTTTCGGCCCCACGATCCCTCGGTTAAGTAATGTGGCTTCCTTGCCCAGGGCTTGTGGGGTCGTGACCCAAGCTAGGGGGAGTTGCATGCAGCTCATTCTCAACCTAGGTCATAGCACCATGGTCTCTAGGAAATGCAAGGTCATTAGTCAAGCCCTTCCTATGGCTTGTGGGGTCATGACCTAGGAATAGGGGAGTTGCGTGGAGCTTCCTCTAACCAAGGCGAGGGGCCCCACGGACCCTAGGCAGGGCTTGGTTAATGACCTTACCCCACCTAAGGCCCACTAGGTCATAGGGTAGGATAGGTGTTAGGGGGAATGACTTGCACGTAGCTCCCACCCTCGCCTAGCCCCGAGGCCTAGTGACATTGTGGCTGAAAATCCAATTTTATGCAACACCCATCCCTAAACAACCTTGTGGCCCAATGGTCTTGACGCTGGTAATTTGATTCTAGGAATCATATTTCTAGCCACTCAGCCACTGGTTGTGTGGTTACGTGGGGGTGGGAGTTGCGTGCATCTCCCACCACCACCGAGCCACATGGCCTAATGACCCTGTGGTTGGCAATTGGATTCCCATAATTGGATTGCCAACCCCAAGGTTGCAAGGTGGGGCAAATATTTTTTATTTTATTTTTTAATCTTTTAATGTTTTAAATGCTATTTTATTATTATTATTATTATTATTTTTAAATTTTATTATTTTTATGATACGTTTTTCTTGTTTTTTTATCTTTTTAATTTTATTTTGGTTATTTTTTTTAATTATCGAATACTGCTTTTCCTTCAACTTCTTTATTTTTAAATATTGTCTTGTATTTTTATTTATTTATTTGTAATTGTTTTTTTTTTTTTTATAAATCTATTACAAGTTAATTTTTTTTTTTTTTTTTTACATTTTTATGTTTGAACCCCCCCCCCCCCTCTCTCTCTCTCTCCCTAGTTTTTTTTGCTTGTGTTTTTTAATTTTTCAATGTTTTAATCTGATTTTTTATTTACTTGTCATTACTTTTGTAATTTTTTTGTGTTTTTGTTTTATTTTCTCAATGTTTATTTTTTGTTTTTGTCTTTTTGTTCATGTTTTTCAAATTTTTTTATTTTTATTTTTATGTTTTGATATATGTTTTTATTTACTTCTAACTATTTTTTAAACTTTTTCTTTTCTTTTGTTTTTTTTCTTTTGTTTTTATTTTTTTTCAATGTTTTACTTTTTGTTTTCTTTAATATTTTTCATTTTTATTTATTTATTTATATCTATATTTGTTATTTTTATTTTATTTTATTTTTTCAGTAGGGTCCATGTCGATCTTCGACTAGCAACCCGATCTCAATATTTCTCACTTTGATAGTTGATTTTAAATTTTTCGTTATAATGGATCTAGTTTTCCCACACAATCTGTTAATTGCATGGTTGGTTTCTAATTGGTCATTAGAATTGGTTGAGTTTGCCTACATTGTGAGTAAATTTGATGGTTTATTTTAAATTTTTTGTTCTAAATGTTTCAATTTGTCTTAAGCTAAGATTTTAGAGTTGTTAAACTTTTAGCATTTAAAAATATACATATCCTTGGTATAATGAATTTTTCATCCAAATGCTCATTTTTTAAGTTTTTTTAGTCATAAATTTTTTTAATATTTCCATCGTTGATGTATGTTGTAAATTTAACCTTTTTTGTAGTCATGATCTTTGGTTCTAATTCCAGGGTTAAAAAAATTGTCAAAATTTGAAGGTTTTTCTATGTCATGATATTTTGTTTTTAATGTCATGGTTGAAAACAATTATAAGTATTTATCTTTAACACAATGAAGGACTAAAGGCTTTTTAGAGACATGACATTTTATCTTTAATGCCATGCCTCGAAATTGTTGGAATTTTAAGGTTTTTCAAAGTCATGATATTTTATCCCTAACATCATTGTTAAAAAATGTTGAAAATTTACCTCGAATAAAAAGATGCTATTCTAGCATAAAACCTTTTATTTCAATGTGTTTTTTTCTTCAAAAAAATTGTTTTATTTCCTTTTACTACTGTTGAACACCTAATCCTCCATGGGTAGGTGTGGAAGGCAAAGAGTCACAAAGGATTCCAAGTGACCTTGGAAGATGAATCCAAGAGTCACACAATTGTATTATAAATGTACATCTATGTGTAATAAAGATGCAAAAAAATGCCTATCTTTCTATGTGTGTGTTTAAGTTTCTCCCTACACCATGTGTGTGTTTAACATGGTATCAAAGCTGATACGTTCATAACCAGCTCAACCTTGTGTGACTCATTTGTTTTTATGGCCTGTGTAAATCTGCAAAAATTCTGGTCATTTTTTCAGCATTTAGAGATTTTCTGTAGTAGTGATCTTTGCAGCATTCATCAATCTTGTACAACATTCAGAAATTAGTTTTTTGAAGAGGAGCATTATGCATCTTAAACTCTACAGGTTTTCTCACTCCTTCCAATTCTACAATTTTCCTACAATTTCTGCCTACTTTTATTTCTGCACTTTACTGTGCAATCTTCGAATTTTGGAAAGGATTCAGTAGAAAAAATATTTTCTGCTACTGTTTAAACTAGGTCTCTAGAAAAATTATGGGTTTTTACTGAAAATTTCTGCAAACAATTCTGCACATTTTTTCAAATTCTAATGTTTTTGAAATTGCACTCTTCATCAGAAATTCTCTACTGTATATTTGTGAAATTTTCAGCACCTCTACCTCAAAAGTTCTCTGTTGTTTTACTGTTAAAAATAAATAAAAAAATAAAAAAACAAAAAATAAAAAATTTCAAAATTTTTGGTCCATAGTCGGCGTTTGGCCCTCCCTCATGGCCTCACCTCAACACTTCATCTCCCTCACACCCTCAACCCACCCTATGTATTGCACTCCCTTCCTCATGGACTTTCTCATACCCCATTGCAATACCGCACACCCCAACAAAGCGGCTCCCTCACCCCTCAGCCCTCATGGCCTCACCTCATAGCCCCCTTCACAACACACTCTGCTCACCCATCTCACTCACCCCACCCGCTCGCTCTTCCCTCCCCACCTGCCGCTCCCCATACCCTCACTCCACCCTCACCCCAAGCTACGGCCCCTCCCCCTCTCGCTCTCTGCACAGCTCGTGCTAACCCCCTCACTTTCTTCCCAACTCATGACCCATACTTTCCCATTGCCCGTCCCCATGCTCTCACGCACTACACTCCTCCCAAACCCCACCCCCTCACCCATTCGCTCGACCCCCCCTACACTCATCTACGCCTCAACCAACGACCCCTCATGCTCTCATCCTCACAGGTGCCTCACCCCTCATCCAACCCAACCCATGATCACTCCCTCTCTACTCTCACGACCCCCAGCACACCCCTCCCCTCACTTGGTTGCTCGCCTTCCCTCCACGCAGTCCCCAATTATTTTAGTTCGACCTTTTATTTGTAAATTTTATAATTCAGCCTCCTATTTTATAAATTTTTTAATTTTGACCTTTTATATTTTTAATTTTTTTTTACAAAAACCTCCCCTAGATTTCACCTCCCCCAATTAAATTCTCCCCCAGATAAACCCTCCCCCAGAAATTACCTCCCCTAGATAACACCTCCTCTAGAGAATACCTCTGTTTTTCCCCTCTTTTTTTTCACGAAAGAAAAAAAATAGCAGAAGAAGAGAGAGAGGAGATGGTAAATGGATAGATGGATTGTATACAGAGGAGAAAAGTGATGTTTGTGTTGTATGATTTATGGCATGTATAGAAGGGTGACTCTCTGAAATATTTTGACAATCTGAAGAGAAATATTATAAATTGGTCATGATTTTCAAAATAGCAGTGGCCTCATAGATTTTTTACACAGAGTTTCTAGTTTTTTGGAGTTTCTCTTAATCTTTATTGTGAAGCAGTATAGCAAGGTCAAACATCCAAGTTTTTGAATCTCCTTCTTTTTTTGAGTTGAGTTGTTGTTGGTGTAAAATATCTCTTTGAAGAAGAGATAAAATCATCTGCATTAAAGAGCTATTGCACAATAGTTTTTGCTTCACATTTACAAAAATATTTTGTAGTGACATTGTATTGTACTCATGTTGTGAGTGGATATTGCTTCTTCATTCATAGTTGCAATGAGTGTTTGAAGTGTAACTTTGAGTTGTTGAGAAATTGTTGATGTGAGTCATTATTTATTGCCGGTTAGACAACCAAGTCTATACCTCGAGGTCCTCCAAAATTTGAGTGTTAGAGTTTGTTCTTTGGGAATTCCATAATTATAAGTTCTTTGAAAGTCATTTGTATTGTTTGAAAGGAAGTTGAATCACATTGTAAACGGGTGCATTATTGGTTGAAGCCAACACCCTTTATTTCTTGAGCCTAAATTGTCGATTCTCTATTTTTGAGACAATGGCCAAAATCAATGAGGAATTAGAATTGTTTAATAACCTCATTCATTCCAGTGTTCATGATATGGTAAAAATGAGCAAGAATTCTCTTTGTCATATTCAAAGTTGTTTGCAAGATGCACAAGACAAGATTGAGTTTTTATAGTTGGAATCTCAGCTTCAGCAAAAGAGTCACGATTCTAAACCTGTTTCTATTTAGAAAATTAAGAAGGACTCCCATCAGTAGCAAGAAGATAAATTTGCAGTTGATTCACATTTAGTTCCTTGTAGAAGAGCAGTTTTACATGCAAATGCAGCAGCTCAGCCCTCACTTCCCAAGCCCACCATCAGACCATGGGAAGAGCTTGTCCACAAAAATCATAGAACTGGTCTTGGATATGAAAAATATTTTTCCTTTCATATTCCGGACTACTCCAAGCCCGTCAAATTTCAGAGTGTTGGATTTCTTTATGACAGTTCACCTACAACTATTCCAGATCCTGCTCCACTTCCACAACAACAACAATAGATTATAAAATGGCAACACTGTGATCGAGTTGCCCATATGAAAGATCACTATTTTGATCTTCACCCATGTAAGCATTGTGGTCGACACTCTCATTCTTCACAGATGCTTTAGAAACAAGCCTCTTGCAAGAAAAAATATTCATATTGGATGGATCACTTCTTGGAAATGGGCATCAGTAGCCAAGAAGATGTTTAAGTCACATGTCTGAAATTGTTCTTGAATATTGAGCAAACTTTCAATTCATTTTTCGCCATCATCTCACCTTCTACCTGGCAGGGAGGGAAATGGTGGTCATGTACAAGCTTCGATGCCACCTCAAGTGAGCCTGAGCCACAATCTCTCATTCCATATTTAGAGTCGTAGCCAGAGACACGGTAGTTCAAGTGAGCCTCAGCCACAATCTCTCATTCCAGATTCAGAGTTGTAGCCTGAGACACAACAGTTCAAGCGAGCATGAGCGACAATTCGTCATTCCAAATTCAAAGTTGTAGTGAGAGACACGGATGCCCATGAGCATGCCTTTGTTTGATGGACAACCTTAAACCATCCTTGTGAGGTTGATATTCTTCCTCTTTCAGAAAACTTCCTCTAGTAGAAGACTTCAGCTTCTTGCCAGTTTTGGTTGAGTTCCAGGAATTGCATCAAGCATTCCAATGTTCGTGGTCATCCTTAAACCATCATAGGTTTTAGACTTCCCTTCTTTTAGGTTGAAGGTATCCCTTTTCAAATATGAGGGACAGTTCCTCTAATAGAAGCCCTTAGCTTCTTGCCAGTTTTGGAAGAGCTCCGGGAACTACAATAAGCGTTGTGTTCCAGTGTTGTTGGTCATCCTTAAACCACCTCTTGATGTCAACATTTCGGAGAGCTGATTTAGCCTAAGTGCTACCATGCATATTTTGCAAATTTGTATTACAACTATCTTCTTTGAATCACACATACCCCTTCGGATTAATGGGGGGAATGTTGAACACCTAATCCTCCATGGGTAGGTGTGGAAGGCAAAGATTCACAAAGGAGTCCAAGTGACCTTGGAAGATGAATCGAAGAGTCACACAATTGTATTATAAATGTACATCTATGTGTAATAAAGATGCAACAAATGCCTATATTTCTCTATGTGTGTTTGAGTTTCTCCCTACACCATGTCTGTGTTTAACAACTACCATTTTTTTAAAAATGTTGAAAATTTTCCCCGAAAAAAGAACAATATTTGAGCATCAACATTTTAATTTTTAGGCCATTTGTTGTCCTTTTTTTGTCTTTTGACTATAGTTCTTATATTGAGTTTACAGTTCCCATTTGATAGTTTACGTTGTTAAAATCGACCTCGTTCTTATTTATAGTATTTTTTATTCATTTATTACATCTCATTATTCTTCTTGTAAGTTTAAGGCCCCTAGTGTGTAGATTAAATCCATCACACTCTTTATTACTTCATGCATCATGAAATGGGTCATGTGAATAGTTTATTTTACATCTATTAGTTCCTCCTTTTACTACAAACTTGCAATTATTTTCTTAAATACCTATCCAAACTTTCATTATTATGGGTTCATTCACAACAATGATATGGATTATTGTGTATCTTTGGAAAGCTATCACACAGACTCCATAACAATCCCAGACAAGTAATAGTGATAATTTAAGGTAAAATTAATTTTATATTGAATAATATAATCTAGTTAACATCTCCATAAAGAACTGGTAGTGGTGTCTCATCCATTATTCTCTTGAATAAGGGTACTTATACAAACTATCTGCTCAAGGGTTTTTTGACACCAATATTATATGATAGTTAAAAATAATATTGTTATTCCATGTTTTCTGTCTCTTAATTACTTCTCAACATGTTACAAAGAGGTAATAAATAAACAAACATTTTAAAAATTGTTCAACAAACAAAATTAATTACCATTCCTTCCTGTAAGCATGCATGTGTCCCTAATGCCATTATTTTCCAATAAGTCATGAATCCTTAATATATAATACTAAAAATTAATCTTCTATAATATAACAAGAGTAGTTACATAGAATAAACAAACATGCCCAATAATTTGAACAATATTCTAATAAAATTTCTCCATAATACATTAACATATTATCTAAATGAAATAGCATAAGGGAAAATTATGGGAGAGATCACGTTCCTACCAACCAATGAGCTGCACAACAACAAATCCCCTACAGCTCACACTTCCTTCTTCACCTCCTCAATTAGTATCTTGGAAATAATAACATCTTCTACTATTGTTTTAGTAGTATTTAATGTTTTTTTGCCCAACAATTGTTTCTAGCAATACCCTACTTTTAAGCTTTGTATCATTTTTTCTTTTCCTAGTTTTTTCTTTTAATTATAAAAAAGTCCTTCCTTTATCTTCTAAAGCATGAATTTCTCTCCCACTGTGATTTTCTAAACCTTTTAACAAAATTAGCATATATCTCCAACTAAATTTATTCTACCACTTACAATAATATTTCTCTCCCATTATGTCATTTCCCTTAGTGTCAATTTTTCTTCTGTTATTTTTGGGAGAAATATTTGGAAATTTCAACCATGTGGACTTAACCAATTAACAATTCGTAGGATTGAAAGAAGTCTGTATTACTAATATTCTCTTTCCCATAAAATTTTCGAAAGGAAAAAAATTATTCTTCATAAAATTTATTTACATACTCAGTAAACTTAATTCATGGTATCGATATCCTTCATGTTCAAACAATATTTACAAATAATTATAAAATAATCATTTATGAAAAAATAAATGCACTAGGGGTATCACATCCTCCCCCTCTTGAAGTTAACATTGTCCTCGATGTTTCCCTATTTTCATCAATTATGGAAAACTAAAGGGAAATTTTCACGTATCATATCTTTCATTTCCTATGTATCCTCCTTAGGGATAAAGTTCTTCTATTTAACTTTAACCTATGAAATAAATCTATTCTAGAGTGAGGTTTGCCTCTAATCTAAATTTTCTAGAGGTTCCACCTGCACCACATTCCAGTAAATAACATGGTTTTAATCATGAAAACATTTCTTCAATAATGAAGAATGAAAACTATTATGTACTCTAATGTGACTTGATAACGATATCGGGTAGACCATCCTTCCTACTATAGCTAGTCTCTCAAAATATTTGTAGAACTTGTGTGCTAACTTAGGTAAAGTTCCCAAAATCAGAGTACTTTTCTTTGGCTTAAGTTTAATATAGACATTATCCTACACACTTTACTCCTTATGTAGCACTTTTTGGTCTCGGTAAGTCTTCTACCTTTCGTAGGCCAGTCTCAATTTCTGTCTTACTTTCATAACCAATTGTTCCATCTCTTTCAGAACATTTGTTTCTAAAATCAATCTATCTTTTGGTTGACTCCAACTTAAGGGTGTGTGACACTTAAGTCCATAGAAAACTTCAAATGGACTCATCTTAATGGATGCTTGGTAGCTATTGTTGTAAGAAAATTCTGCCAAGTGAAAATAATCCTCTGACTTAGTGGGTTTGTACATCACGTATATAGAAAACATATTCTCAAATATTTCATTAGTCTTATTCATTTATCTATGTCTTTGAGGACAGTAAGTTGTGTTGAAATTCAACTGCGTACCTATCCCTACAAATATTGTTTTCCAAAAATTAGAAGTAAAATTTACATATTGCCCTAATAGAACAATATTTGTTACTCCATGCAATCGAAAGATTTATTTCATAATTTTTTTTTTTCTATCTGCACTAATTTGTATGTGGATTCGACTGCTATAAAGTGAGTTTCCTTTATTAACTTGTCCACTACCACCATAATTGAATGATGCTACTTCCTATTCCTAGGTAGCCCAGTAATGAAGACCAAGAAGATAATTTCCCACTTTCATTATGGAATGGGAAAAGGATTCCACGAACCAATGTGGTGTCTATGTTCTTCTCTAACTTGCTAGCACTCTAAACACCACACTGAGTATTCATATACCTATCCGTTCATTTCTAGCCAATCAAACTCCTTCCTAAGTGTTGTAATCATAGATGAGCCGAAAATGGCTCTCTATGGTGTTAATCTAAAATTATATTTTTAAGTGTAGGCATAGTAGGAATATATATTTTATTTGTGAAGGTTAGCAACCCATCATTAGTTGTTGCATACTAGAACTATTATGTTTTATCAATTTAAATTTTTAGGTTTTTTTTGTATTTGTCCATACACTTCATCCTTTAGGGATGTTGCTTGATTTCCTCCACAAATTATGTTTTTTCATTTAAATTGACTAATATTTTAGAAATATTATTTTCATTTCTGCTTAATGAATCCACCACTTTGTTCTCTTTCCTTTGATATGTTATATATAAAGTTCAAACTCACTCAAGAAGGCCATCCATATTTCTTGTTTAGCATTAAAATGTGACTAGCTAAACAAATAATTTAAACTAACATGATTAGAAATAAGAGTAAATGTATTTCCTAACAAATAATGACTCGACATTTTTTAAGCATATATAATTGCAGCCAACCCAAGATCATAAACAACATAGCTTTTCTCATGATATTTCAATTTTATAGATTCATTGGTGATTACATGCTTTTCTTCCATCAATACCCAACCCTACGCCTCCAACCATGCATCTTTGAAAATAGTGCAGTTCTTACTATGATAAAAAAAAATTAATATAGGAGTTGTTGTTAATAAATATTCCAGCTTGTCAAAAATCTCTTCGAATTTCTATGTCCAATTAAAATTAACTCTCTTATCGTGCAGTGAGATTATCGGGTAGGCTAGTTTATGAAATCCATTAATAAATATGTGGCACTACCCTATGATGCCAATGAAAGATCTAATATATGCCACATCCTTATGGGTCGGACAATTTCAAATTTTCTTTGGCATTTTCAAATTCAATTGCAATTCCTTCTTTAGAAATCACATGTCACAAGTATTGGATTTGCTGCTAACAAAATTGAAATTTGCTAAAATTATCATAATTTTGGTGTTCCCTGAGTGTTTACAACACTATGCTCAAGGTATTTTCATGTTCTTGAGGATTATTTTAGTATATCAGAATATTGTCAATACAAATTAACACAAATTTATATAGGCGTGGGTCGAATACACTATTCAATATAAACTTGAACATAGATGGAGCATTAGTAACTCCAAATGGAAGTACCGCAAATTCATAGTGCCTATACTGCATTCTAAAGACAGTATTGTTTATGCCTTAATTTTTTATACTCAATTGATGGTAATCGGACCGTAGATATATTTTATAAAATAATATTACCCCTTTTACTTGGTCAAAAAAATCATCTATCATGGGGAGGGTATTTTATTTTAATAGTTAACTTAGTTAACTCTCTATAGTCTATACACATTAAGAAAATTCCTTCTTTCTTCCTTAAAAACATCATAGGTACTTCCCTAGGGGAAACACTTGGCATAATGCACTCTTTGTCCAATAATTAATGCAATTACATTTTTATCTCCATCATTTCATGCACACTCATTCTATAGGGTTCTTTAAACATTGGTGTGGCTCTAGATAGAAATCCAATTCTGACATCTATATCTCTTTTATTGGATAGTCCTAAAATTTCATCGTGGAATACATATTTAAACTCTCTTATCACTTGTACATCATTTATGTTTATGGTTTCTTTTTTTTCTGTAGAAATTATTCTACACGTACAACACACAATTTTCATCCCTTATGAAAACATCTTTGAAGTTGTAAAGATAAGATTTTTATGGTGGATATTGGCCTTGATATTCCTTTAATATTATGTATGTTCCCTTCATCTCTGGTACATGTGACAATTTTTTTAGACATTTTATTATTGACCTATGTTTAGCCAACCACTCTATTCCTACCAGTAATGCATAAGATCCTAAAGGAAATACATTAAGATTCACTTCTATTTGACATCCATTTAAATTAAAGCACATTTTTTAACCCATCTCGTAAATTTTACTTTTGTGCTAATGGTCAGTTGAACTAGCCAAGAGTTATTAATCTTTTTATACTTGAGTTACTTCTATCCAAAAATTGTGGAAAAACATAACTCAAGTTGGCCCTTGTGTCTACTAAAATGCACATAGGTTTGTCTATAAGCATACCTTCAATCTCAATCATTTTTTATTGCTGTGATGCTTGGAAATATTCCAGTGTTACATTTATTATAGGTATGTTGTTGGACACATCGTTCACTGTAGTAGATTCTTGTACTAAATGCAAGGATTGAATTGATTTTTTACTATATGGGAAGTTTATAGTATATGAGGCTCTCCAAAACACCAACAATTTAACTATTCCTACTATTTTGCATCATTCCCTTTGTTGTTCAAATCAATTATCTTAGACCTTGTTTTCGATTGGCTAGGCTATGGTAATTGTTTCTATATTTTTTTTTGGTTTGATGATTTTCCCTAGAATTTTTAAAAGAAGAGAATTTTTACTTTTTATTTTGTACCCCAAATCTGTCGTTCCCCTTATTTGGTCATGGTTTTGAGTTTTCACTCTTCTACTAGTACTATTGATAGAAAATTTTGTCTTTTTGAACAACCTTGTCCATAGTTTTTGGTTTATCGTACTCTATTTTTTCTTTGTAGAAAAGAGGTAAACAATTAAGAAAAAATTGAAATTTTACTCTTTCAACACGAATATAAGGGTCATATCTCAGCATATTTTTAAATTTGGCCAAAAATTCATCCATGATCATCTGGCCCAACATTAGATTGTGGAATTCCTTCACTTTATCATCATAATATATCTCTGTCAGATGCTTTTCCATAAATTATTTATATAAATATTCCCAAATCACTATATTTTCCTCTATGGTCTACACTATTCTCACCTCTTCGCACCATAGTGAGGCTTTTCCTTGAAGTTGATAAATGGCATGGGGTCTTCACTCAATGAATATCTAACATATCACTTGTGATCATAGCATATTAAAAAATACCCTTAACTTGAGTGCATATTGGAAAATACCTCTGAAAATCACATTATTTAATCCCCTACCAATATAAACCCAATACACCTTCTCAATTTAAAAATCCCTACTTTCACTATATATTGTAGGTATCCATTTTTTCATTAACATTTTTTATACCCCTCTATATTTTTTCATTAACTTTGACCTCCATTTTTTGTACCTTCCAATGTAAAAGCCCTTTACCCTCGATATATCCTCAATATATTATGTCATTTTTTCCTCATTATATATCCCCTAATATGAACCCACGTGCTATGGTATTTCTCCCACAGCGAATCCCTCTTGAGAAATGGCTGGTCTAGCTTTCATATTGCTAGAGTACTCACACACCTAGAAATATTTAGTCATAATCGACAATCATGCCTTTTTTGCCTCTTTTTTTTATCATCAAAAGTTGGAGGTATAATATTTTTTAATTCACTTAAATTTAAATTTGTATTGATTTCCTTTTTTTTTTTTTTTGAAAGTATTTAGGTTGACTCTGTTAGATCCCTATATTACTAGTATAGTCCCTTATTTTTGTTAGTGTAACCCACTTATTGTTATTATTGTACCCTTGTAACCCCCATATTGTTATTATTGTGCCCTTAAATTATTATTGTTAGGTCAGCTAGGATTACATTGTGGCCACATGGACTCCTATATATAGAAAGGAGGTTCTGTAATTTGTATCATCCAAGAATTGTTCATTCATGTAATGTATTGGAGGTTTCCCCCTCGAAGTGGCTTATTTCTAAGGTGTTGATATCTCTTTTCTTCTATTTTTGGAGCTGGTTTCAGAACATTTGGTATCAGAGCTTTGGATTCTAGGGGTTTGCTGCCCCAAACAGGTCATCATGGCATTTTCGCTATAATTTTTTTTCTACCAAGTTTCAGAAGATAAAATTTTGAGAGTGCAAAGCTGAAATCCTGAGGAACATCGTCGCAAAATTTTAAAGTATCTCATCAAGTGGAAAAACTTAGCCACTAAAGATTCTACATGGGAGGATGAGAATTTTATAGAGAAGCATCCAGAGCTACTCAAGTGTTGAGGACAACACTTTTTTTGAAGGAGAGGGGCATGTTAGGTCCCTATATTACTAGTATAGTCCCTTATTATTGTTAGTGTAACTGCCTTATTGTTATTATCGTACCAATGTAACCCCCATATTGTTATTATTGTGCCCTTAAATTATTATTCTTAGGTCGGCTAGGATTACATTGTGGCCCCATGGAATCGTATATATAGAAAGGAGGTTTTGTAATTTGTATCATCCAAGAATTGTTCATTCATGTAATGTATTGGAGGTTTCCCCCTCAAAGTAGCTTATTTATAAGGTGTTGATATCTCTTTTCTTCTATTTTTGGAGCTAGTTTCACAACAGACTCCTCCTCATCATCTGTTTTTTCATCCTCATTCCCAACATTGTTTTCTAATTTATTTATCTTGAAGGACTCCTCTGTATATTCATCTACCTCTCATTCTCGAGGATTTTGATATTATTTTTATGTCAAATACTTAATGAGCGTCTCTTGCTGAGAATTTTCTTTCAGGAATTGCTCATTGTTTTCCCCAATTCTAGCCAATTCTGGTTTTATGTCCTTCACCATTTCTAGTAGTTATGCTATAGGAGTTGGTATCATATCTCCTAATTTCTCCTATATCTCTTGTCTGACACGAGGTGGTCTAGCAAATTCTTTTTCCATTTTGTTCTTATTTTCTTCTCATTTCTATGGAAGACGAGCAATAACTTTGTTATAATGTTAGCTGTAGTTTGGCACACAAGCCTCAATGTTGAGCCTACAACTGTAATACCACATGTAATGTACCCCAAAATCCATACATTTGTTTTATATGTACTTAGATTGTATTTATATAAAACTACCCAACATTAATAATGGAATTTACTTCCATCATCGAAAGAGTTTTAAAAGTTAATTTTCTTTGTAGGTTTATTTTCTAGTTACTTTATAACGCTTTATTTTGCAAAAAAAAAAAAAAAATGTTTTAGGCTCTCTATAATGACCCTATAATATCCTACGTTAATATATTCTATGGAAACAAAGGCGATCCTTATTATAGTCCCACATACAACTTTAATCCCATAGGACTATTTTATCTTTTGCTATACTTTGCTCAATATACTTATTTTATTTCTCATAGCATATCCAATTAATTTAATTACATCATGGTTCTAAGGGAATACCCAACCCATGAACCCTTGGCCTTAACACACAAACTATAAGTGAAATATATTCCTTGATTAATATGATAAAATTCCCCTTCCCTTTAACTTCGGGTCCTCATGTATCAATGTTCTCAGAGAGTAATGGTTGAAGTTATACTATGGTGTATGTTGCTATAAATTTTTTTTTAGTCTAACTCTTAATAAGTAATCAAACTTGTGATTTTAATAAATCCTTGCAGAATTATAGAAACATTCGATTGGAAAATAAACTAGAAAACTTCCCAAAAAGTCACACTTAAAGGTTACTCGATAAGAGAAACAACTATTTGTGATAAGATGAATGTTGCACAAAAAATTAAGTGCAGAGATACACTTGTTAGAAAAGGACAACACACAGAAGAAGAAATGTTGGCAAAAAAATCAGATGAATTTTTCATGGGTTTCTTGATTCCTTTTGAGTGCTCGACACTCAGTTGTAACCATTGAATATTTTTTGAAGGAAAAAACTATGTAAAAATGGGATGAAGATATAAACATCACATGGAATGTGGAATACTACAAGATAACAAAATTTAAAGATAATTTTTTTTTTTTAGGAAATCATGAGATTTCATAGTGAAGGTTCTCATTGAGCTTGTAGGCTTGAGTTGGGATAGTTGTCTCATCTCAAGGTAGGTGTTGTAGAGGTAAATCCCCTCTGTGGACAGAGGCGATCCCTACTAGCCCAGACCGGGTCTAGCAACAATCAAAACATGCTATGGCGCAAGTTCCTAATTGCAATAAACCAAATTGCAAAGAAGGCCTACCTCAAGTCCAATGCTCTCGTTTGTAGAGGAGATGATGCTCCTGTTTCCTCGCTCTAGCAGATCACAATCCTCTCACTTGTTGTGATTGAACACCTGCACACACGAGAAACACGAGAAACACAAGCATAAAACCCAATATATATGCAATTATGTATTAGTCAGAGAAGACACAACTCATGATCATAATGAACAATACGAGTGGAACCATAACCAATAGTCACTTATCATTAATTCAACAAAGGAAAATACAACCTGGCTCTGACACTGAACCTTCCTTCGGTGGGTCGTCAACGGAATACATCTCGGTAAAGCTTGTATGGAATGGGGACAAGCCTCTCTCTTCGACCATCAATCTCCTTGCTATGGATTGGGCACTATGAGGACTATCAAAGCTCTTGCAGCATTCTTTTGGCTATGAAGGCTCTTGAAGATTCTTAGAGACTCTTGGAGATTAGCTTGCAAAGGAAAATGGCAAGCTTATATAGATGGAGGAAGGGGAGTTGCGATTCCTACAATCATGGGATTGGCCCTATCCTCAAGGAAGCTTCCATGAGAGGTGGCAAACTACTTCCTCTACATGGAAATTCGAAGCCAACCTTCCAACTCAAATTAGAGACCAGTTTAGGAATTGGTTGGGATCAATCTTCCGCCATTTATTTTTAAAAAAACTCCTTATTAAGCATGGCGCAGGTGCGGCTCTAAGACAGAGCGCCAATTGGTGCGCCCTCTTTGGAGGATTTTCCCCCTTGGCGCGAGGGTTGAACTGTGTACCCGCGCCAATGCAAAAAAGGCTATTTTTTAGGGTTTTTCACAAGGAGTTGTCTTCAGGGTAATGAAAGTACATGTTCAGGGGAATGCCATGAAAGTGTTTTCAAGTTGTGTCACTGCTCATAGGTCATGGAATGAGCCCCCCAATCTGTGGGATGGGGAATTGCAGGGATGGTGACAAATTGCTGTGTAACAGTAGGATATTTGTCTAAGATCAGAAGGTGAAATGCATCATTTTGGAAGAAATTTTTATGTGTAGTGTGGAAAGGAGCATGGAAGAAAGTTAGATATGTGGCAAAATAAGTGAATGGTGGCTTCAGGGTAAGACAAAATAAAAATAATATTAATGGAGTCAAGCCCCGTACACTGGTTACCAGCAACCGAATCAGACTAGTTACCAACAACCGAATCAGGCTGGTTACCAGCAACCTAATCAGACTGGTTATACACCCTACACCCCCTACCATCAGAATCCTACTGGACAGAATCCATGGGGGCAAGGATATTATCAACCAACATGGAGTATAGGTATCGGTCCTTATCGAGGACCTGGAATGTCGTTCAATCCGCAATTGCCGTTCTTGGCTACCTTGGAATTACCGGACGTTTCTAAATTGACCAATGATCTGATTCTTCACAATCCTTATTGGCCTCCGGTTCCAACCAAGGTACCCGGTGACTGCCAAAAGTTTGAAGGTAAAGTTGGTGAAGAACCCCAAGTCCATGTAATGACCTACCATTTGTGGTGCTCGTCTAATTCTTGGGTCGATGATTCAATTCGTCTACGTCTCTTCCAACGCAACCTCACTGGTGCTGCCGCTAAGTGGTATATTGAATTACCCCGTGGCATATTTCAAGATGTCAATACCTTAGCAATGGATTTTCTGACTCACTTTCAGTTACCAGTTCGCTATGAAGCCGAGACGCATCTCATGACTTTGTTGAAGCAGGATAAAGCCACCCACATATCCAATCATATTCATGAGTGGTGACGTTTTCATAGGCTAATCGAGTTTGACATACCTGATCAACTGCTAACTCATTGGTTCACCACATCCTTCGTGAACAAAATCGCGCAAGATATTGCTATGGGGGCATGTGTGACTGAAGAACAGGCCATTGCGAGTGCCCAGTATCTCGATCTGGTATACTCTCAGTCTGGCACGCTTTATGATATTTTGACTGATGCTCCACGCCCAGGAACCTCTAAAGCTCCACATACCCCAGCGGTGGATGGTGTTATTGGTTTCGTGTCTCAAAATTCTCGAAAATCTTCGAATGGGAAGTAGAGGTCTAGTTCTTCCAATAATTATGCTCTTCCCACCCCTCCAGATTCTGGGAAAACCACGGAGGTTAATGCCATTCAGGCTAATCCTACAGAAAAAGCCTCCAAAGGGAAAAATAAGGGAAAAGGCAAATCCAAACCTGACACCCCAAAGTCAGAGTCTCCTAAACCCCATACTAAGGACGGTTCCCAACGTAAACCGAAGTACCCTTGCCTTATTTGTGAAGGAGCTCATTATACCAAGGATTGTCCACGATGATCTAAAATTATTCAACTTCTCAAAGGCTCCAAAGGGACTCCGGCAGTTCTTAAAGAACCATTCCCATCTCAATAGACCCAGATGGTTGAACAACCATCACCATTTACACCATTTGGGTCCCAGGTCTTTATGATGAATGGTACTACACCTGTCTCCATTGCTACGCGTTCGAAGGATTATGCTGGACCGTGTCCAACAGCTAAAAAGGAAGTTGTGGATGGCCCACCTCCTCCACCTGTCTCTGGTTCTTTGGAAATTGAGAAGCCTATCGCTGAACCTATTGTGAAGCCACCTTCTAAAGGTGTTCTATGAAGGCCTTCCTACAATCCAAATGCCCGTGTCGCTCAACACTATAGTATTGTTGAGGATTTAACACAGGCGCCTTCTGCCATGTCTGCATTGGAAGTTCTTCAAAGATGTCATTCACAACAGAAAGCTCTTTTATCTACAATCAGTGGAATTGATCCTGCCGATTCTAGTCTTCTCACCTTCGACTTAGAAAATTTTACCCCCTGACTCCCACATCAAATCGCTCTTGTCATTCAAGTCGGGATCAACGGTCTTAATATCCATAGCACCGTTGTAGATGAAGGTGCTTCTACCTGTGTCATGTCATCTGCATGCTGGAAGGCCATTGGCTCTCTGACTCTTTCATCATCTCCCAATGCCCTAGAGGAATTCGATGGTTGGGAATCCAAACCCCTGGGTGTTCTTGAGAGTTTTTCGATTACATTACAAGGGAAGGCAATCAACGTAGAAGTAGAAGTAGTTGATTCCAAGCTTAACTACAACCTTCTTCTAGGTCGTAGTTGGACTCACGCCATGCTATGCATGAAATCCACCCTCTTTCGACTTATCAAGTTCTCTCATGAGGGTAAAATTGTTACTATGGATTAGTTTTCTTTCTTCACCTCTACCTCCGAGAACAACGTTCCTTACGTGGATAAGATCCCAAATCCCCTCGACAGTGTAGGACCCAGTCTCTTCAAGGACCCCATCCTCATGGGTATCTTTCTCACACCACCACTGCACACCGTTCAAGTTAATATAATCTCCAAGTCTGATGACCCATGGATCATCCCTTCGCCTGAACAGGTGACTGATTTTGGAGAATTGATGCCCTTAACTCCAGTAGAGATTAATTACTGTGAAATCGTTTCTGCATCCGATCCTCCCGCTGCTCAACATGCTCCCTCGAGAATGGATTTAGATATATATTCTCAATCCCCCTGGCTCGGTGAGGCCGACTCGCCTGATCCTCTTAAAGATATTTTCCCTTCTGACGAAGCCATTTTTGAAACAATGTCTCTTGAGGAGCTGCCTTGGAGCGATATGCATCATCGTTCCTCCTTTATGCCCAGTCTGGGGGCAATGTCCGATTTTCTAGAGCGTGATGTATCCAATCATCTCTCTCCTTAGCCTCCTCCGTCGAGCTCACCGGAGCACAGTTCCCCTTCTTGTGTCAAGCTCCTAAAACAATAAAACAAGCTGCTATGAGGACAGTTCTTTTAAGTGTGTCAACCTCTTTAGAATAATGAAACACGAGCCTTTTCAATTAGAGTTTTGTTAGATTTAGATCAAGTCTCTTGTTTTTTGAACCTTCACTCCATTTCCTATGGACTGAAGCTTGGGGGGCATGTATCTCGAATTGAGACACCATGCTGGGGGGCATGCCCGTCTTCCTCATTTCAAGCATAGTTTGTGTTTTAAGCTTGCATAAAAATAAAACTCATTTTCAAGCATATGTTGCATATGTGTGTTCATGTGTGCATTTAATCTTGTATAAAAATAAAATATGTGATTAGATACATTATCTGAACTTTTCATTGGGTCATTTGTTATGCAATTGATGCATTAAGATAACATTGTATTAGAAATTTGCATAGCATATAAAAACATCATCACATGTAAAGAGATCCATCTAGAAATAGGTATGTGTATATATATATGTGTGTCGAAATGTTTACATAGTCTGCATCACATAAAATAAAAAATATACATGTTCATCTTAATACAGCCGGAGATGACACGTCTCTCAAAAAATATGCATATGAAAAGCCCTAATGTATAATCTGCATGGTGCTCGTGATAACAAGTCACGGCGTGCACTAAGCATCTCAGTAGTCGATGGAGGTGACTAGGCACCACCATAGTGTGTCGCTGGTATGCTAACAGAACATCGGCTAGCCATGCATAGTCCGGGATCTCCCGGGCAATGCCCTCCAGGTTCTGAATCAGTTCACCTCCTTCGCCACCATTAGCCTGAGGGTCATGTTCGACATGGGTTCTCCGCGTGATGGGCGACATGCTCGCAGGCCTCTCTAGGCCGACATCTGCATACACATAACAACTGTCATTAGAAAAAACATGTATTACCAAAAAAATCATAAATACATCAAAATAAAAAAGAGTATCATACCCAACTCTTCATCCCAATCCTCCCCCTCCGGGAGCGGAAGATCAAAATCTCCAGTGAAATCGGTCTCAGCATAGGGCCAATCCTTGACCACGATTAGCTGTCATCATAACCACACAAAAAACTCGGGTCTCCAAGAAATTTGTTGACCTCCTCCTTATCTGGGCATAAGTGCTGCCCAGTGAGCCATCCTCGGCTCTCGTGGTACTGGCTCAGCAACTATGGCGCCTTGGCCCTAGAAGATAGGTATTCATTCCAGGATGAATGACACCAAAATGGAACCGTAACCAAATTTCTTTAGTTTGACTTGCTTGCATCTTGTCAGCTGCCTCTTGATATTGGTTGTCACCGATGTAGCCCAATCGAACAGTGTAGGACTCATACACTCAGAGGCTAGTATGAGTTGGGCCTTGGTCACCTCATGTGGAGCTTATGATCCTGCAGCTCGTGTAATGGTGTGTAGCACTACTCTGAGTGCTAGATCCTAGATAGTGTGGATGTCCACTTTCCCGCTTCTCAAACCGGTTCGTGCCCCTGGGCACATCCTCGCCATTACTTGCTCCATATTTTCAGCAGAAGGTCTGTTGCCCGTCAAAATGGGTATTGGTCCTCTACGCAACAACCCGGTGATGAAATATACATCGAAAACATCAAGTTCCAACACTTGGTTCTTAAGTTTAAATACTTCTTCATTTTCGTCCCATATGCTGACCAAGTATTGTAGTAGCTTAGGCTGAGGTCGTAAACATGGAGTAAGAAAGAATTTTTTGAGTCCACAGTTCTTCAGTGCATTCATACAGGCTTCATTCTCCATAGCCATTTCATCTTCCTCCCCATGTTCCCTTTCCTTCCATTCAATAACCATTGTTCTTGGTTACCTGCATCAATATGATCAAAAACCCTTGTTAGATCTCTGTCATGCTTGGAAATCCATATGGATGGCTCACTGTTTGAAAATTTAAAGAGGAAAATTATGTCGTTCCATTGGCACAACTATTTTCATAACAGTCGTGCTAGTTGGCGCGGCCCCTTTGTGAGCAAAATTCCATTGGCATGGGTCCGTGCCCGATACCCGTGCCAATGGCAGAGCCCTAAAATTTTAAAATATCTCCTTTAGAGATCGACTATGCAATGGAAACTCATAAAAAAGGAATTAAAATGGAGCTGAAGGGAACGCCTTTTACTTGGAACAAACAAGGAGCTGAATGACGTCCCGGATCAGTCGCAATCACCACCGCAAGTTTGCACACAAACTGACCACTGTTGCTCTCCAAGTGAGGTAAAAAGTAAAAGTAATTTTGTTTTACCATTTGAGGCCTATTTATAACTTTTCAAATCAAATTTAGGTTTTAAATGTCAATTTTTCCAGTATTTTAATATATTTTTTCGGAAATGGATTTTACACTTGTTTTATGTGCAGCAACAGGTTTTTACACGACTTGGGCAGTGAAACGAGTTGTATTTTATACTTTTTTGGACTCGGTAAAAACACGAAAAAGTCATTTTCGAGTCATCTTTCAGCTCTTTTTTGACTCTCGAAACATGAAAATATTGCCGAGTCCCTTGTCGTTTTGATCTCATTAAAGTGGACACGAAACAACATCTACCCAGTATACGTTTACCCCTTTTTCGGGCTAGGATAGATTATTTATGAAAAAGGAATACCCTAGCCTGTTGCGACTAGGAGGTTTTCTCAGATATTTTTTTCTACCTTTTCGGGTCTGAGGAACTATTTACGAAAAGGGACCACTGGAGTTTACTTTTTTGCTGTCTTTTCAAACTCTCTAAACATGAAAAGATGTCGAGTTCTTCCTTTTTCAGACTCGTTAAACCCTGATAACATCGGATTCAGTTGTAATGACGTTATTCGAGTTCCTCCTTCCTAGGGCTCGCTAAATGTACTAGGATGGACTTATGTAGCAAGCATATGGTATCCTCTTCAAGCTTGTGTAAAAATAAAGAGGTACTCACCAGAAATTGTGGGGAAAGTGGAACCAAATCATTGTTGCGTTGGCAGTATGTCACTCTTGAACATGGCACTTGTCTGCATTCGTGTCGGGTTGGGGACATATCATCTCGTTTTTTCACTTGCGTCCATGGGTTTGGGTGATCCTTTTGACCTCTCCTCTACTCATTGCCTCATCATCATGACCTTTGATATTTTGATGTCAAATATTTCCAAATCCACTGTTGTGTTGTTTATATGTTCAAGAGAAGTTGACCTCTACAAGTACTAACCTTCCTCTGATTCTTGTCTGATCATGATTCAAAAAGACATTATGTTCCTCTGTCTCGCTTCGATGATGTGGGAAAAATTATGGCCCACCTTCGATCAAGGTCACTTCCTGTCGACTTCAGCTCATTATCCGAGAAGCTGATCTAGAGACTCCCTTCTAGTAACTTGGAGCCTGCATGCCTCAATGGCAGGTTCTTCGCATTCAACGTGAGGTTTTCATCATTAGACTTTGATCAAGTGATTCTACGGGTGTTCGACGCCAGCTCATTGATTCACATGCCGTAGATTGTACCTATAGTACCTTGAGGGCCATTGTCATTATTGGTGGTACCTCTCACGTCTGTTAACATCTTTCATCATTGGTTGGTAATCAGACGATGTTCTTGCATGTTCGACTTCAACTCACTTATTCACATGCTTGAACTTGTACTTTTTTCAGGTCGAGATGGAGTGCAAGACCCTGGATATCTGTTTGTTATAATCCAGGCTACGATTTTTTGGATTATTATGATTAGTTACATAATTCACTGATTGGATGGTTGCGACCATACCTGAGTCTATTTATCTATCCTTACTGGATGGCTGTGTCCATGCCTTGGATCTAGATATTTGTATACTCTATTATGGATGGTTGCACCCATACCACATATATATATCATGTATCTAAGATATCAGTTGTATTTCTCTACATAGGTTTTCTGACGGCGGTGTTTTCAGTTGGACACGTTCTCGTAAAGAATTTCACCCCTCTCTCTCTTTCAGGCCTCATGCTTTAGGGGGCATCTGTTACACAGCAATTTGTCACCGTCCCTGCAATTCCCCATCCCGTGCATTGGAGGGCTCATTCTGTGACCTGTGAGCAGTGACACAACTTGAAAACACTTTCATGGCATTCCCCTCAACATGTACTTTCATTACCCTGAAGACAACTCCTTGTGAAAACCCCTAAAAATAGCCTTTTTTGCATTGGCGCGGGTAAACAATTCAGCCCTTGCGCCAAAGGGGAAAATCCTCCAAAGAGGGCGTGCCAATTGGTGCTCTGTCTCAAAGCCGCACCTATGCTAGGCTTCATAAGGAGTGTTTTTAAAAAATAAATGGCGGAAGATTGACCCCTACCAATTCCTAAACTGGTCTCTAATTTGAGTTGGAAGGTTGGCTTCGAGTTTCCATGTAGAGGAAGTAGTTTTCCACCTCTCATGGAAGCTTCCTTGAGGATAGGGCCAATCCCATGATTTTAGGGATCCCAAATCCCCTTCCTCCATCTATATAAGCTTGCCATTTTCCTTTGCAAGCTAATCTCCAAGAGTCTCCAAGAATATTCAAGAGCCTTCATAGCCAAAAGAATGCTGCAAGAGATTTGATAGTCCTCATAGTGCCAAATCCATAGCAAGGAGATTGATGGTCGAAGAGAGAGGCTTGTCCCCATTCCCGACAAGCTTTACTGAGACGTATTCCACTGACGAACCGCCGAAGGAAGGTTCAACATCAGAACCAGGTTGTATTTTCCTTTGTTGAATTAATGATAAGTGACTATTGGTTATGGTTCCACTCGTATTGTTCATTATGATCATGAGTTGTGTCTTCTCTGACTGATACATAATTGCAGAGATGGTGACAAATTGCTGTGTAACAGTAGGATATTTTTCTAAAATCAGAAGGTGAAATGCATCATTTTGGAAGAAATTGTTATGTGTGGTGTGGAAAGGAGCATGGAAGAAAGTTAGATATGTGGCGAAATAAGTGAATGGTGGCTTTAGGGCAAGAAAAAATAAAAATAATATTAATGGAGTCCAAAAAATTTCATGTAAATGGGCTTATGATTTTAAGACCTGATAATACATGTGTACCCCTCGTAAATCACTCATAAAGTCTCGATATAGAACTAGGCAATGTAGGGGAGCATGATGAAGCATGTTGAGCTAGGAAAACATGTGAGATTCTTAAATACCTTGACACTGATGGGGGTTAGGACTCGAGGTGAGCGGTGTTGGCTCACTTGGCTAGTTTGACCAGATTTGGTCAAGGAGGAGCCAAAGTCAAGTTTAACGGGGGGATTGTTAGAGAAACTTGACCCAATGGTGGAATTCACGTTGTGTCAATAGTTTTGGTTGAAAATTAATTTTTTGGGCACTTGGTATTGGTGAATAATGGTATTAAGCTCATGGTGTTACATGTAGTTGAAGTTGTCAAAGGGATTAAGTATTCTTTGTTTTAATGAGCTAGATTTTAGCTGTAAGATATCTGGTTATTGGCTTAACTCTGTTTTAGCCATCGAAAATAATAGATCTATACTAGCTAGTTTTTATAGTTGGGGTTTTCCAAGGTAAATCATGGTGTACATGATTTGTGTATTATTGCTTGATTATTATATTTATTTCTCTCATAATACTAACATATTATAGATTTTATAGTATTTAAATTTAAAAGATATGTTTAGTAAAGGAATAATGATTCTTTGATTTATGAGTAAAGTATTTTTCAATGTAAATTTTAAACTAAAATTAAAGTAATTTTTATATTTATTTTTAATAATATTTTTCTTTTACATAAATGGTTTAATTAAATTTGAATAATCAATTATCTTTTTAATATATTTTAAATATAATTATTTAAAATTACGATTATGAGATATTTAGTTTTTAAATAACATTCAAATTCAGATTGAAATTGCATTTGTAAACAAAAAATAATTAAAATACAATGTAGACTATTATTTCAATTATTTTTGTGATTATTATTACAATATTAATGATCAGTTTTTTAAATAAATAATATCTATCAGTAATTTAATTATAAACACCATAAATGGTTTATAAAATTATATGAATAGTTAACCTATATAAATTTTGTAACAATTTTTTAGAACTCCTTTAATTTAATTACATGGCTGTATTATTATTAATATATTAAAATAATTTAATACATAAATTTTTTTATTAATATATTAAAGAAAATTATTTCCTTGGACAATTCTCCTAAAATCCTTGCACACAATTGCTCCTCAATTATGCCGACTCACTCCACACACAAAGATGATCTATGAATTATGTGCCTTTGTCCTTCTCTTTATAGATAGAATTCGATGCATGCAAGTGGCCTAGTAGAATTTCAGTTCACACTAGTCTCCCTAGTTTCCTTGGCTAGTTAACTCGAGAAGTCCCAATTATCTAGCTCGATTTCCTCGACTTTTTATAGTATAGTTGTAATTGCAAATTAACTGTGAATTTAATTCCTCTCTCCAATCAACACTGAAGTCTTAACTTGTTTTTAGTTTAACTTGTCACTGCCATCTCATACTGTCGTCTAACTAAAGAAGACTCCAACTCTACACTTGCAAACTTGATGACATTCCTGTGAACTAGAAATCAACTCATACTAACTGAAGTTCACTTAATGAACTCACATCCATGCTAAAGAAACACTAAATCAAAGTCTTCACTGGGTAGGGCACAATCTAGAAGACCTTCCATAGCTACATTTCCAACATTGAGCTCCTGATTTATATCTCAAGGTACTTGGTACTTATTTTGGATCTTGATAAAGTTACCCATCACTACTACACTAAGGGCATTTTAAGACATTTTCTTAGGACAAAAGAAATATTTTGTCTTAAAAAGTCACTTTTTATTTTAGTTATTTTATATTAAAATGCAATGTCAATTGAATTGTCTTAAATATAAAATTTAAGACAAAAATAGTGTGAGACAAAAATATTTTGAGACAACTTTATATTTAAGACAAAAAAAATTTGAGACACAAATATTTAAGACAAAAACAATTTGAGACGAAAGTATTTTAATACAAAAATTTATGTTTAAGACAAAAGTAATTTGAGACAAAAATATTTTAAGACAAAACTTTATATTTAAGACAAAAGGAGTTTGAGACAAAAATGTTTTAATACAAAAGCAATTTGAGACAAAAATATTTTAAGAAAAAACTTTATATTTAAGACAAAAGCACTTTGAGACAAAATTATTTAACACAAAACTTTATATTTAAGACAATGGCTACTTAAGACAATGACAATTAAGATGAAACCCATTTAAGATAGTTAGCAATTAAGACAAAATCATTAGCATTGAGAAGTTTGCATTGAAATTCCATGAGTGGATAGTGGATAATTATTTTTTTTATTTTTGAAAATAGATATTCAAGCCACATGAAATTTAATCATGTCATATTTATTTCTTTTATATTATATTTTTCTTTTTTCATTTTTTTTTTCTGAATAAGACTACTTCTATTAAGGTAAAAAACAGTATAGTACAATCAAGCTTGCATGCAAGCGAAACAGAGAAGCAAGGGAGTAGTAGGTGAAAGTTTTATCCACCTCTCTCCTGACAGACGATCATGTTAAGAGCAAAGAGAACATAAGAAAACAAAAACAGGTTTGCAGCTAAGGAGCCAACCCAGAGTGGGTGGATGCTGCCAAACGACTTTTTTTGCCTTTTTTCTTGCTTACTTTGACCCAGCCAGTGGGGTTTGGAAGAGCTATAACAAGTTGTTGATTATTCTGCGCTGGCGGCGGCAGAAAATATTTATCAGAATCTGAAGACGAAGATTCATGAGAGCGTTTCTGGGCAGCCGGCTGGGCTGAGGGCATTGCCGGACTGACCGAGGGAATGTCCTGCGGAATCTCAACTGTTTGTTCATCTGCTTAAATTTCCTCCTCATCCGAACTTGAGGAGTCTGTATCTTCCATTGGGGGAATACATGAATTCCATCTTTTGGATTTAGGTTTGCGGTTCAGATTCTTCATTTTGTCGAGGACCTGGGAACAAGTACTCTGGAGGTGCCCAGTTTGATGACAGTGTCGGCAACGAAAGGCTGTGTTTTCGTAATCCAAGGTTTGTGTCCAGTGGAAATCTCCAATCTTGAGGTTGATCTGCTCCGGCAGACCTTTACTGATATCTATTTCTGCACATATTCTGCCATAGGTGAAGAGCCCATTTTCCTTTCTTGAGATGTCGGAAGCCAGAAAGCGTCCTAAAGTGTCTCCAATGGCTATGAAGACCGAGGTATGCCACAGATGTGCTGGAAGATTCGGGAGCCTAACCCAAATGGGAAGCTTGGTGATGACGGCTGTTGAAGGGTCGAAATCTGGAAACCAGGGGGTGAGGAAAAGTCCAGCCGTACCCCAGAACCAAGGGCCTCCCGTTAAGGCCTTCTGGTAGTCTTCATTTAATTCAAAAACTACGATAAAGAAACCTTTTGAACATAAGAAGATCCTGCTTTTTTTAGTCCAGTTGGTATGGATCCATTGGTAAAGATCTGCAGTGCGTGGCCATAGCCCATTAAATCGGCATATGATTGCGGATTCTGCAAAAAACTGGAAACGTTCGTCAATCTCAGGAAGAGAGAAACTAATAGTGGGAACATCTTCCGATTTGTCTACCAAAAACGGCTTAGGACCCATTGATGGTTGAGCTGCTTTCGCAGAAGTCTGTGGATGGGCAGCATTTCTGCGGACTGCGTCTTTGAAAGAGCGAGGAGTGCCTGAGGAGGCTTGCCCTAAGGAGCCGCCTCTCAAGCGAAAGGTTGCTGCAATAGATGCGTCCTTTTGAATACTGTAATGGAAGAGGGGAAGGGTATTCATGAGTTGCTTACCCTTGTAAAGCAGTCTCAGGTAGACAGAGGAGATCCCTAGCTTCCGTTCGAGCTTTTGCAGAAGTTCCTGTACCAGATCTGTTGCATGCACCCAAAGCATTGTCGTTTTACCTGAAAGCGTGATTTGGATCTGAAAAGTGAGATCATCTTCTTGCAGATCTGGCAGATCTGGCTGGTTCGAAGAGGTGAGCTGCCTCCAAGAAACAGAGGACAGATCCGAGTCCAAGCTCGCTAGGCTTCGAGCAATGGCTGTTGGTGGACGGGGAACTCCATTGCCGTCGGCTTGGAAAGGCAACTTTGTCACCTCTGTATTGCTCTTTGGAGGAAGCAGGACGCACAACTGCGATTTGCAAATGCCGGAGAAGGGATCTGAGGGAGTTTCAGGATTGTTCCTAAAAACAAAGAGAACAGCTTCGGAAGCATTGCCAATGATGCCGATTGGAGTTTTTGCCAGGAGAGCAAAGATCCGGACGGCAACGACTTATGTGCTCCTGGTTTCCTTATGCAGAGGCATGCATACCCTTAGGTTCAAATCTACAGCCCAGTCGAAGGGAGAAACGATTTTTGGAGTATCCGCCTTCTGATTTGGCAGATTCGTGAGGCGCAGCCCATGTTGTCTTGCTGCTGAGGCGATATTTGAGAAATCTTCAGAGAAATCCCTTGTTTTTTTTATTCTGCAACCACCAGTGAAGGCGAGGGCTTCAGAGCCGTCTGGATCCTCTGCAGTGTAGATAGATACCCTGACGGCGGCGTGGTATCTGCTTTGGTCTTCCCTGCACAAAGGTTTGCAGGCTTGCCGATTCCGATTTGCATTCAGAATCCTGAGCAGAATGCAGCCGGCCCATTGAGAAGCTGAGCCGGCGCCGACCTGTGGAGCGATGCTGTAAACCCTAATCCCCTCTGTCGCCATCCTGATAATTTCGCTAATTAGCTTAAATTATTCTCAAATCACCTTTACAAAAAATCGGATTTATTTTTCTTTTTTCATTAAACAACATTTAAAAATATAATAAATATATATATATATATATATATATATATATATATATATATATATATATAATAAATAAATAGATAAAAATATATTATTTTTTGGTTGGCCACTCAAGGGGATTTGAACTTTGAATCTCATGTTTTAACATAATATAACTTCATAAAAAAGTGATTGTCAATTGAGTTACATTCCATGAACTAAAATTGTTTATTTTTTAAAATATGTGAAAAAATTTAAACTATCAATTGCACCAAATGTTGCAAAGGAAACGTCGTAAGGCATGAAATAGAGAAGAATCCTGACATATAAGAAATCATTAAATGATAAAAATTAGTAAAAAAAATGCCATTCAAGAAAATATTCAACAAAGAAGGATCATTAAGATGAAAATTTGGTTTTAAAATAGTAAATTGGAATTTGACATTCATTGATATGAAACATCGGATTATTCGAAAAAAATTATGGGCACAATAACATAAATAGATTTTTGGGGGTATAGAAATGATGCAGTTGAGTGAGTTGTTGAAGAATTATTTCCTCATGAAGGAGAAGGCATTGGCCCTTGACGGTGACAAGTTGTTAGCTTCAGGAGTAGGGGTTGTTGTTAGCTTAAATTTTGTGAGTTCCCTTTTCTTGGGTGTGCCACAAACTTGATCTTGTTGATACTTCATTAGCTGGATACTTAAATGCCTTCTCAAAGAGCTTATCTTCTAGTTGATTGAGCTCATGATAGATGTGGGTGAAGGATGACCATTCTAGCTCCTGAATGTATGGCCAAATTTGAGACGTCGAGGATTGAAGCTGCATATTCTACCTATAAAACTTGCATTAGTCCAATCAACAACTATTTCATATTCCCATCTCTTGTGACCTCTTCAAACCACAAGCACATTCCAAATAAGGAACAATAAACAATGTTGAGAACTTGACCTTTAAATTGGAACAAGGAGCCAAATTATATATGAAATGAATGAATTGAAATGAATTTATATATAAGAGGATGTGAAGAGAAAGACCAATCAACATATAAGGAGAAACGTACTTTTTTAATGAGATCACCTGTAGATTCTTTGATAATTTGAGTGGGATTTCCTTGAAAATTCCTGCAAGATATGTTTCCGGTCGAATGTATGAAAAAACACAAGACATTATAGCTACATAACTTTATTTTGTAGGAAAAATGAATTTCTTCACCCAGAAAACTTTATTATGAATACCATTTTCGTGTGATCTCTAGATGTGGGTAAAAAGGCATTATATAAGAAAATAAAAATGTTCATGAACTTCCCATGAAAGTGAGTGCATCGATTGATTTTAAGTTTGTTGTTCCATGTTGGTCTCTCTACTGTAGAGTTTTGGGATAGTTCTATCATGTGACTAAACAATATTCAATAAATACTCTTGCACTTACCCTGATATTGGAGGAGTAGTGCATTTTTATGTGCAACAGTATGGTCTGCGATCTCCAAATTGTGAACTACATCTAACATATCTAATTGTATGTTAGCCAAAGTTTTCCATAGGTATAACATACACAATTTTCACCCTCTGAGGGTTGTCTTTCCCATGATCACAGGCATTTTTTGATTACTACTATAATCAGGCCACTTGAAATACTTTTTATACAGTTTAAAGGAAACACCTCCTTGAAGAAAAAATAAATAAATAAAACAGGAAAGAATGTTGTAAAAATTTATTTAGACAACAACTAACAACCCTCTTGAGGTGGAAAATTCCATCCCAATTGAAAGAAGTGAGACAACTCAAGGTATTGCAAAGATAAATTAGGAAAATTGTGCAACTTTTTCAAGGATGCAAGAAGAACTTTTTCTATGCAGAATAAGAAAATATTTGCAAATGATAAGATACCATAGTGGGCATGCACAAGAAGAAGAACCAAGGAAATAAAATTCAATAAAGGAAGCACAACCATCATTCCAAACTAGCTTCTCTAAAACACATACACCTACAATAAATCCAACTTAAGCTTACAAATTTATCAAACCCTAACTTACTAACAAATTCAACAAGCCAACATGCTACAATTTGTTGAGTCAACCCAAAATAAATTAGTAATTATCGCATGAATGTACATTTGTTTGTAATTTTATTTAAAAGGTTGAAATTCTGTCAAGAGCATATAGAATATTTCCAAGAGTTAAAAAAATGGAATAGCATTTGAAATGAAGGACATGGGTCTCATGCACTACTTCCTCGGGTTGGAAGTATGGCAAGGAGATGGGGAACTGTTTGTGTCTCAAAGAAAGTATGCAGATGAGATACTACAGAGATTCTACATGGAGAGTTTTAAACCCATGAAGACACCTCTAGTGAACAACTAGAGGAAGGAGGATGCCACTTTAGGTGAAGGAGTTGATGGTATCATTTATTGACAACTAGTGGGTTCAATCATGTATCTTGTAAACATATGACCAGATATCCATTCATCTCTATTCATCAGATTAATGCAAGCAGAGATTGTATTTTCTAGCAGATATATTTCCCCAAGAAAAATATTGTGTGGATGTGTGTTATTTCTTATTGCATGTCTGAAATTGTTTTTCTAAATTGTGAAGTAACTTTTGCAAAGTAGCATAGCAGGTTTGTGTTGTGATTTTGATTAAAACTTCATGAGTAGTTGCAATATACACCATAATTTCTACAAGGATGGTGGAGGAAAATTATAGAATATCCATTAGCATACAATATGGCCACTTCAAAATATCTACAAAATTTTTTTCGAGAAGAAAACACCGAGGATAAAAGACTGGATTATGGAAGCATTAGTCACAAAAATCACAAGGGTAGTAATTTTGGCTAGAGGTGTGGAGATAGATGGATTAGATGTAGCCTTCGTTGGTGCAGTTGCTAGTGTTGTTGGGTGAAATATGGCTAAGCATAATTATGTAATCTAGATTCAGCTTTTATGTTGCTTCTAGATGATCTCAATTATCTCTACTAGTTTTTTGTTTCAAGTTACACTAATAACAATTTGTTTTCCACTCTAGCTATCGGTTTACTCTGTGGTCTATTTTAGACGCACTGGCTGGTTGTTTACGTGGTCTTTATTCTGAACCTTTGCTCTTGTGGATCTTCCTACTCCTTTGGTTTGGGATTGGTCGATTGAGGGATTTCTGAGGATCTTAGCTACTACCTGTTGGTCTTCTTTGTGGTCTATTTGAGATGCACTAGGTGGTTGTTTTATGTGGTATTTCTTTCGAACCTGTTGTGGATGATTTTGTCACCCCCCTAGAGATATTCCAGAGTTGCCATAGACCAGTGCCTAGGACATCTTAATATAGCAAGGAGCCCTTTTGGTTTGGGTTGTCAGTCCAAGAACTTGCTTACTATCTCTTGTTCTAAACAAGGAAATCAGATTTGAATGGGACCAATCTCTCTCAGAAGCTGATACAAAGATAAGAATAATGTAGGGACACAATGTAGAACTTCAGCATGAAAGCATCAGACAGTTAAGAGACCGCTTACTGTAAAGTGGGCCGATTCAAATAATATATCATAGAAATCAGATATCAGGAAGTGAATGGAGTGAGGAAACATAAGGAGATATTAGCTGACATGAGACTGATACCCAGATACACAACAGAACCATATAAGGGCGCACCAATTTACAAATCCTTATATGACAATGGCGTTTTAAAAGCACCCTCCTCAAGCAACTAATATAGCAGAAAGTATGAAAAGAGTGAACATGGAACAATATATCATGACTAGGCCTATTTAAAGCGCTTGACTAATTCCAGAAAGGGCACCACCTAAGATGAATCCTTACTGCAAACTAGTGAGCCACTCGCATTCTAGAACATGATACAAGAAGAAAAATAGCATGAAATGGGATAATGTATTAACACATAAGAGAAATTACATACTGTGAGATACCATAGATCAGAATCCTCAATACAGTTATAACCCCTCCTCACTGAGACCCTACGGGCTCTGAAACTTCATACAGAAATGTTACAAAATGTATACAGAATCTTTCTCACTGAACAGTCTGCTGATAGAAATCTGGAACCCCTACAATGTCTTCTTTTTTAGTCTTTATAGGAGTGATGGAGAATTCCAGAGGGGGCGGTAGCTGAAACACAATTAGTGACTCAATTTCAAAAATCTGGCGGAAAGCATTCACGTCTGCTCTATGAATGACTAACTGTGAATGACTGTACTAGGCAACCTGTTCATGAAATAAATGCTGGGAGATAAAAATCTCTTTATATACAAGACAGGAATAATAAAATATATGCAATATGCTGCCCGCGGCTGAGGGAAGATCTGCTGCCATAAGAGATTTGGAACAATCTGTATTTCAGTACTGTACTCTCGACCCTTGGCTTTGGATTTGAGTCCTGGATTTTTAATGCGGGGCGGATTTATCTGGAGAGTTTTGAGAATCCATATCTACGCTTTCTTTAATGGCGGTCACCTCTCCCACCTACCCTCGGCTTCTTTCCTTAATTTCGCCAGTAGGATATGTCCTTTAGTATGTTCCAGATCTTTGCAATGGAGGCTGAGAGTTAAAGCGCCAACTAAGTCGTTTTAAAACCTGCAAAACCCGCAAAAAATTAGAGAAAAATGACTCGGTGATAGGGAGTGTGGATACAACATCGGCCATGGAATCGGTAATACAGGCTAGGCGAGATATTGAGAAGATGCAGGGTGACAGGAAATACACAAATATAATGGAGAAACAGGGGGTGACAATGCAGAACACAATGGAGCGACAATGAATGAACGGGTCCAAGGTTCATAAAATATGACACGTCACCGGAACATGTGGATGATGGAGGAGTAACACAGTGTACACTGATGCATTATGATGACAAGACCGCAGGGAGTTGGACCCGAATCAGAGATCGCAATCGGAAGATGGAGCGGGGAGACCGGGGTGGTACATTTTAGAAGTTCCGATCACGATTGAGGGCGGGACTGCGCTTGAGCTAGGACCGTTTGATCTCGGAACAAGATCAACGGCTGCGCTTGCATCGGGGGACAATAAAACATTGGGTCGTGAAATGCTGATGATCCGATGTGCACGGGCCCTCCATATAAGTTGATTGCCGCACCGTTGATTTAAGCTAGATCGGACGGCCAGCATTGCGTCCGATTGTTAAGACAATAGGCCCCTTCTCGCTTTGAATTACGGTTTTTAGACTTGGGTCATATGGAAGCTGAAGCGGGAGGGCGTCAAACTCTTAAGGACTCGGCCCGATTATTTAAATTTGGATTTTTAACTATTGTGAAGCAGATTTTCGGGCGGAGATAGTAATATCAAGCGGGGTCATGAGATTTTAGGCCATGGTAGAGGTTAGAAATGGATTTGAATGAGGCAGCAGGGAAAAAATTTCACAGATAGAGGTAAATATGTACAACATCGGCTCCATCTGGGGACGACATGTTCGTCCTCGGGCATGTCGAGAACACGCAGACCATTAAATATTTCATCTTATTTGTCAATTGTCCTGTGCTTCTCACTTCAAGTAATTATGAGCATTCTTTTCCTTTATAAGAACAAAATCCGAAACAAACTATATACAATATATACAATCAGGTAGTCCCAGGTTGGGTCAGAATTGAAAATAAGGCTTGAGGAACTGGCCATTCACGGGTGCATCCAACAAATCACCCTGTAGATTTTCTAAAGTAAACGTGTTGTTTCTTCCTAGCTTCACTATTTTAAATGGCCCGAACCACAATGGATTGAATTTAGCATGTTTGCCCTTTTCTGCTCTGCGAACATCCCATCTAAGAACCAGGTCTCCAACTTGGAAATCCCTACCTTTTGCATGCTGATCAAAGACATTCTTCATTTTTTCTTGGTATTCTATCAATCTTTGATCTACCTGGTTCCTTGTTTCCTCCAATTCTACTAGTTGATTAATTCTTCGGATCATGCCATCTGGTTCTTCCTGGTTCTCATGCATGAAATGTGCCACTGGAAATGCTAATTGCAAAGGAAACACTGCAGCCCGTCCATATACCAGCTCATAGGGTGACTTCCCTGTTGCTCTTTTGCTGGTTATCCTATTTTCCCATAGAGCAAATTTTAATTGAGAGTCCCAGTTTTTCTGATTTTCAGCTATTGTCTTCTTCAGGGCTTTCACCAGGGTTTTATTGGATGACTCTGCTAGACCATTTCCCTGTGGATTATATGCTATAGAATGAGTGAGGATGATGTTGTATCTTTGGCAGAATTTCACGAACCTGGCAGACTTGAAAGCCGGTGCATTGTCAGTTACAATTCTTGCTGGACAGCCAAACCTAGATATGATATTATCTTCTATAAAATTCATTATTACAGCATCTGTAGCATTTCTGGTAGGTATGGCTTCCACCCATTTCGTGAAGTAGTCTGTGGCTGTTAATATCCATTTGTGTTGGCCACTCGATGGGGGATGTATCTCACCTATAAAATCCAATCCCCATTTTTGAAATGGTTCATTTACATGAATAGGGATCAAGTGCAATGCTGCTAATTTCTGCCTTTCTGCAAATCTTTGGCATTTGTTGCATGATCTAACCCAAGCAAAAGTATCTGAATACAATTTTGGCCAGTAAAAACCAGCCTTCAAGATTTTATGAGTGGTAGCCCTCCAGCTGTAATGTCCTCCACATATCCCCTCATGAAATTCTGTCATTACATTCTGTACTTCATTCTCCGTGAGGCATAGAAGTAATATGCCTAGAGGGTCTCTCCAATAGAGCTGCCCATTGGCAATTGCATATTTCTGAGATTTCATCCTTACAGCTCTATATTTCACCTTGTCACATCCTGGAGGACAGCTAAGTGTTAATAGGTATTCAACTATTTCTTTATACCAGGGACTAGTTAGATATTTCACATGTATCTTTTGAGTAGCAATTTCTAGTCCATGTTGCTCTTCTTCTTTTTCTGATTCTTCATTTGCTATCACAGACAGATTAATGCCCAAAGCTTGATGATTGGATTCAGATAACATCTTGGCAAGTCCCTGTCCTTTCACCAACTTAGTAGGCCTTATGTCCAAGTCATACTCTTGGATTTTTGCAATCCATCTTCCCCTCCTACCTTCGCTGTCTCCTTGAACCAGAATGTCTTTGACTGCTGCAGTAGGGACATAAGCTGTAATGTGAGATTGCAAAATATAAACTCTGAAAGCTTTAAGGGACTTTACTAGGGCGTATGCCTGCTTCTCCAGTATATTATATTTCAATTCAGCATCATAAAGCACTTGACTGAAGAAAGCTATGGGCTGTTCGTATCCATCTTCATTTTTCTGCAATAACACTCCAGCAATGGTATGAGGTGAAGCAAATGAGAAAATCATAAATGGTTTTTTGTAATCTGGCCCTGCTAGCACAGGAGCTTCAGTGAATGCCCGTTTTATCCTTGTGAATGCATCTCTAGACTCCTGGGACCATTTTACTCCATTTTCCTTTTTCAACATATTGGTTATGTGCCTAACTATCTCTGCATAGTTAGGGATAAATCTTCTCAAGAAATTGATTCGGCCCAAAAATACCTGTACTTATTTCTTATTTCTTGGCAAAGGGATGCTGTTTATCACTTCAACTCTCTTAGGATCAATTTTCACACCATCTTTAGTCACGATATGCCCTAAGAGTTTTCCCTCATCTAATGCAAACAAAGACTTTGAGGGTTCAGAGACAGGCCATACCTTCTGCATTTTTCAAAAGTTCTTAAATGTTCAATATGCTCCTCGTCATTCTTTGAGAACACTGTGATATCATCAAGATACACCACCAAGAACTTGTCCTGTTCTCCGAAAAAGGCTATGTCCATTGCCATCTGAAAAGTAGCTCCTGCATTAATCAATCTGAATGGCATCCTCGCATACATAAAGGTTCCCCATGGTGTAGTAAATGCAGTTTTCTTCTGGTCTTCTGGGAACACGGCTACCTGATTGTAGCCCAAAAATCAATCCATCATTGACATTCTGGATGCACCCACTACTTTCTGCAGGATGTGGTCCATCTTGGGCAGTGGGTAATTATCTTTGAGAGATGCTCTATTTAAATTCCTGAAATCTACACACAGCCTTATTTCTCCATTCTTCTTCCTAACAGGAACAAGATTTTCTACCCATTCGAAGTATCTTAACGGTACAATTATCTTGGCCTTCAGTAGTTTCTTAATTTCTTTTTCAATTGAGGGGAGTAGCAGAGGATTTATTTTCCTGAGCTTCTGCTTGTATGGTTTTGCATCTTCCCTCAGTGGAATCTTATGCTGTATAATATTTACATCAAAAGTTTTTAGGTCCTCATAGGACCAAGAAAATACATCTTTGTAAGATTGAAATAACTTCAAATACTTTTCTTTGTATCCTTCTGGGAATCTTTTAGATAATTTAACAATTTTGGGGTCAGTGGAAGTACCCAGATTCAAATCTCCCACTTGATCTTCTTCTATTACTTTATTTGGCTGCATGGGAACATCATTTTTATTAAATAACTTTTCAAGAGGTACCAATCCTCTAGGTGTAACATTACCTTTCAGTTGCAGCACTTTATTACCTGCTATTCTTTCTTCCCATTTGTGTTCAGCAATATTTTCAACTTCTTCCTCTTCATTACCATCAATCTCCATATTGGAGAATTCTCCCACAGTCTCCATAAATCTTTTCATTTGTTCATCATCTTCGAATACCTGCCAATGCTTTATATTATCTGGAATGGATGGTCTGTACCGTACCTCCACTTCATATCTTAGAAGCGGATTCTGAGGAGGACAGAAAGTACTGGCAGCTACAGCAAGAGAGTCTGCTACTCTGTTTTGCTCCCGGGGCATGAACTGTATGTTAAATGCTGAGAAGAAATTTTCTATCATGTCCCATACTTCGTTTCTATATGCTCTGAGCCGTGGATGCTTAGTTTGACATTCATTTTTAATCTGCCTTACGACCAGCTCAGAGTCTCCAAACACTTTTAGACACTGGATGCCCATACTCTTGGCTGTCTGGAGTCCCAATAATAGTGCTTCATATTCAGCTACATTGTTTGTAGCCTCATACTCCAGTTTAAAAGAGAGCGGCACCCATCTCCCTGTAGGGGAAATCAACAATACCCCAGCTCCATTGCCTTCTCTTGAATTAGCTCCATCAAAATGCAAAGTCCAGAGTCCTGATTCCTGATCTTCTTCAGGCTGCTCAGCTCGAATCTGACCAAAAAGGGGCTCATGTGCATAATCCTGATTTTCTTCCAACATTAAACATGAAAAGTCTCCCTCTTTGTTATAAACTGGGGAATTATCTGAGCAGTCAGCCTTAGTTACCATCTTGACAAATCTAGTTTCCCTGTATAACCTCCTTTCTTGACCTCCAAAGACTGGGACAGTAGCATATGTTAAATCCAATTTGATTGATCCCCCAATCTTTGTACCCCAGGACCTTGACAACAGCATGCCAAAGCGGGCTGGGATATCAGCAACCACAATGTCCATGACCACACTCTTTGCTGGGATTTGAGCCAAATTGACCACTAAATCTTTAATCATTCCCAAGCACTTAACCCTTTTAGAATCAAATGAATATAAATCTTTATATGGTCTTGTAATTTGCAGCCCTAGTTGCTCCATGACAGAGAGAGGCATGAGATTATGGGAAGCCCCAGAATCTAACATACAATTGTGTAGCAGCAGGTCATGAATGACTAGAGATACATAAAAGGGTGGAGTGGAAGGGTCTATCTCTTCAACATGTGGGCCAAAGACTACCATGGGCCTTTCTTCTTGAAGATTTAAACTATCAAGTGCAATCGGCAGTTCAGGAGGAAGCATGAAAGAGGTAACTTGAAACTGATATGCAGGCTGTTTTAATAACTCAGTCAGAGGGACAGGAATCTTAATCTTCTCAAGCTCTTTTTGCAAATTGAAAGCATATGGAAGCTTTTCTGTCGCAGTTTCTTTGGACTCCTTATTTTCGACTGAAGATTTAACTTCTTTTGACACTGGCTCAGTACTAGGAGGATTGACTATTTTAGAAGAAGAGGGAAACTGATCATTAGACTGCAAGGGGGTACTCAGAAGATTCTTACCTTTTTCTATACACCTCTTTGCTGCTGATTCCTTCTAAGCAGATGCTTCTTTCTGAGGTGGTTCTTCTTCTTCTTGCTCCTGAGTTCTGGTCCTCTTCCTTGAGGATCTGAGATCATATTTGACGTTGAATTGGGCTTCCATGAAATCAGCGAATTGCTTGCAGTAATGGTCAATCTCTGCTTCTTCGTCTTCTTCTTGCAGGGGACACTCCATATCATCGTTATTTGAAAAAGCCAGATTGGAATCTTCTAATCCATAAGCTGCATCTCCAGCAGAGTCATCTGCTGGTCCTTCCAGGTACAAGGGATGAGGTACCTGATCTTGCTGTTCTTTCGCTTCCCTTGGCAATATTTTCAATGGAGGCTTTCTATACTGAGGATTATATCCTCTGTTTGGAGCATTATAATAGTTTTTGGGAGCTGCGTTTTTAGCTTCCAGTTCTAGCTTGACCATCTTATTTATCATCTTGCTTATTTCATCCATTTTGTCTGAATCCTTCTCTTGATTATAGGTAGAAACCTCTTCTTTGCCTTTTCTTCTAGTTTCCTTTTCTATTTTTCCTTTTAAATTTCCAGTGGCAGCAAAATTTGCCTCCAATTCTAGAGAATATGTCTGAGCATCATCTAGGGTGACAGGCATTCTTTCCCGCAGAGAGAAACCGAAATCGGAATGAAAAGCCGCAATGAAAACAACTTTGGCAGCAACTTGTTGAGGTTTCATATCGGCAGGAAGGTTCAGATATAATTTATTAAACCTTTTGATAAATTCTGCCACTCCCTCATTGTGTTTCTTCTTTAGCGTATTGAATTCAACGAGGCACTACCCTTGGTCTTTCTTTTCTCCCCACTTCCTGAGAAAAGCATTTTCCATCTGGTCCCAGGTGGTGATTGAATGGTTTTCCAACGTCGTGAACCATTTTCGGGCTTCACCTTCCAAGGATTGCACAAATAACCTCAGGACCACATCTAGATGTTCAACATTTAAGTTCTCTGCAAAAGAGCAGAAGGTCTCGAGGTGCTTCTGAGCATCAACTTCATTCTCACCATTAAATCTTGGCAAAATCTTCAAGTAATCTTGTGGCATATCATTTAGCACTTGGGGCAAGGCCAGAGGAGCGTATTTGTTCAAAATAAATGCAGGGACATTGGCCATTGGGGGAGGCGGGGGTTGCACAACAATTTGAGATTCAGATGAAGGGAGAGGAGTAGGAGGAAGTGAAGTGTGAATAATAATGGGAATATATTGCACAGAAGCCTGAGGTGTAGATGGGAATAACTCACGGTTAACCATAGCTACTTCTGTGACCTCTTTAATCTCTTTAGCCTCGAATGTAGGATGAGATTCTCCTACAATCCAGGTAATTCCTCTACGTGGAGTTTCTGAGCGAAACTCGGGTTTTTCTGTTCTTACCTCTTGAGAAGAAGAGGGCGGATGATCTTCAACGGAATATTCAGGATTTTCGGAACGAACTGACTTCTTCTCTTTCCAAGCTCTTTTATGAATGATCTTTTCCAGGTCAGACACAGGTGTTTTCGGCTGGGAGGCATCCGACCTCAAATGGGGCTTCCGGGAAGCCAGGACTTCCAATATTATTTATCAATCAAAGATCAGTGGAGTCGCCAAGGTGAGAAATCTGCAACTCTTCACCTCTCCGTGCTCACCTGATTAGAGAGTGAAAATAAGATGTCGAACCCAGGGAAACATATATTCTTGAATTCGATCCCCGGCAACGGTGCCAGAAAGATGTTGTGGATGATTTTGTCACCCCCCTAGAGACAGTCCAGAGTTGCCATAGACCAGTGCCTAGGACATCTTAATATAGCAAGGAGCCCTTTTGGTTTGGGTTTTCAGTCCAAGAACTCGCTTACTATCTCTTGTTCTAAACAAGAAAATCAGATTTGAATGGGACCAATCTCTCTCAGAAGCTGATACAAAGATAAGAATAATGTAGGGACACAATGTAGAACTTCAGCATGAAAGCATCAGACAGTTAAGATACCGCTTAATTTAAAGTGGGCCGATTCAAATAATATATCACAGAAATCAGATATCAGGAAGTGACTGCAGTGAGGAAACATAAGGAGATATTAGCTGACATGAGACTGATACCCAGATACACAACAGAACCATATAAGGGTGCACCAATTTACGAATCCTTATATGACAATGGCGTTTTAAAATCACCCTCCTCAAGCAACTAATATAGCAGAAAGTATGAAAAGAGTGAACATGGAACAGTATATCATGACTAGGCCTATTTAAAGGGCTTGACTAATTCCAGAAAGGGCACCACCTAAGATGAATGCTTACTGCAAAGTAGTGAGCCACTCGCATTCTAGAACATGATACAAGAAAACAAATAGCATGAAATGGGATAATGTATTAACACATAAGAGAAATTACATACTGTGAGATACCATAGATCAGAATCCTCAATACAGTTATAACCCCTCCTCACTGAGACCCTACGGGCTCTGAAACTTCATACAGAAATGTTACAAAATGTATACAAAATCCTTTTCGCTGCACAGTCTGCTGATAGAAATCTGGAACCCCTACAATGTCTTCTTTTTTAGTCTTTATAGGAGTGATGGAGAATTCCAGAGGGGGCGGTAGCTGAAACACAATTAATGACTCAATTTGAAAAATCTGGTGGAAAGCATTCACGTCTTCTCTATGAATGACTAACTGTGAATGACTATACTAGGCAACCTGTTCATGAAATAAATGCTGGGAGATAAAAATCTCTTTATATACAAGACAGGAATAATAAAATATATGCAATATGCTGCCCGCGGCTGAGGGAAGATCTGCTGCCGTAAGAGATTTGGAACAATCTGTATTTCAGTACTGTACTCTCGGCCCTTGGCTTTGGATTTGAGTCCTGGATTTTTAATGCGAGGCAGATTTATCTGGAGAGTTTTGAGAATCCATATCTACACTTTCTTTAATGGCGGTCACCTCTCCCACCTACCCTCGGCTTCCTTCCTTAATTTCGCCAGTAGGATATGTCCTTTAGTATGTTCCAGATCTTTGCAACAGAGGAAGAGAGTTAAAGCGCCAACTAAGTCGTTTTAAAACCTGCAAAACCCGCAAAACATTAGAGAAAAATGACTCGGTGACAAGGAGTGTGATACAACAGCGGCCATGGAATCGGTAATACAGGCTAGGTGAGATATTGAGAAGATGCAGGGTGACAGGAAATACATGAATATAATGGAGAAACAGGGGGTGACAATGCAGAACACAATGGAGCGACAATGAATGAACGGGTCCAAGTTTCATAAAATATGACACGTCATCGGAACATGTGGATGATGGAGGAGAAACACATTGTACACTGATGCATTATGATGACACGACCGCAGGGAGTGGGACACGAATCAGAGATCGCAATCGGAAGATGGAGCGGGGAGACCGGGGTGGTACATTTTAGAAGTTCCGATCGCGATTGAGGGCGGGACTGCGATTTACCTAGGACGGTTCGATCTCGGAACAAGATCAACGGCTGCGCTTGCATCGGGGGACTATAAAACGTTGGGTCGTGAAATGCCGACGATCCGATGTGCGCGGGCCCTCCATATAAGTTGATTGCCGCACCGTTGATTTAAGCCAGATCGGACGGCCAGCATTGCGTCCGATTGTTAAGACAATAGGCCCCTTCTCACTTTGAATTACGGTTTTCAGACTTGGGTCATATGGAAGCCGAAGTGGGAGGGCGTCAAACTCTTAAGGACTCGGCCCGATTATTTAAATTTGGATTTTTAACTATTGTGAAGCAGATTTTCGGGCGGAGATAGTAATATCAAGCGGGGTCATGAGATCTTAGGCCATGGCAGAGGTTAGAAATGGATTTGAATGAGGCAGCAGGGAAAAAATTTCATAGATAGAGGTAAATATGTACAACAGAACCTTTGCCCCTATGGATCTTCATGCTCCTCTTTGGTTTGGTATTGGTTGATCGGGGGATTTCTGAGGATCTTTACAGCTATGTAAATGCATTCATTTTGGTTGGTGGATTCAGAAACATATTTTAATTTTGAATTTGATCACAAAGGAGTCTCTTGGGGTCATTAATTGGTCTAGGGGGATATTTGTTTTCCAAGTTGTTCATTAATTATATGAGCGACAATCCATTAATGGTTTGTGTTGTCATTGAAGATCTTTGTCAATTGTGTGCTTGATGAGATTTTTTGAAGGATATTAGTCAACGATGATTCAATAATCTATTGTATTTGAAGGGGTGTCCTAGTGGATTGAGCTAGTGACGATATACATCAAGTGGGTTCTATAATTTATAAGTGACATTAATTTTCCTTGTTTACATATTTTATCGAGGTTTCTTCAGACACTGCTACATAAGGTATTTTTTGGTAATGTTATCTACTTTGATGAACATATAGGTAGGATTGCAGAGTGCCAGCGGTGTTAACTTAAGAAGCTCAAGCTATCAGGGCTGGGTGACGTGGACGGGTTTGCTATCGGGGCACTTGTCCATCATTGCCATAATATTTCAAAGCTTATCTCCTTTGATTGGATGAATGCTGATTTCAGATCGCATTTCCACCTTCACATGGTTGGCCCTGTTCAGTAGAGAATAAATTATTCTTGAAACCAATAGAAGCTCATTCATCTTTATTTGCATCATCGTAAATGTCATCATTGTTCTCAGATTATTGCAGTGCCGAAATTGTTAGAAAAAATTAGGCCACTTATCACATGATATTACCCTGCACCATTATCTTTATAAGCCAAGAATGACCTATGCATGGGGCCAACATTTTTTTTTTTTTAAATTGTTACTGTATGCACTAAAATTTGACATGAACAAACTCCTTGCATGCCTTGACGATATAGGAGATGGGTTTCTAGACTGAAATATGACTCACAAACCCAATATTATAAATATATCTTTAGTTGATCCTTTAGTTGCATCATTACTTAATCCTAATTAACTGAGTAGTGAGACATTAAAAATGCCTAATTAATCATGAAATTAAATAAATATGGATATGACAGGGAAACCTCTAAACTCCTAACCCATTTAACCCCCTAAACCCTGAACCTATAACCCCTTAAACCTTAATTCACAACCACTAACCCATTTAACCCCTAAACCCCTAACCCATTTCACCCCCTAAACCCTAACCCCATTAACCCCTAACCCATAAAATCCTTAACTGCTAAATCCCCTAACCCCCTAAACTTCTAAACCCCTAACCCATTTAACCCCCTAAGCCCTAAACCTCTAAACCCTTAAGCCCTAACCCCTTAAACCCCAATTCCCAACCCCCAACAAATTCAACACGCTAAACCCTAAAACTCTAAACCCTTAACCACTAACCCCTTAAACCCTAATTCCCAACCCCCAAAAAATTCAACACCATAAGCCCTTAAAAACCTAAACCATTTAACCCCCTAAATCCTAACACCATTAACCCCTAACCCTTAAAATCTTTAACTGTTATATCCCCTAACTCCCTAAACCTCTAAACCAGCCCTAACCCATTTAACCCCCTAAACCCTAAACCTCTAACCCCTTAACCCCTTAAACCCCATGTCCCAACCCCTAACCCATTTAACACCCTAAACCCCTAAACCTCTAACCCCTTAAACCCTAACCCATTTAACCCCATATACCCCTAATCCGCTAACCCATTTAACCCCATAAACCCTATACCTTTAAAAACTTAACCCTTAAGCCCTTAAACATTAATTCCCAACGCCTAACCCATTTAACCCCCTAAACCTCTAAACCCCTAACCCATTTAACCCCTAAACCCTAAAACTCTAAACCCTTAACCCCTAACCCCTAACCCCTTAACCCCTAACCCATTTAAGCCCATTTAACCACTAACCCATTTAACCCCTAAACCCTAAACCTCTAACCCCTTGACCCTAACCCATAAAACCTTAATTCTCATCTCCTAACCCATTTAACCCCCTATACCCCTAAACCCTAAACCTCTAAACCCTAACCCTTTTAAACGCTAAACCCTAAACCTCTAAACCATTAACCCCTAACCCTTAAACCCTTCACTCCTAACCCATTTAACCCCAAAACCCATAAAACCCTAACCCATTTAACCCCCTAAACCCTTAACCCCTTAAACCCCTAAAACCCTAACCCATTTAACCCCCTAAACCCTAACCCCATTAATCCCTAACCTCGAACCCCTAAAATCCTTAACAGCTAAATCCCCTAACCCCATAAACCTCTAAACCCATAACCCATTTAACCCCCTAAACCCTAAACCTCTAACCTGTTAACCCCTTTACCCCTTAACCCCTAACCCCGAACCCCTAAATTCTTAACTGCTAAATCCCCTACACCCATTAAACCTCTAAACTCCTAACCCATTTAACCCCATAAACCCTAAACCTCTAACCCTTAATCCCTAACCCCTTAAACCCTAATTCCCAACCCCTAACCCATTTAACCCCTAAACCCATAAAACCCTAACCCATTTAGCCCCTAAACCCTTACCCCATTAAATCCTAACGAGCCTTAACCCCTAAAATCCTTAAATGATAACTTAGTTAAGGATCATCACGTTAACTGATCAATCAACCGAAAATAGATCATGCATGCAAGGAATTCGAATTGCTCAAGTGTGGTGGAGATTCCAAGCCAATGTAACATCAATTGTAGACTAGTCTTGAGTGTACAAGTGTTGCATGCAATCATAGATCAACCGTTGGGAATGAAACAATCAATTTGGAGGAAATTATTAAAAAATAGGGGCCAATTTCATTAGGATTTGTGCAAGGAAATAGGAGCTTAAGTAGAGGGATAAATTGATTAAGTCTAGGTCATAGCTTCTCATTGAACAGAGAGAACAATTATTATTTTGCAAGTTGAGCTCAGAGAGAGCTAGCAATTGTAATAGATTCTCTATTCATTTGATTAATGCAAGCAAGCTTACAGGGTTTTTACGAGTTTGTTTCCCCTAGATAAATCTGTGTACTTGTGTACGTGATTGATGCATGTTTGCGATTGTTGTTCTAAATTGTGAATTAATTCCTGTAGAGTAGTAGAGTAGAATTGTTTCTCTTGATTTAGATTAAATTTCTTGAGCGGTTGCAATTCTATCACCATACTTCTACATTAAGCTTGAATTTATCAATAAATTTTCCAAGATAGTTACCAATTGTAACTAGGGCATCATCACTTTATTAGTGAAGAGGCATGTGAGGAAGACGAACCTAGACTGGGACAATTGAGGGCACATCCACTTCCAAGTCAAATTCTAAAGTCCATTGAGTTATGTATGTGTTTCCCAACCCCATGGAATAGGGTTTATTGTGAAAAATCAAATCTCTCACCTTTTTTTCCCCAAACAAGAAGGCATAGAGTCCTCAACCACAAAAATAATGAAAGAGATGAACTTGAACCACAACCTTCCAATTCTTCACTCTCCACAAGTATTTTGATATTAGAATTGGCCATGGTCCAATAAATTGCTCAACTAAACCTGTTCCACCAAAGCAAAGCCTTTAAGATAGAAATTGCATGGGGTGATTCAAAATAGGGTTATTAAGAGTTTTCTTAACAAAACATAACGTAATGGATTTAAGCATAGGGAAAGGTTGAAGAGAAGAAGCAAGGACCTTGAAGGCTATCGCCTTCAAAGAGAGGGATGCAAGAGAATTCACACTCCCTTCACTCTTAGATCTTTCTCTAAAAAGGATGAATCAACAAGAGAAAAAATCATGGGTAAAAGAGAAAATGAACTATGGTTTAAAAATAACATGTTCATGAGTATAAAATTTTAATATATTAAAATTAAATTAAGCATCTCATCTATAATTCTCTATAATTCGCTATAACAACATTTCAATTTTTTAATAAAACAAATAAATAATAATATCATAAATAAATTAACATATATGTACACTAATTTAAAAGCTTTTAAACTAGCAGTTGCCCTAGAAGGTGCAAAGAGAGGCCGATAGGAGTATTAACATGAAGTATTAATTTGAAGTTGTTGTAATTTGATTTCAAATAATAAGCATTTGTTTTAACTACTGCCTTGACAATTACATATGCTTTGATCCTGTTGAATTTTGCAACAAGAAACAGTGGAGGCATCCTAAAACATCATCCTTGATCTTAGTTGGAAAAAAATCACCTAAACTAGGTGGGGCCCACACAGGATATTTTTAGGTATATGTCTATTTTTAGACATGGTGAGCATATTATATATGTAGTAGGAGGCTATTTGTGGATGGTTGATCAAGTCGGAAAAATAGATGAAATTCTATTTTTAGAATATTGGACGAAGTCTATTTATAGATCATCAATCTAAAAATAGATGCATGTTGATTATTATTAGCTCTTAATAATAATCAGACTCTAAACAACAACTTATTCTCTTGGAGCACTTCAGTTCAGTGCACAAATGTGGCACATCAGTTGATAGAAGGAACTATGCTATTCCTAAGGGTTTACTGGAGCTAATGCATGGAGGACTCGGTTAGAACTCAAGTGGCAGAGTTATGACACAGTTGGAAGAAGTAGTCATGGAGATGTACTCAGTTTAACTCAGTTAGACTCAGTTGAGCTAGTTGTATCTAGTCTAACTGATTGATACACTAGTGAGAGTGGAGTGAATTAATTGGTTAATTAATTCAAAGATAATAACTCATTAATCAACTCAACAATACATTATTTAACTACAGTGCATGGCAGTTTCAGTGGAGACCAGTGGAGAGATAGGTGAAAGGGCAAGATAGACTATTTGTTGTGACTATTGTGATGCATTGATTGCATCACACACTCAGTGGAGATGTAAATGACGATAAAGCAGTCAAGGAGAGTGGGATTACATCAAATTGGTCTTTGTAATCAGGTTAGATTGCACAGTGGAGACAAGCTAGCAGGAGGGCAGAGATTGGTGCATGGATTTGCATATTTCTTCTATGTTAGTGTGTGATGATTGATTGTACTAAGAGCTTGATGTACTAAGCTTTGTATGAGATTGTTACATGATATCCATGATACATAATATATAGTTTGGGTTTTCAGCTTTAGGCTTTCTCGTTAATATTATGTGCGATTTGTTTTATGTTTCGCATGTGTGTGCAATTAATTTTCCGCAAAAGATTAACAGTGGAATGATTATGTATTTTGAAAGAAGTTAAATATTGTGAGATCAGGGGAATATCGATGTATGCATGCTTATTGTATACTAATTTCTACAGATCCGTCATTATGCTAGCCAGATTAATTTATAGAAAAATGTATGCTCCAGTAAGCCGAGTTTATCATTTACCTAAAGAATTTTCTATATTTTTTGGAGCAGGTAAATAATTGTTGAATATATCTGATGTCTTTGCAGTGCAGTGGTTTCTAATGGTCAAATTTAAGATAGATGGAAGAAACATGTAAACAAAATGACAAAAATATAGTGTACAAAGAGATCTCTCAGTGTGCCAAAGAGCTACCTGGGGGAACAAATAAAGTGAAAATTCCAGGGTCTGTTCAATGCAACTCTCTCCAAACACCAATGGCTGCTGAAAGGTTATTTGAGCTTTCTTTGGAAAAGGAGTGGATCACAAGGATAAATCCATTTTTGATAAGGCATGGGAAATTACTACAATAACTTTTGAAAGGTTCCCACAGAAATGATGCATGGGACAAGATTGATAAGGTATCAATCAGTGAAGTTGACAGATTCCTACAGCTGTTTTCCAAATTTAGCTGAAAAGACTTCTTTGGAGTATCCTGGCTCATTTTCACTTTCTCCATCCATGAAAGGATCTATTTCATCTACTGGGGATTCTCTCACTAAAAGGTTTTCCTTTAGGTGTAAAAGTTTTCAAAAATTTGCAGAGAGTTTATTTAAAACATCGAATGGAAATTCTAAATCTCATCTAACCAAGGAAGATAATCTTTAGATCAAGAAGTCTTTTGGTTGGGAAGATAATGCTGAAGATGAAGAAATTATTGGAGGTGCTGCGGAAGTTTCTCTAACAGCTTTTGAATTTTTTTTCAAAAAATAACATCTAAAAAACTAATAGAATAACATAAATAAACAAAACTTGCCCATTGATTCGAACCAAAAATGCATGGACAAAATATGGAAAAATGTGTTCCTAAGCATGTTTTGATTTCCACAATTAAGTTGAAACTTGTCGCGCAGTTGGCTGGTACCATGGTGTAGTTGGATATCACGTCAGTTCAACACCCCTGAAGGTCTCCTCTTCGAGTCTAGGCAATGCCATTTATGTAAATTTTTTCGGAGCTTCCTTTGCAAATTCTCCATTTTCGTTGCAAGATATGCTGTGCAATCAGTGTAAATATTGTCGGAGTTGTCGTTGCAGATTTTCCATTTCTGTTGTGAGATATACTGCGCAGTCATCGGCTAGTGTAGTTGAGTCTGCTATTCAAATCAACTAGTCTCATTTATGTTAATTTTTTTCATCGGCTGAATGCAAGATAGTGCTGAATGATTTTAAATTTCATCGTTTAAATCAATTGGTGCCGTGTAGTTTGTTATTAAATCTTCAGTCTAACACACTGAAGTTCTCTGGTTCAAGTCTGGGAAATGCCTCTACTTTGCTGGAGTAAAGTTTTCTGGTTCAAGTCTGGGTGCACCATTGATTTATTAGAGCGAAGGTCTCTGTTCATGTCCACTTTACTGGAGTAAAGTTTTCCGGTTCAAGTCTGGGCTCACCATTGATTTATTAGAGTTAAGTTCTTTGTTCATGTTTGGGCTTCTTTGGTTAATGTCTCCACTGTATGTTTTTCATACAGCCTTGACACGTGTAAAGTGCCTGGTATCATGTTCTAACGCATTGAAGTTCTCTGGTTCAAGTCTCGGTGGCGCCATTTCTTTGTCAGAGTCAAGGTCTCTTGTTCAAGTTCGGGAAATGCCTCTACTTTGCTGGAGTAAAGTTCTCTGGTTCAAGTCCAAGCATGCCATTACTTTATTAGAGTGAAGGTCTCTGTTCATGTCCACTTTGCTGGAGTAAATTTTTCTGGTTCAAGTCCAGGCTCACCATTGCATTATTAGAGTGAAGGTCTTTGTTCATGTCTAGGCTTCTTTGGTTAGTGTCTCCACCATATGTTTGTCATACATCCTTGACACATGTAAAGTGCCTTGAGTGGGATATTAACAAAAAGAGTTGGTGATTATGTCTCCACCGTATGTTTGTCATACATCCTGACACATGTAAAGTGCCTTGAGTGGGATATTAACAAAAAGAGTTGGTGATTAGAGTGGGATATTAACAAAAAGAGTTGATGGTCATTGTTGCTTTTGTATTTCAGCTGCTTTCTACATTACAGAGGCCCATTAGCGTTAAGAAGGAATCCCATGGTAGACTCCATGGTGGTTTCAGAAATCAGAAGTTATCTTGATGAAGGTGTCGAATTTCAAGGTGAGTTGTTAAAATTTAGAAGGGATGGGACTCTCTTGATGAATAGGCTCTGCTTGACTCCAATTCATGGTGATTATGGGATGATCACACACATTATATGAATTCAGTTTTTCACTAAAGAAAATTTTGAATTGAGTCCTATGTCATTACCCTTTTACAAGGATACATCTACTAGATGTGCATATAATTCATTGTTTAATCCTTTCCTATACATGCCAAATGTAATTGGACAAGGATGTTTCTACTATGAAATCTGTGGGATTTTCCAGTTGAGTGATGAGGTTTAAGCATAAATGTTTTGTTGTGGTTGACACTTAGAGATGTTGCATCTCTTGGATTAGTTTGAAAATTCTTTTATGAGTTGATAAAAAATAATGATTTATGGTGAATGGTTTGCCAAAATGCATGGCGAAGTGATGCAACATATGTGTTAGAAATAGTTCCAAGTCCTAAAAGGTTAGGATGGGGTCACATTGCAAGGGAGACGAGTACACTTGAAGCTGCTATATGGAGGACACTTATAGTTATCTTAATATTATTTAAGTTATTCTTGACAGGTAAACTCTTACTCATTTTCCTTAGCAAATACCCTTTGTCTTCATTGATTTTTGATGCCTAAAAGGGCTCATTTTTGCTAGATTCAAAAGAAATTTTAGGTTATGCTCATAAATTCCCTGGCTATAAAGCTGGAGGACAACTTTATGCGGGTATAGTAACTATTAATGTTGTGAAGAAATATTATTAATGAAATTTTAACACTGATAATGTGTATAAGTTAGTGTGAAATTTCCATCACATGCATTAATGACTCAACTCAAGCTAATCATAAAATATTGGAAAAATCTTCTTGCTTGGATTACTAATTAGTTTAGATGACTTAAAATACAATGTTATTTTTGAAACCCTTCGTTTGAAGGGTTTGATCCTTTTCAATCATGACAACCCTTTGTATGCATTTGTATTTCACTTACGGAGGAGAAACAAATTTACATCTGGCTGGATTGTCATTTAAATATTGTAAATTTATGTAAGATATAAATTATATTAATTATTTCTATTTTTTAAAAAACTTTTTCCAACTTATAGGCAACATATCATGTTGTATATTAATGTGTATTTTGTTTATAAGGTATCTTTAAAAGTAAAAAAATATATATAATATTTCATTTCTTCCAACATGTACACATGTTACATCATATTATATATCAGTAATTTATTTATTTTTTCCTTTATATATATTTTCAATTTTCATTTTTGTTTTTTAAATATACATTATGCATTAATATACAACATGATATGTTTCATATTTATTAGAAAAGTGAAAAAAATTAATAAAATTCTAGTATAAATTATATCTAACATAAACTTATAATATTTCAATTGAAAATTTACGGTTTTTCATCTAGTATCCAAAATGATGAAACAAGTAAAAAAAAATAATATAATGCAAGTAGTAAATACATTTTGTTTTCTGATGTAAATTTAAAACAAAACCTGTTATATGCTGGTGTGAATCTATATATATTTAAACCAAAAAATATAAGCATGTGCATAACTCTAACCATAAATTAGGTTGCAAAATTCTCTTTAATGAAAGTTTTTAAATTTATTTAAAAACTTTAATTTTAATTAAATAGATGGAATTTCACTTGGGAAAAATCATTAAATATATGGGGTAAAATTTAAAGCAAAAATTGTAACCATCTATTAAAGTGTTTTGTATCCCAAGTTTTTTAAGGACAATGCATGTGTCACTTGAAACTATAGCAAAGACACCAAAACTCAAAGCTTATTGAAATTGTATAAAAAGTTATATTATTATTGGTTTGTGATTCCAAAAGCATACCACTAAAAATAATACACTCACAAAAAGAATTATGATGAATTAATATTGTATAAAAGATACTTAAAATAATAATGTAATAATAATTGCAATTCAAATAAATATAAAAAAATTTATGAAAAAACATATACAATTAATAGAAAAAATTATAGTCCAACCAAATTTAAAGTTTGTGATTTAATAATTTAATAATATAATTATAATTCGATTTAATTATTCCTCAAATTATTAAATAATCATTAAATATGAATTATATTAAATAATCATTAAATAATAACTAAAATATCCCGACCACAAAAGATGATTCATGACATTACTTGCACGCAAATCTCTAAGAAAACAAACAACTTGGGTTATGTTACAGTAAATAGAAATGTTATTCACATGAGGATTTCTACTTTCTAGCATGTCCATTGAGTTTCAACTTCAAACAATGCATGATATAAGTCAATCATCATTCTTATAATATGTGGCATAATATAAAATGCAACCACGACTTCTCATAATGTTACTCCCGTTGCAAACTTAAACTTGAATATTGGGTATTTAGAAAATGACAAAAATTTCAATGATGCTGCACAAATGAGGTGTGCAAAATTTTCAGAGCTTCACTTTATGTAAATTTACAATATAGTTTTTTATTTCAATAGATTTTAGAATATGGTTGAAACTTTTTAATATATTTATTAAAAAAATAGAATATATTCATAAAAATTTGAATATATTTCAAAAAAACTTATTTTAATCCTTGATTTTATGTTAATGAGTTTTAAAATGAAAATAAAAATGAATCCATCCATAAATCGAAGAAAAATGTTGTTCATGAATCTTCACACGAAATTCATACCCAAACATAGGTACTATTAAATAAATAGAAAAAAAATAAGAAAATATTTAAAGGGTTTGAAAAGAAAAAGGCGTGTGAATGACCTTTATTTCATTTCTGTTTGAGCATTTGGGTTTTCTTGGCGGGAACTGTTCGAGCATTTGGGGTTTTCTTGGCACAAGAGCAATGTGCATTGCAACAGTTCTGAGTTATGATTCTGAGTTATTGATCTGAGTTTTGGGCAACAACCATTCTAATACAGTTGTTTGAGCTCTCTTAGTTAGAGTTGTAAAGATGTTGGCAACAACTAGGAAGGATGAAACTAATGAGCAAGCGTTGAAAAAGAATGTGGGTCATCCCCAAACAGGTAGAGATTACGCATTTACACTTCTCTGCTCTCCTATCTCTCATAGCCAGTAAGTCTCCATACACATCCTATTGCTCTTCCTGCCGGTCTTTACAACATTAAGTGAAGTAAACCTCAACATGATCATGTCTGAAAATTTCCTTGCCTGTAATTTACCCTAAAATTTTCAGGGAATGGACATTTGTGTGTTTGGATCATGGCTCTTTTTTGTTTTTATGGATGTTTTTATTTCAGATTTATTTTTCCTCTAATGTTGTATAAGAATAGTTGTATTTTCCTCAAGCCTCTGTGGCAAACTAATACATATAGTTTTGCATAGATTCATGGAAGTTTCTCATAGTTTGTAGATTCCCTCATGACAGAACCTTGCACCATTGACTGTACATTCATGTAATTAGAATCTCATTTATATAGGTTGGTTCTACTCATCATAGATCCTCATTTACAAAAATCTAAAATTCAAAAATACTCGCAAATATTTACAAAATAGAGAACTGACCATTTCAACCAGAGACTCATAATCTCTACAGAAAAATTGTGTGTATAATCCAGGGGGTGGAGCCATTATTTGGGCCATAGGGATAGCTCTCAAATGATTCTGAGTATCTCTCTTTTCCCATGGCTCCTGCCACTGGTCTGCCGTCATCAGGTAGCGGTTAGGATTTTAGGATGGAGAGTTCACCCTAAAGTTGCCTTAGAATGGCACTATCAATGCCTTTGCCAATAGAGTTGGCTATGGATGTTACACAGGTCGGTATTTAGTTTTTCTCTCTGATCATCCATCTTGAATTCCAGGTCACTCACATATTATTTTTCATATTTTGATAACAGTTCCAGCTTGAGCTCAGTGTTTTGCATACCTAGAATTACCTGATCCCATTTTTCTCTGTTTCGCTCCATTTTTTTCCAATATTGATTCTACTAGTTTTAATTGATTTCTCCACATATTGTAGGCACGAGCCTGCATTCTACCACGGAGGTATTATTTCCTCCTGGAGCTGTTCTAGGGTAGGGGCAGGCATCTTCTGTTTTCTCCCCCTGTGAGCAAAAAGGGGGTTGCTCTCCATGGCAGTTATCAAGCACATACTCTTATGTGTCTCCTTTAGATGACAGTGAGGAACGTGACAGAGGGAATGTGAGGAATGAGGGTGCTTTGATCTTGCTCTGTTGTCTTCAAACTTAAGCTGATGTTGCTTTCCTGCCAAATCTACCTCACAAAAACTGATGCTTTCTTGTTTTTATGGCATACTGATCATCACGATGAAAGTAATTCAAATGACCATATCTCTCATGCCAAATCTTATTTTTTGTACTGGAACATGTTAAAAATTCTCGTTATCATGAAGGAGAAATAAGTGAAAACAACATTCCCTGCAGTAAAGGGAATAAAGTAATGTTTGTATGAGTGAATGGTTACTGTGGATGGGTGACAACTTTGCATCTTTCAAATAGAGGATACTAGGTTGAGGTTGTTGATAGCCTTGTCTGCAGGTTGTTTGACCACTAGCTTGGGATCAACTCTCTAACTTCCATTTTTGTTTGACCAGTAGCTTGGGATCGACTCTCTAACTTCCATTGTCTCAATTCAGAAGAGATGGAAGTAAGTCTCTAGCAAACAGCTTGACCTCTTTGTGATTTTGATTTCCTTGTAGAGACTTTTGAGTCCTTTGAACCCGAGGCAGTTGTAAAATTTGGAGAACAGAGGTCTTCTCCTTATTCCATCATAGATAGAGGAAGAGCAGTCTATATTCAACATAAAAATCTAATTGGAATCATGAATGTGCTTTTTGTTATCAAAGGATTTAGCCTAGAAGGCCATTTGGTTAAACTTGGTACCATGGATTATTTTCTAGTTAGCCAAATAACAAAAATCCACACCTGCGTTCGTTGCATCTATGAGATGTGTGTTTACCACATACTTACCCTTGCGAGATGCATTGTTTGCTAAAAAACATTGAGCTGTATTCAGTAGAATTTGCAGGAGTGAGGCAGTATGAGTGAGGCAGCATGAAAATATGTGACCTATCCCGTGGCCTAACTATGAAATTAATGAATAATTACCCCTATCAAGCCTCATTATTATAGCCTCTATAAAGCCTTGGTTGTTCAATGCACACCTAAATGCAAAACCTTCAAATTTTGAAGCCATCTTGGGGAGCTAGTTATAATTTTGAAGCCACAACTGTGGACTTACCTTTATAAAATTGAATTTATAAAGCCCTCTTCAATGGCTAGCTCCCAACACCACCATCATCCAAATCTGTAGTCTAACGAGGATGCAATTTCACAAGTATAATTAATGCTACAATTTCTTTTAGAAAATAATGGAATTTTTGCTATTTTTCTGAGAAAATTTTGGAAATCTCAATTAGAAACTTTAATCTGGGTTGCAACTATAAAATTCCAAAATTTTGAATGACCTCAACTTTTGATAACACTGAATCAATTTCAATAATAAAATACAATTCCAAAATTAAATTTATTAAAAAAAATATTATCAAAAATTTCATTGGACACTGCCTCATCCAAATTGGATAAATCATTTCGTGGATGAATCCTTCACAAAATATAATTTATTGACTTAATGCTAATTTTTTCATTCAAAAAATAAGTGTGTTATTGTGGTTTCTATTCCATTTATAAATTCTCGAGATGAATGAAGGACACAATTGAAGTTCAATTTAACAAAGCCAAGTTTATTTTCTGATGGATCATGGGACTTAGAATTTTAAAATTTCATGGAATTATTGAAAACATATAGATTTTAGGAATTATTTAAATTATTTATTTATGTGTTATTTTTTATTTCTAAGATTTTTTTTTAAGTCTATTCCTCTTCATGGCATATCTAGGAGAGTATCCTCTTATAGGTTTATAAGTCTAAAGAGAGCCAATGAAATGGTTATAAAATTACAAGTTATATCAAAATTCAAACTATTTCTACTAGTAAAAGTAAAAGTTTAGATTGTAACATATTTTAATGATATTTGGTGTCTTTCCCAATGAATGGAATGTTAATATCAAGGTCGTGCTCTTCCTTGAGTCTAGATGTAATTATTTCTATCCCTAAGCTTAGTCATTAATAGATTATTTTGTTCCTCGAGCTCCCCAAGATGGCTTGATAAGGCCTCTAGTTATCTGGCTAGGTCACAGTAGTTCAACCAAATTTTAGAGAAAATGTTGTGTTTTCTGGGTCAGCCACCTGATCAAGGGTATAGAATCCATCATTGTTCAATGCGAGGATGAATTTAGGTGGGAGCAGATGGGCATTTCCACAACCATACCATGGGTCACAACCAATACAGAAAATTCTACTAGAGCCAACTTGCCATGAAAGTCCAATTCTAATGTGTTCTATGGAGTTCAAGATCGCTCTCCATATTGTTGAGATATTAGTTCTCAGCCAAAGTCCCCCTTTGGTCCATTCAATCAGTTGTAGTGGATGGATATATTTATGTCTGACAACCTTGGTCCAAATTCTATGGAAAGTTAGGATCTTCCACCCTAATTTTGCAGCCAACACCATGGAGAAAGAGTTCAGGTGTTTGATGCCCCAACCCCCCCACTTTTTAGGGAGGGAAATGAGATCCCATCTAGCACAAGCATAAGTGTGCCCTCCTTTGAGCCATTCCACAGAACCCGTCAGTAGGTTCTCTGAATCCTATTGAGAATACCCTTAGGTATCCAAGCCAATGACATCCAGTAAACCGGAGTGGCCTCCAGGACATATTTAATAAGTACAAGTCGACCAACCCGAGAGAGCCATCTGTGGTGCCATGCATTAAGCCTCTTATCAATTTTTTCAATCAGCAGGTCCAATCAACAATTCTGTAGTTGGCTGGTTTTAGGTAAAACCCTAGATATTTTAGACCATTCTGAAGTCTGATAGAATTGAAGGGGAACCACTGCATAGCATAGTGAGTCTCATGTGGTGAGCATCCATGAATGTTAATAGTAGATTTGAAGTTATTACAAGACATACCTGTTTTTTTGCAGAACAATTGTAGTATTGAGTTGACAACTATTATGTCACCTAGGGAGCCATTCATAAATATGAGGACATCGTCCACAAAGAGAATATGTGTTAATATACAGTTTTCTGTGATTTTGATACCTTTCAGCCTGCCCCTTTCCCTTTCATCAATCAGGCACCTGCTCAGGCCTTCCATAACAAGTAGAAATAATAGAGGGGAGAGTGGGCATCCCTATCTGAGGTCCCTATCTACATGGAAGAATTTGGTTGCTGCTCCATTAATGAGAACACTATAGGAGACATAGGTGATGAAACACATGATCCAGTTGATAACCGATACAGGGAAGCTAAGGTGAGTGAGGAGAATTCTAATATAGAGCCAGCTGGTCTGGTCAAAGGATTTTGTAAGGTCAATCTTAAGAATCATGCCTTTGATCTTCTTAGTGTGCATAGAGTGAAGTCCCTCTTATGCAACCTCGATAGCCTCATGAATCTATCTATTTTCTAGAAATGCAAATTGTTCAGGGGAGATATGTTCAGATAGAATGGGCTTGAGTCTATTGGAAATAATTTTGGCCATGATCTTGTAAATGTAGTTACACAGGGAAATAAGGCGAAAGTACTTAAAGGAGGAGGGATGGTCAGACTTAGGGATGAGGGCAATGAAAATAGAGTTAAATGCATCATATAGGCGACCTATACTCTTGGTTTCTTCCACCACCTCTAGTAGCTCTTGTCCCAGAAGATCAAAGAAAGCTAGGTAAAATTCCATTGACCATCCATAAGGGCCAGGGATTTTGTCCTTCTTGAATCATTTGAGAACTTCCTCAAGTTCTCCCATTGTTACTGGATTGAAAAGTTCCTCTACAGAGTCCTGATCCACAAACCTAGGGAAGTATCCAATGACCTTGATGGTTTCTATCAGCGTGGCTCCATGAGGGGCTTTAAAGAGCTTCCTAAACTGTGAAGTGCCCAAGTTGGCCAGCTGTTCAAAGGATGTAGCTGAAGTACCATCCACATTTTCAAGTTCCCAAATGGTATTGATGGACCGTCTACCTCTCGCATATTGCTTAAAGTATTTAGTATTTTCATCCCCTACTTTTAACCATATGGCCCGACCTTTGAGTCTCCAAGTTTCTTCCATGAATTTGAGGATTTTGAGGCGGTCAAATTCCAATTTGATAAGGTGATCCTTAGTAGAATTAGATGAAAACCGACAATTATTGGGATCCTCAAGTAGTCGGGCTTTCTCCTTTGCTACGCTTATGTGTGGCAACTCTTGTATTTTTCCACATGCCTGCAATTTTGGACAGCTTGAGTAATGAAATTCCTTCATTTCCAACCTCAAATTTTCAATACCTGCAAATTCTTCCATCTCAAAGCACTCCTAAACATCTAATACATGAAGCTTCACTAGCTACACCAACCCTCGTATGTTCCTGGGCTGTTTTCATTCACATGCATACAACTGCTCCAAAGATGTCAATGTCTCCAGGCTTGGAAGCTACTCTAGTTGCTGACAACCACTTATGTCCAATTGTTGAAGCTTTGCAAGACCAAAAGGCCCTCCTGTTTTTCTCAATACACCATAGAATTGCATTTGTAGCATTATTATTGATGCTGGAAATGCTCCAATCTCCACCAGATAATTATAATACTCAATCTTCAGGTGTTGAATGTTGAGGAAAATACCTTCAAAAATTGATAGCTCTAATACCCGAGTTTCGTACAGCTGTATGTTTTCAAGCCAAACCATATAGTTGTTAATGAAAGACTCTGTTGATATCTCCGTTCCTATTTCTAAATTAAGAATCTCCATCTTTTTCCTCTGTTTCAACTGTTCAACCAAATAGGGCAAACATTCGAAACTCCTGTGGTCAAGGGGAGTGAGTTCTTTTAATGTCGTTAGATCACAGAATGAAGGCGACAACTCTTTCAAAAAAAGGCTTCCCAATTTTAATGTTTTCAAATGGCCTAGCTCTCTGATATGATCTCTTGGTAGCTCTTCTAAGCTTGTGCCCAACAAATTCAGGTCTTTTAAGGATCATTGGATTGCTACTTGGGGAGGAAATACCTTCATTTTCAGACAAAATGAAAGGTATAATGATAAAAGTGTGGTGATATTTCCAAGCATTCCTTGAGGGATGCTCAACTCGAAGGAGCTTTCAAAATAGAGATGCTCAAGCCGAATAAAATTCCCAAGTGAATGTGTCAGCTCTTACAATTTGGAGCAATCTACCAGACAGATGCTTAAGTCTAATTAAATTTCCAAATGAATGCGGCAGCTTTTTCAACTTGGAGAAATTTTCCAGACAAAGATGCTCAAGTCTAATTAAATTCCCAAATGAATGTGGCAACTTTTGCAAACTGTAGCTCCCAGACAACTCAATATATTGGAGGTTTGTAAGATTGCCAAACGAGTCTGGCAGAAATATCATGTTTCTTTGATCTCTCAGTTCAAACTTTTCTAGGTGCTCCAACTATCACATACACTTGGGAAAATATGAAATGGGAACATTAACAATCAACTCCCTCGACTGCATTGGTGCCTACAAGGATATTAATCTTAACTCTTAGATATGATTATTTTCATTTAGAAAACCTGGCTATCTCCCCACTAATTTTGTGCTTGCTGGTACAAGAAGAGAATTTAATTTGGAACATTGAAAAATAAACACAAAACTTTTCTTTAAAATGCAGATGTGCCTTAGTTTCACTTTGCCAAATTGTTTGTAATGGTTTTTCCCCTATCACTTGTAAAACCCTTAACTTATTTATTGGAAGCTAGTGAGGGAGGATGGAGTGGGTATTAATCTTAACTCTTAGATATGATTATTTTCATTCAGAAAACCTGGCTACCTCCCCACTAATTGTGTGCTTTCTAGTACAAGTAGAGAATTCAATTTGGAACATTGAAAAATAAACACAAAACTTTGCTTTAAAATGCAGATGTACCTCACTTTTACTTTGCCAAAATGTTTGTAATGGTTGTTCCCCTGTCACATGCAAAAACCTTAACTTCTTTATTGGAATCTAGTGAGGGAGGATAGATTGAGGAATGTTATTCCAGCAGAGCCATATGAGATCAGGTGAGTACTGCATGCGAGTAAATATGCTCTCCAGATTTGGATGCTTAATGAGATCAATGCAAAAATGAGAAAGCTGAAACCTATTGGAGTCTTTGCTTACTGTAATGTAAATTGGTGGCGTTGTGACCACATATATTGGTATATACAGTGGAGCTCAGCTTAGTGGCTAAGTAAAGAATCATGGTATCTGGTCAGTGGTCCATTCGACGGGCATGGGAATTCATGGAGGTATTGTGTTATGTTGGCCAGTACAGAGTATTTCATGGAGGTATTCTATTATGTCAGAAATAGTAAAGGATGAAGAAAATGAAGATATCCCAGGTGAACCATTTTCCTCTGAAAAGGAACCAATACACTGTTCGATGATTTCCTCAAGTTAGAGTCCATGTGTCCTTTGGAATATTTTCTTATCAGGCTGAGAGCTCTTGTGACTTGCATGAATATAAATACAATTTTATTTTGGACATTCCTTTGACTATCACTACTTTTTCCTTTTCAAGTTTTTCAATCTCTTATAACATTAGATCCAAACAAGAAGCTGCACATGGAGTCCAAAATAAGAGCTATGTATTTGTGCATCAAGAGTTTGCTGACAACCATATATTTAGGAGTAGTGTTGGTCACAATTTCAACAAAATGCCTCATCTCTACCTGCTACACACCTGACTAAAGGGGGTCACACACCGATGAAACATTCTTAACTTGGTGGAAACGAATGTATAGTTTTAAGAAATAACACGACTCCAGGGCAAGAAAAAAAGAAATTGAAATGGCTATATTTTTGCTTAGTTCAATCATTATACATGATTCTTGAACCTTTCTTTGCCCAGAAAGCACAGTGCTTGCTAAGAATTTTTTTCATATGCTTGCTCTGACTCTGGAGAGTCTGAGAAGAAGGGGTGTGAAAGGCCTGGCCTCATATAGCAGTAGGATCAACCATGGCTTTTCAATAAGGGGATTTTCCAACATTGAAAGCTAAGCCTTTATATAACTAAAAGATGCCTGGCTTTACCAGCCCGTTTGCAAAGTCTTCATTCATTTAGTGTTGTCCAAGCTGGGTTGAGAACTAGGTAAAGTACAAGATTCCAAAGGGTTCCTGAAGTACTAGTAGGTTAAATGATTTGTGTAGCTGGGTTGGGACACATGAATATTAGTAGGGGTACTTGTGCTATCAATAGCAGAAGAGGGACTTGATTGATTTTAGCCATTAATTTTTGTTTCTTATTTTTGTAGCTTTGATGGCCTCTAGATTGGCAGTTATCTCTATAGACACATTTTTGTATGGTTCTATGTCATGGAAAAGGATTTTTGTGAGGTGCTACATCAAAGGATTTATTCTCCCACTCATATGTTTACTATAAAAATTGGATTGAACCTTATCTTGCCAAGGTCTTGTGACAAATACACAACTCATATTTTGGACTCCATGCGGAGTTTCTTGTTTGAATCTAATGTTAGAAGAGATTGAAAAACTTGAAAAGGAAAAAGTAGTGATAGTCAAAGGAATGTCCAAAATAAAATTGTATTTATATTCATGCAATTCACAAGAGCTCTCAGCCTGATAAGAAAATATTCCAAAGGAGACCTAGACTCTAACCTGAGGAAATCATCGAACGGTGTATTGGTTCCTTTTCAAAGGAAAATGGTTCACCTGGGATATATTGATTGTATTCATTCTTTACTATTTCTGACATAACATAATACCTCCATGAAATACTCTGTACTGGCCAACATAACCTCCATGGGATATCTTCATTGTCTTCATCCTTTACTATTGTGAAGTATTTCTGATTTTTTGTGCTTTGTGCATGTTGCTCCAAGAGTCATAAGTTCTCCCAGGAGAATTTTATTTTTCTCTTATGAGCACTATTCTATTATACCCATATTGAAATTACCTAATTGGGTGCATAACAGCTGTAGAAACTAACAATCTCTATTGAGTTTTCTAGACCTGTTTTTTTTCTGCATATGTGTGCCTGGCCATGGAATAAACAGGGAAATATTATGTGGGTGTAAAGATGTTTAAGCTCTTATTGACGACATATTCTTTGCCTCCTGGTCCTATACTTGTCATGACTTATAAAAACTATGGTCTGGTATTGATGTTAAGTTGTCACATTTTGTAATAGGTTCCCCTAATTATCGTTGTAATTTCCATACAAAATGGTCCAAGTTTTTGACTGAATATTCTCATGTGTGTACTATTCCAAACATAATTTAAATAATTTGATTTGGATAATCCCATTCAAAATGTAGACATAATTTAAGATGACGTATTTCTTATAACTCTTCAATGACTAGACAAGCAGCTGACACACATGAGAATATTCAGTCAAAATATTCTTTCAATCACTTAATTTGGATATTACAATCAATGCTATAGCTAATTTAAGCTGATGTATTGTTTATAACATTTCTAGATAAGTAGCCGGCGTTGCACTAATAGTAAATCTCCAATTTCTATGTCAATTCTTACGAAATTTCCACGAGCAACACTCTAAAATGTCTTCCTAATCACACTAAATTTGGATAAACGAAACTGGAGTTGTACGTAATATATAGAGACCTATAATTACTGACCATTCTTATAATTCAAACTTGTATGGATTGTAACTTTAAGAATTTCATACCAAATACTATGAAATTTTATCTTTTGTTAGCCTCAAGTGTGTTATTTCCATAGCATCAGATATCACAAAATTTTGTTCATTCAATCAAAATTTATTTTCAATTTATATGAACTTACTACTTTTTACTGTTCTTTAAAACTATATTATAACCTAACTTGTACTATAGATAAGAGTGATGAAGAGTTACTCTATGAATTAGGAAAATATCTCCCAATAACGTTAATTTATTTGTGTGAGAACTACAATAATCTCTTATATACTAAAGTTTCTCACTAATTCACCACTGGGGCCTTGGTTCAGAAGTGAGGTCAACGGAATATTATGTCATCCATCAGGTTTCCATTCCCTCTATATTTTGCCTTCTTTGCCTCACCTGAATGTGATGGCATGAAAGGGATGATATGGGTGCAAGTCTTTAGGTGATTTTTCCAAATAGATAGCCTTTAGTATTACCATTGGATCTAGGTGATTTTGCGAAATAGATACCCTTTAGTCCAACCATTGGATTTGGATCTGAAGAATGTCTTCATTGCATGTATTTCAAAGCAACTTCCAAAATAATTTTTTTTCTCTTATTTCTCTTATGAGATCAACTCCTGACTGATGTTCCATTTACTGATACGAGTGATCCCTGATATTGACCTTGCAGATGACACAAATATCAACGTTTTAGTTTGATATGGTAAGTTGATTTTAGATGATGCATATACCTGTTTTGGTAAAATTAATGGGATTGGTTGATAGGCTATAACCTATATATCGTATGCTAGTTTCAACTCCTTGAAGTGTATACATTCATTAAGGGTTTTTGGTTGCATCTATTGCACATTCTGCTTTAATTTTCTAGTTTGATCCATTGAGGCAGTCATCAAGAAAAAAAATATTTCATATCTTTTCTTTTTATCTTGGTTCAAAATCACTATTCAGTGGAACTAAAGGGTCAAATTATTCACAGGATTAATGAAAAGTATGAGAAATGGCCCCACATCTCTCTCTCTCTATATATATCCCTTTTCCCATTAACATGACTCTGGAGCATGACTTATTGTTATGCCTAACTACTTATATCATGCATTTGTAATTTATTGAGATAATCATTCAACTAGACATACTGCACACGGTGTGGTCTTACTATTGGGGAGTAAAGTGAGCTGACTTGTTATGTTTCTTGATTACAAGACAAATACAATGTTATCCTCCGATCTGTTGGCTTGCTCTTTTGATGTGGTTTGACAAAATTATGATAAAAGTAATAGATGGCATCTCACATTTTTTATTTGGGATGGGCAATGGTTGGAGTAGAAATTCAATATACAGGTTGATGCGTCTTTTGTGGTTATGATTTTGAAACATTTACAAATAACTGAGCTTCCTTTATTCCTTCTGTTTCAGTACTTGAATGCTTAGGTATTATGCTTTGTCAGACTTGGGCGCTTAGCTTATGGAAAGTGTAAGGCGTTCTTGCATTTCCTTATAATAAAATGCTGAGCTCAAAACTGAGAAACCTATCAGTTTTCATTTACAATTGGAGATATATTTGATAGATGCAAAAAACTGTTAATTTCCTCATAAGTTCATTTTTAAGTGGTATAATCGATTTGCACATCAGCCCTAATCTTTTAGGCCCTAGACAAAGTTGAACTTATTTTATGGAAGGTGTTATCAACCCTTTTCTGCTTGTCCATATGAAAACTATTAAAATCCAAAGAGAAACCATGATAAGATCTGGATGTGTATTTATTTAAGCAGGAGTAAGTTTGTCACTTTAACGGTCACTTGCATATCAACTCTTCGTTTATGTGTTTCTTGGGTTTGCCTTTTTAATTTCCAATTTTATATGCCTAACTATTATTTGCTGACATGTTTTATCTTTAGTTCTACTAGTTTAGGGTGCCTTGGTTACCCAATCTTGATGTTAGGTTGTCATTTTGAAGTATTTCTGATTTTCTGTGCTCTGTGCATGCTTTTCAAAGAGTCATAAATTCTCCTAGCATAATTTTATTTTTCTCTTATGATCACTATTCTATTATACCCATATTGAAATTGCCTAATTGGGTGCATAACAACTGCAAAAATTGACAATCTCTATTGAGTTTTCTAGACCTATTTTTTTTCTGCATATGTGTGCCTGGCCATGGAATAAACAGGGAAACCTTATGTGGGTGTAAAGATGTTGGAGCTCTTATTGACGAGAGATTCTTTGCCTCCTCGTCCTATACTTGTCATGACTTATAACTCCTCACATAATTCTTTAAAGGGTGCTAGCTCATTGGAAGAGCACCTGCCATGCATGAGGTTGGTGGTTCGATTCCACTGTACCCTACCATGAATTATTCAATGATATTGTTGATTTTTTTAATTAAATTTTTTATATTGATTTATTTTAATGGTGAAATATTTTTCTGGATTCATTGTTTTATATTGTCTCTACAAAGACAATAGATAAGATTAAAGACATTGTCTCCATAGAGACAATATGTCTTTAATTCCAAATATTGTTTTTGGAGAGACAAAAATGAAATTGTCTCAAGCCAAAGATTGTATTAAAACCCCACTTTGTGTTGTAGTGCAACTATTGTCTCTGGAAAGACAAAAATGAAATTGTCTCTCAAGAGACAAAAATGATTGTGTTATATATTGTCTTTATAGAGACAATATTTTAAGACGATTTAATTTTAAGACAATTTAATTTGAGACACCTGCTTAAAGACAATATTTAAGACAATACACAAGTTTTCTTTTGTCTCAAATTAAGACAATTTACCCAAAAATTGTCTTAAAACCCAACTTTATGTTGTAGTGCATCAATATTGGGAGATTATGTTCTGTGCTTTTCGTCTTTTGCTTAGATTTTAGCGTTGTGAAGACTAACAACAAATTTGTGAGATTTCGGGCTGCCTTGTACCTGCAAACACTGAAACTTTGTAGGTCTTCCACTATATTTTTGACATATGTCGGTCTGCTGTTTTTTCTATTAAATAACATATGTTCAAAATATTTTACGAAATTTTCATCTCTTTTTGACATTTGTCCATCTTCTCTTTTGCCTATTAAATGAAATATGTTCAAAATATTTTTACAGAATTTGATTTTGACGTAGTTGAGTTTAACGTGGTGAGTAACTTTAGAAAACCTGGTTAATAACGTTTTGTGACGGAGGAATTTTACCTGGTTAATAACGTTTTGTGACGGAGGAATTTTGTTGTTGATGTTTCAATGAATCCTCATGGACTTTGTATTGGAGTAATAATATGTGTACATTTTCAAATCACGTTTTGCCTTCTCAATTTTCTTTTCCTGATCTTCTTTATATCGACCACAAGTATGCGCCTCAATGCTTTCCCAGGTATGTCCACGTCTAGTGGCACCTCCACACAACCAAGAGAATTGTTGGCAACATACGTAGCTCACCAAGTTGCAGCCACCAACTTTATGTATGTTCTTCGTACTGTTGGGGAAAGACTTGGTATTAGCTACAATCCAATTTAAACTCTCAGACTCGTCCTGCCATTTCTTTTCCCAAAGGCCCCAAATCACGCAGAAACAAGGATTGTGTGGTTAAGCCAAGCCATTGAAGCAAATTCATGCCCACAACTGCACTGGAGTTCAGATTAACATCTCCTTCAACTTGAACTGCATTTCCACAATTGGGAACATTAGGGCACGATTTCATTTTGTCGTTATCTTCGATATAGGACTCAAATAGGAAGCGATCGAAGCGTTGGGCCGCTGCTTCCTCATCCTGGCTCATCAAATCCTCGCCGCTACTTATCGTCGTGTCCGCCATACCAAGTCCGTAGTGTTGATCGTATTAGATTATGCGTTTACGATGAGCCAAGAAACAGAAAAGAGTTAAACCGATAAGTTCTTGATATATATCAAAAGATGGGTGTGCTGTTTTTCAAGAAACGGAAAGATATTAATCTGACAAGTTGGCAATAAAAGGAAAGAGGTTGACCCTATGCGATCGGAAATGGTCACATCCCTGTAATTTATAGCCATAACTGTAATGAATGCTCTGTAATTTATAGCCAATGGAGTTAAACTGAGACAATTTCATAACCATTTTGTAATCTTCACTATTGGACAATTTAATTTGATAACGATTGAGGGTGTAGAGTGAATATTAAATTTGAAATTTGCGAATTTCTGGTTTGAGATTTTAGTTATAATAAATTATTTTGAAAATTTTAATTCATTAAAATAATACAAAAAAGTATATAACTAGAATTACAAATTAATGAATCAAAAGTTAATTTTACTTTAAATTATAGACAAAGGCACCCATTTTTTTTCAATTGCTATATTTTTTGCATCATTTTTACTTTAATGTATAAATTTACTAAATAATAAAATTTCCTGTTCTCTACATTTTTAATAAATTATTATATAAAATTTTAAATTTTATTTAATTTATTTCATAATTATTATATATATATTTTTAGTGGAGATGCTGTCATTCATTTTGCCTAGATATGTATAAATATTTAAAAATAATAAAAAAATATTTATTAATTAAAAATAATTATAACAGTGAAGTCAAGTCTTATTAGGATGGACTTTGTTAGTAAAGCAACTCAAGATCAAAATTTCATGGAGGTTGTTACCTCTGTGTTAGGGGGAGAGACATACTAAAATCCATTCATCTTAGACTTGCTTTCGGTTGGCCATAATTCTCTATCCATGAAAAATCTCTTCATAATCTTGGAAAGTCTCTCTATTGTTTCCTTTAGTTGTTGTTGATCTTAGAAAAATTTCTATTTCAATTATTTTTCCATTGTCGTCAACTTATCAGTCTCTATGACTTCCCCATACACATCAAATGCAAAAGGATAAGAATAAGTGAGGGCACTCCTTGATCTAAAATGTCATTGCACTACATTTATTAGCCAACCATAATCAGTCAAATCAAATTCTTTACATTTTGTGCATTATGATACCAATATTTTTTTATCAATGCATTATGATATCAATATTTTGCATCACATTGAGACATCATTTTTTTTCAATTAGAAAGACGTTTCTGGATCATCATATTGCAATGTCGTTTATATTTTATCACATGGTGATGTTTTTTTTGTTGTTAGTCCCTTTACAATGTTGTTTGTTATTCATCACATTGTCACAACACTTGTTGTTTATCACATTGTGATGACTTTTATTGTCCATCATATTTTGATGTCATAACATTGCAAGTTGTTTCTTGTTCATCTCATTGTGACAACATTCATTTTTAATTACATTACAAAGTTATTTGTTGTTCGTCACATAAGTGATGAAATTTGATGTTTCTCACATTACGACATGATTTTTTTTAATCCAATTGCTATATCATTTATTGTTCATCACATTATGGCATTATTTGTTGTTAATCATGCTCGGACAATAAAATCATTATAAATTCTATATTCAAAATTTTACATAGTGTAAAATTTAGAGTTTTTTAATTACCAATTTTAAATGCACGTAAGGTTTTAGTAAAAAAAAATATTTATTTGTCATAGTGTATTAAATGTAATTAAATTTTTTTACTTATTATGATTATTTATATCAAATTTTATAGTTAATTTAAAATTCTAAAATTTAACTATAAACTTATTTTTTACTCTATCAATAAATTTTTTTACTCTATTTATTTTTAGAAAAATGATCTTCCTAAAGCTTATATTTCTTGCATATATCTTTGCACACTTGCATATATCTTTGCACTTTTGAGCTTTCTTATATTTCTTCCATATATCTTTGCACACTTGCATATATCTTTGCATTTTTGAGCTTTTGAAATAATTGCGACGTATTTAGATGGCTACCATCTCTCTTTTATATCTTTCTATATACGTTTGAAAAAAAACATCTCTATGTATTTTAAAAATGTTTCCGATTTCTTCTGAGTCTGGAGTCCGCCTTAAATTCGAAAATACGAATTCAGATAAGTCGAAAGTGCTTTTCGAAATCTTCGAGTCTGTGCTAAATGCTGATTAATGTGAACCTATATTTGAGAACAAATTTTATGGGTATTGTTTAATACCTTCCCACACTGTCATATATATATATATATATATATATATTATCTCTGAATTAGCTTGCTAATTTCTGTACATCTAGTAACATATTTCAATGTATATATCTTGAACTGTTGCTTTCTCATCGGTTGAAGTCAATTCAACGCCGGGGATGAACTAAATGGTTTCGAGGACCTTGCCAAACATCCCAACTCGGTCAGACATTACTATTCCACGCTCTCTCATCATATTCAACGCGTAAAGTTGAAGCCATCCATTTAGCAGGAGAGCATTGAGCGTTAAATGCCTTTTGCCACGGCGACTTTAAAACAATCGTGTACTTTCTCTCCCGTGTGCTGTACGAACGAAGAATCTGTGCATGTTCGATATTACAGTTAGTTCGAATCCAATTAATATACATATTGTTCAATATCAGACATCTAAAATATCCGCCCAGTTTCTGCTCAGCCCCTTCCTCCTCTTGTATTTATAGACGATCCCTCTATATGAGTATTGCATTGTATGGATGCACGAAATATTTCATCTGCTAGTACAACTCATCAATAAAAAAGGTGTCAATATTTATCAACCATCAATCATCTAACAGATCAATCCGCAGAAGGCTCATCAAGTATATAAGAGGCTTCCTTGGACATGACAGTAAGAACGATGATGCCATTGGTCATGAAAATAAAAGCTGCTGTGTCTACCGTTGTGGTTGCTGCTTCTCCGGACCTTAACCCCACCAAAATGTTCCAACTCCTCGAGGACTGTCTATAAGAAAAAATGTTCGTTCTTCCGTTAAAGCGGTGGCGTCAGGAGGATGGAAATAACTTCCGAGATGATGGTCACTCTCGATCTGATCACAACCCAATGCTTGTTCTTGCTGCCGCTCAACCTAATAGCCATGTTCCGACTCCTTCAAAGAAATTTAATCTCCATGCATCCACTGACGAGTGGGCAGCAGGACGATCTCATACGCGCACTCCGTCACTTCAATGCAATGCCCCTGTTCCAACTCCTGTACTTCACCATTAAAAGTCAAGAAAGGAGCAGCAACTTTCACTAGCTATTCACAGTCAACAATTAGTTATGTCAGGAAATTAATTACCTTCTTCTCAAGAGAACATCTTTCAGCCGTACACATATTTCCTGTAGGTAGTATACGAGAATAAATATGAACGCAAATGTTCATTCATGATTTCAATGGTCACTTGTGTTTATCATTATTTCTCTTATATTGCTTTAAATGGTTAGTCATTATTTCTCTCATTTTAAATGGTGGCTCATTATTTCATTATTTCTCTCGTAGGGTAAATAGAGTAGTTTGCAAGTCCTTTTCCAATAAGTAATTTTAAATATTAATTTAAATACAGCTTCTCTTAAAAATATGAATTCCCGTATTGTTTATAACGATGGTTCATTACTATTAATGATTTTTAAACTAAAATTTGCATACCATACATATATTTTGATGATATTCACTATCTATTTCAATGTAGTTTTGTAAACATTTGTTTTGCTTACCTCCATCATTTATTCAGAATAGACACTTTAATGGTGCATTTCATCATTGTATCACATCTTTAAAACATGTAATGCACCTACTTAAATTTGGAACTAATTTCAAGGTTTATTATTAATTTTGTAAGATAGAAAATAATTTTAATTTAATTTTTTTAAATAATTCTATCTTATTATTTATTTATTTCTACACTTTAAAAATCAGTTACTAATAAAATTTATTTTATTTGTACTCTATCTACAAATATTTTATTGAATAATTTAAAGAGAGGACTTTTTAATTCCTTTAAGGATTACAACGTTAAAATCTATTTAGAGAACTCAAACCATTAAATCAACATTAAATGGTAAGTCGAACATAACATAGGCACCCAAAACCCATTTGATCATGAAAAAAAGGGTTAAAACTTGATTTTATTTCGTAAATGTAATTCAATAAATTCTATTCATTATTAAAAATATAAGACAAAACTTATATATTGAAAACTAGGAGGTTACTGGTGAGCAAGCTGCACTTGGAGACTGCCCAAGAAGAGAAAGATCTACTCATTCATCATTAACATAAAAAATATATAAGTTTACATGAAAATAGGCAAGTTAGAACTAACACCTACAAAATAGGAACTAATTCCTAAACTAGGATACATGCACAACTAATGAACATACTCTCTCCAATAATACATTCTCCATTAATTCCAACACTCCCCCTTAATGGAGAAAGGGGTAACTAGTACTGGTAACATCTCCCTAAATAGTTCAAATTTAATTTTTCCAAGGGGCTTGGTAAAAATCTCTACTGCATTATCACAACTATTATAGTATTCAATATAAATTTCTTTTGACTGAACCTTCTCTCCAACAAAGTGAAACTACATATCAATATGCTTTATGTTTTTATGAAACACAAGATTGTTTGCAAGTTTGATTGAGCTCTCGTTGTCACATCTTATAATGGTTGCATCTTTCTTTTCTTCTCTGGCATCATGGAGACGTCTCCTCAACCAAATTTCCTCACACATTGCTACACACATTTCTTGATAATTTTCTTCTACAGAAGATAAGGGTACAATATTATTCTTCTTGCCGCTCCATGCAATGACTCGAGACCCAATATTGAATGCATAACCTTTTATGGATTGTTTGTCATCCATATTTCCGGCCCAATCTGAATCTAAAAAAAACTCTCCATCTAAAATCAAAAGAATTAGTATATTTAATACCAAAGTCTAAGGCTCCTTGAAGATACTTTAAGAAGCCTTTTGGTGCCACCGAATGACTCTCAAGATGCTTTGACATAAACTGGCTGAAAACACTGAATTTAAAATCTAAATCAGGTCTAGTTCTAGTTAGATCAATAAAACCCCCAACTAGTTGTCTGTATAGTGTTGCATCCACCTCCTTAGAACCATCATCATTCTGAAGCTTGACATTCTGTGGTAAAGGCGCTGAGGAAAATTTGCATTGATCCATTATTGACTTTTTCAATAAGCTCCTCACATACTTTCCTTGAGATAGAAAATTTTGGCCAGAATCCCTTGAGACTTCAAGACCCAGACAATAGTGTAACTCTCCAAGGTCTTTCATTTCAAAAGCCCATGACATCTACGCTTTGATTTCCTTAATGAGCTCATCAACATTTCATGTAAAAATAATATCATCTACACATAAAGAAATCAAAACAATTTTCCCCTTTTCATCAAAAAAAGTATACATATTTGGGTCATTCTTACTCCTCTTATGATTATGCTATCAGAAAGATATGCCAATTTCTTTATACCATTGCCTGGGTGCCTGTTTTAATCCATACATTGATTTCCTCAATCTACAGAGTAAATATTCCTGCCCTTGTTGAACAAACTCCTCATGTTGTGTTAGATACACCTCCTCTTTAAATTCATCATTTAAGAAAGTAGATTTCACATCTAGCTGGCGTATTTTCTAGTGATGTTTAGTAGCTAAGGCTTTTAATATTCTAATGGTGTTTAACTTAGCTACAAGGATGAATATTTCTTCATAATCAACACCTTCTTTCTTCGAATACCTCTTAGCCACAATACTAGCTTTATATTTATCTATACTTCCATCTACTTTAAAATTAGACTTGTATAACCACTTGTAACCTATGGTTTGTTTACCTTCATGAAGTTCAACTAGATTCGAGGTTTTGTTTTTAAGTATTGAATCATATTCCTCTTCCATGGCTACCCTCCATTCATCATATTCAATTTCTTCTTAATAGTTTTATGGCTCAACAAAATTCAGGATATTTTTCATGAGAGCATAGTCTTAATACTTGATAGGTAAGTGTGTCTTCCTACTTGATCTTCTTGGCATTGGAGTGGCCTCAAATCTCTTTTGATCATCGCTTAATGGACTTGGATTGCTGACTGTGTCTGTATCATCTAATTCTTCCTTTTTCTGCTACTGTTGCTACTCGTGACTATCCCTTGTTTCATCACCTCCCTCTTCCATGAGAAAATGAATGTCCCACTCTTCATTGTCTTTATCATAGTTTCCATCATCAATATGATCATGGAATAATACATCTCTACTCGCAAACACTTTGTGAGTAGAAGGATTAAAAAATTTATATGCTTTCAACTCTACACAGTATGCAACAAAAATGCATTTAATGGCCTTTCAATCTAGTTTATTCCTATCCTCTTTTGGAACATAAGAAAAATGTTTCGAGACAAAAACTCTTAAATGGTTAAATGCAGACATAAAACCTAATAAAGCTTTGAATGAAATTTTATGATGAGGGATTTTTGTTGGACTCCTATTCTTTAAATACACTGCAATATTTATTTCTTCTGTCCAAAAAACATTAGATAGGTTGTTACCTTTTAACATGTTGCGTGCACGCTCCACAAGGGTTTTGTTCTTACTCTCTACAACCCTATTATGTTGAGGAGCATGGGGTACTGTGAACTATAAAAATATCCCACGGTCCTTGAAATATTTGATGAATACACTTTTCTTGTATTCTCCCCCTTGATCTGAGAAGAGAATTTTGATGAACTTCTGTGTCTATTTGTCAACCATGCTCATGAATTCTTTCAAGTATTTAAAATTACGACTCTTCTTTCTAAGAAAATATACCCAATTAAATCTTATGAAATCATTAAACAATAATAAAAAATAATATGAACCACCTAATGGCCTTGTCTGCATCAGGCCACATAAATCAGTGTTCCCAAGCTCTAGTATATCTCTCCTCCTTTTATATGAACTTGAGGGAAAATCACCCCTATGCATCTTCCCAAGGGCACATCCTTCAAAATTTTATAAAATAGGGATTCCATTGATGATACCTTGTTTCTAAAGTAATAGTAGGTCATGAAAATTGATATGAACAAATCTTTGATGCCACAAATTATTTGCAGTCATAATCGTTGAAGTCAAGGCATGGTGTGGTGCACTTCTTACATTCATCTTGTACAAACCTCCAACTCGAATACCTGATGCAGTTCGCTTCATATGCTCTAGCATATATTTAATAACACAACAAGACTTAGAAAATTCTACCTTAAGATTTTGATCTATTATCATACGGATAAAGACCAGATTCTTTTAATTTCTGGTACTTACATAACATTCTGAATATTACTAATATTAACATCATGTAATACCACAAGAATATTTTCGTGCCCTTTAATATAACAACCTCTGTCATCAACAAGGTAGATATTAGCACCATTACTGGTGTCTTTAAAATTTTCAAACCATTGTCTCTTACCTGTAATGTCAGTGGAAGCTCTATAATCGACAAGCCAAGTTTTCGATTCATCATTCTCAGTAGATAAAACAAAATCAGACATACAAATTCTGAGGTCCTCATTTTGATCTTCATCTGCAAAGTGCCCTGCATGCTTCTTATGCCTATTTCAATTTTCATCAAGCTTATTCTTATGGAAATTCCTAGCAATGTGACTAGATTTACCACAATAAAACACTTAATCCATCAATCATTTTTGGTCGAAGACATACCTTGAGGTGGCTTTCTCTGTGGTGTGCCTTGCCTTTCTGTCTTGTTCTTTCTCTTCCTTTGAAAGGATTTTTCCTCACCATTGGTGCAGGATTTGAATTCTAAGGTTTCAGAGTCATTTTCCTTTCTTCCTCTTGTATCAAGATCCCCATCAATTCTTCAAAATTTAGGGCTTTCTCCCTTGCATTTAGGCATGTAATAAAAATATTATAATCATCCATCATACCATTCATGGTAATCGTGACAATATCAGTGTTTGATACTCTCTACCCTATATCGGAAAAAATATTTTTCAGCTCCTTGATCCGAGAAATGAATGCATTGACTGATTCACTCTCATCCATTTTCATGAAGAGAATCTTGCTCTTCAAGAACAATAAATCATTTGTATCCTTTATCTCATACAAATCATTAAGAGTTTTCTAGATATCATGTGCTGCTTCCACTCTCTGATGTGTGGGATAATGCAATATTTCATTGACAATTTCAATAACACTTTCGCTTTTTTCTCCATCTTCTCCTAATCCTGAATTGCTGCAGTTGTTTTTCCCTCGGCTACAGTCGGCTTCAACTCATCCCCAATTGCAATCACTGATGCACTTTGCCCCTCAAGCATGCTCTGCAACTTGAATTTCCAATTAAAATAATTAGACCGATCAAACTTATTTCTATCGTTCAAGTATGCCTTTACCACATGATTATTCATTGTGATCTATCGATCTTCGTCAAGATCATCAACCCCAAAAAAGAAATGGTTTAAAAGAAAAACAAAGGCGATCTTACAATAATCTTGATCAACGAAATAAAACTATACCAACATACTAGATAAGAAATCCGGTGCCACAATAGTTGAACTAACATAGTGATCTCGATATTAGAATGTGTGATCTACCTTGTCATGAACAGAATGATCTCAATAAATATCTCCTTCCAACCAGATCTCATGATCTCAAAAAATAAACTCGGCCACGAATGTGTGATCTAAAATACCAAATACATGATCTAGGCCACAACAGTCAACACATTTCCAGAAGGTTGACATAATCTACCTCTACCCCTGATTCACGTTGATTTGCGATACACTTTGAGTAATGAAGAAAAATTTCAAAGCCACCAATCTAAATTCAAGGCCTCAAGCTTTAATATAAAAAAAACTAACCAAAGAGGATTCATGCTCGCCGACACCATTTAATTTCTTTCCTGGTCGCGTTGTGGAAAAATTTCATATGTTTTTGGTCATAAACGTGGGTTTTACCTTGAAAGAAGTGTTGACCAACATAGGTTTGACCCCTAAAACTAGTGTTTATCAACACATGTTTGGCCACCAAAACCATCATTGATGAGCATGGGTTTGACCCCCAAAAGTAGTGCTGATGAGGCTTCCACAAAATTTTAGGGCACTTTCACAAAAGCAATTGAACCATCCTCCAAGGCTCTTCAATTATCTATCTACCAAGTCTTATGAAACAACCAACCACCAGGGCTCTCGAACCAACCATAAAGGCTGTCGAAATGAACTAGCCACCAAGGCTCAACACAGGTTCACCAATTTTACCACTAAGGCACTTCAGCCACCAAGGCTCCAAACTGCCACAAAGGCACTCCAGCCAACCAAGTCCAAAAATCTACCACCAAGGCTCAACAACTACTAATGATCCCCAGCTCTGATACCATGTTAAAAATATAAGAGAAAACTTATATATTGAAAGCTAGCAGCTCACAGGTGTGAAAGTTACGCGTGGAGACTTCCCAAGTAGAGGACACTCTACTCATTCATCATTAGCATCAAGAATATATATGTTTACGTGAGAATAGGAGAGTTAGAACTAACAACTAGGAAATAGGAACTAATTCCTAAACTAGGATACACACACAACTAATGAATAAACTCTCTCCAATAATGCATTCTCCATTAATTCCAACATTCATTTCATCCTTAAAGTTTACATGTGCAGATGTATTTTTAATGGAATGGTTATTTATGTTAAGAATACACATACTTTTCTTTTATATCTTAATTTATCTTGTAAAATTTTATATTACAATTTAATTTTACTCTTTGTATTTTTCTTTAGCTATAGTTTTTACTAATTTTTTTCATTTAAATGTATTTAGTACTTTGTTTTTTTCCTTAAAAAATTTCATCATATTATAAATTGTTATTATTGGGAATATTCTAAATAGGACTTTTTATATTAATAAATTAGTGAAGAATATTTTTAAGTGATTAAATCTCTAACTTAAAAATTTTTGAAATTCCTTTGATGTTGTGCACAACATTCAAACTATTTCTAAAAAGAAATATGTTATGTTTTTTAGATAGAAGAGAGGTATAAGTATACCAAGAATAAAATATAAAAAATGGAGTCAAATTTTTCTAAATATTAGAGTACAATACCCATTATACATATTTCTAAGTGTGCGAATAAGAAAAATATTCCCTAAGAGGAGGATCAATATGATTATCCCTAGTTTAGCTAAGTTGTATGGAACTATTTTGGAAAACAATATCATTGTGTGGCTAGAAACACATAAAAATAAAGATAGAGGCCGAGTTGAATGTAGTAGTTATCCATCAACTATGGAAAAACTTGTCCTTTTCCAAATCATTGCAATATACTTTTCATCATGATGTAGGGGTTTTACAATAATGAAATGAAATTAATATGTTGTTTCAATCAATTTAGAGATTTTTTTGACATAGTACACAAGAAAAACCTTTGAAATACATTATAAGAGCTAAAAGTTCGTCTTGAGTTGGGAGCAATTGTGATAAGGTTTTATGAGAATGTCATTTCCATGTTTGAGGAACAATTAACACTAGTCGGAATAAATTAATTATAATATACAAGTTGGGAAAATTTACGCCTTGTTCCCTATTATTTTTTGGCATATACATTATAGGTATTTGTAACTAGGTTATGCTAGCCGCACTCTGAGTGGCATAGTTTTCATCATTATTCCTTACGGAATTGATTTGAGGGATGAAAAGTGACAACCTAGGGTTCCTTGATTTTTTATCTCTATAAGATATGTACATATTTATAGATATTTTATTTAGTGAATGCATGGTCATGTATTAGAGTAAGGAGAGAGGAAAATACTATATGATACTAATGATCATGAGTTCATAAATTTTGCTCAAACTTCAAAGTTACAGGATTGGGTTGAAACTAGGATGGTTGCATATATCTCATCTTCCTAATTCTGACGCCACTAGTGGTTCAAAAAATCGATGTCGTATGAGGAAGATATTGTGTTATGATCGAAATGGAAAACAGGTAAAATTATGATAGTTTGACTAGGTTTGATTGGGATGCACAGTCAACAAAAAATGGAATATTCCTCAGAAAATTCCTTCCACCAAACCAGTCGTTGGTTTACAAATGTCATTTTACTATTTGAGCTATAGGTTGGATGAGACAATTAGAGGGTGCCAAGTTGCTAGCCCTGAGGCTGCCACGTGGCCCTGAAACAGTATTAAAATTTTTTGTGTGAGGTCACAGGGCTCGACTACCTAATCTCCCTTTAGGCACGTGCATATTTTGCAAATTGCTCTACGCAATGTTTCTTAACATGATAGGATGGCAGGTTTAATTTATGGTGTATTGCACATACAGTTGGGGATTGGAAACCGCCGGTAGTCCCAACACACCAGTGGTCCCCATTACATATATCACATGGAAACCATTGATGCCAGCTCCACCACACAGTCAGGCCAACCTGATGGAAAAAACCATGGTTCAAACCTTTTAAAATTGTAGTCTACTAGGAGTTCTGCTAACCGCCGAGTTTTGTAACGATTTGGGGGTGCGCATGTGGCGACCGCCCAACCGTCACATTAATACGCTAATTATTTGACATAGAAGTTAGGGGCGCGCCAAATTTGGTGGCCAACCCAGATTTAGCCTAGTTAACTGGAGTTCTACACTTTTAATGGAGCTTTCCTAGGAGATATTGGGCAAAAGTGTAGGAGGTTCAATTTTTGACCATTCTAAGTGAATAAAAAGTCATTTTTGACTAGTTGGAGCACTCTGAAGCAATTGGTGTAGAGAAAAAAACCATTAGATAACTATAACTACATTTTATAGAAAAATTTTGAGTATAATGAAAGAAGGATAAGCCATTACGAGTTGGACTAGAAGATGTAGCCAAGGAGCGTTGAACTGCTTCATCATGCCTGGTGTGTAAATTTCATGTGGTGTCTTATTTCTCTATTTTACACGGCTCTTCAGTGCCATTTATGCTTCTAATTCACTAAAATTCATCTACAAATCGTGGATAAACTCCTTAATCCTTATTCAAAATAATGAGTCAATTATGCACATGTCTTAAAACTGGAAATGCCCTTAGCACATCAAAAATAATATAGTCCTTTCAGATTAGATGGTATCAGAGATAGAGTTTTTTTTTCTCTGGTTTTGTTTAGTGAAAATAATTGTTTAATTGTTTGCAATTTTTAGATGCTTACAAGGCTCAAGCTCAAAAGGGGAGAAGACAAACTGGTGGAAACAAGAGGGTCTCAAAAGGAGCCAAAGCAAAGGAGAGAAAGATTTCCACAATCTTCACCACCTAGTTCACCTCCTAAAGAAGCATAAGCTCCATTAAGCATGACTCATGAAGAAGGAGAAATTAATGAAGAAGTTGACCCTAAGGAAGAAGAAAGAGAGTTTAGGAAGGCAATTCTTGACATGAATAATATGTTTAGAATTATTTATCAAGAAAGGAATGAGAGACTGGAAGGAGAAGGATGTAAACTCCAAAAGGAAGGAAAAAGATCTTCAGAAGATCAACATGATGAAGAAAATTCAAAGAAGGGAAATGGAGGAAATGGAGGCAATGGAGAGCCACCATCTTCACCATAAACATCATCATCTTCTACTTATTCTTCAGTACATCAGCCACACAAGTCCAAGAGCATTGGTAAATCTGCTTTATTAAAACTTGATTTTAAGTTCAAATTGCCAATGTTTAATGGTGAAGTAAATGCAGACAGGATAGATAATTTAATTTGACAATTGAAGGTTCATTTAACAATACAACACCTTCAAGATGATGATACAAAACTTCAATTTGATTCTTTGAGAATGGAAGATGTAGCACTTGTTTGGTGAGAAGCCAAGAAACAGGAGCAAATCAAGAAACATGGTAATATTATTCTATCAAGGTCATATTTTATTGTTGCTATTAAAAAATAGTTTTATCCATTAGCTCATATGTAGAAAGCCATCATGAAATGGAAAAACTTTAGGCAGTTAAAGGGACAAAATGTGCAAGAATACACCTAGCAATTTAGGAGAAGAGCTCTTTTATTACAGGTGGATTTGCAGAGCCAAGAAACTTTGCTAAAGTAAATAGGAGGCTTACATAGCTACCTAAAACATACTATTCTCATGTTTAACCCCACCAGTCTAGATGAAGTTTGTGTTGAGGCCACACATCTAGAAGCTAGAGGGAAGAACATTTCTAAAGAGGGTAGAAGGAAAAATTGTCAGGGTAAAGCCAAGGAAAATACCTCAAAAGGTAAAAAAAAAAATAATTCATCTATTAAGAAAGAGGGAGAAAAATTAACTTGTAAAAATTCTTCAAAAGAAGGCCATGATGAAACTCATTATTGAAAATTACATCCAGAATTGAGGCCAAATAAACCCAATAACAAAGCAAAACAGAAAACTGCTGCTACAACTCAACATGATTTAGGATCTGATTTAGGTGATGAGACTAAAATCGTAGCCATGGAATTGAAGAACATGAAGGGAAAATAAATTGAAACTAAACCCAATACTAGTACATCAAACTATCACATGAACACTCCCAATGAAGAAGAAAGAATATAATTATTTCATGTGAGGGTCATATCCAAGCATACCAAGGTTGACACACTGTTTGACAGTGGGTCACAAAAAAACTTAATCTCTAAAGATTTGGTAAAAAAACCTAACCTTGATACCATAGCACATCCAAAACCATATCCATTTGGTTGGATTTGTAAGGATGCAAATCTACAGGTTTCAAAGAAATGTATATTAAGGTTTGTAATCACTGCAAGCTTTGTTGACAGTTGAATTAGATGTGGTTCCACTTGACATAACTGGTATTGTATTAGGGAGTCCTTAATTGTATAACATGAAAGAGATTTTTTATTTCCATGAGAAAAAGTATCATTTATTCAAAGATTTCAAGGAGTTCATTGTTAGAGCACACCACAAGAAGACAAAAATTGCTTTGGTGAACATTGGATAGGTAAAGAGGCTGGTAAATTCAAGTAAGAATTTTGTTCTTCTTATGATTAAGCCCAAAGCTGATATTAATCATTTATATTTTAAATGATGTGATCCTAAGTTCAAATCAGAATTATATGATGTGTTTAATGGGCATCATGAGATGTTTTAGGAGCCAACAGGATTGCCTCCAAAAAGGGAAATTGAACATGAGATTCAGTTGCAACATGATTGTGCTCTTCCAAATATCATTATGTATTGCATGTTGATAATGGAGAATGCTGGAATAAATAAAAGGGTAAATCAAAGAGATGTTGGATAAAGGAATCATAAGGCCAAGCACCTCGCCATGCGATTCACCCATAGTCTTGATACCAAAGAATGATGGGACTTGGCGCATGTGTGTATATTTTCGAGACTTGAACAAAATTATGGTAAAAAATCGTTACCCACTGCCAAGAATAGATGATTTGCTTGATCAACTGAAAGAAGAATTTTTTTTCACTAAGTTAGATTTATGAAGTGGATATGATCAAGTAAGAATTGTGGAAAGTGATATATGGAAAACTGCATCAAAACCAAAAAAAGACTCTTTGAGTGGCTAGTTATGCCTTTTGGTTTATGTAATGCACCAACAAATTTTATGTGAGTTATGGATAATGTTTTGCGACCATTCCTTGATGAATTTTTTATTGTTTACTTAGATGACATTTTAATTTTCAGAAAAACAAGAGAAGATCATATCTTGCATGTAAATAGAATGCTTGATATTTTGAAGAAAGAGAAATTGTTTCTTAAGATGTTAAAATGTGATTTTGAAAAGACTTCTTTGGTCTATTTGGGATATATTGTAGGAGGAGGAGAATTGATTATTGATCCTTCTAAAGTGGAGGCCATTGTGAATTGGCCCAAACCCAAAACAGTTACCAAGGTAAGAAGTTTCTTAGGTGCAACTCAATATTGGAGGAAGTTTATTGCTAACTTTTCTTCCATCGCAACTCTTATGCATGCAGTGACAAGTGTGAGGAAAGGCTTCCAATGGGGAGAAAAACAACAACAAGATTTCAAAGATTTAAAAGACAATATCACTTCAGCTCCAGTCCTTGCACTACCAAATTTGAGACAACCATTTGAGATACAAACCGATGCTAGTGACTATGCCATGGGCGTAGTCCTTTTGCAGCATGTTAAGCCTATCACCTTTCATTCAAAATTTTTTAATGGTGTTGTGACTAATTATCCTCCATATGACAAAGGACTATATGAATTGGTACAAAGTTTCAAGAAGTGGAGACACTACTTGATGGGTAAAGAGACTATTGTACACACTGATCACCAACCATTATAGTACTTGTAGTCACAAACACTATTGCAGCAATCAAGACATTTCAAGTGAATTGGATTTCTTCAACAATTTCACTTGGTTATAAGGTACAAAAAGGTATATTTAATAAAGTTGCATATATGCTTTCAATACCAATCATTAGTGCTGCTAATTTACTCAAAAAGGATTTTTTTGTACATGAGAGTTACATAGAACAATATGCACATGACATTGATTTCCAAGATGTGTATAGTAGCTTGAGTGAAGGGAATCAAGTTGAAGAAAAATATTATGACAGGCATAAAATTTTTTTGTTTCATTTGGGAAAGCTATGTATTCCAATAGGAGAAAGGCTAAGTGTCATGATAGAAGCTCATTCTTCTCTTATTGCTGGACACTTTGGGGTAAGAAAAACAATGGTGCATCTACAGAGGTATTATTTTTGGCCTCGCATGATAGATAGTGCATCATGTTTTAAAAGAGGTTGTTTTATGTGTGCAACAAGTAAGCCTAGTAATAGGAAGATTAGATTGTACATGCTACTACCGATACAATCAAGGCCATGCGAGAGCGTCTCCATGGAATTTGTTGGAGGTCTACCTATGTCAAGAAGGCAACATGATTATATTTTTGTAGTTGTGGATAGACTCAGTAGAATGTGTATACTTATGCCATGTAAGAAAACCATTATGGCTGAACTTTATTTTCAAAATGTTTGGGTTCATTTTGGATTGCCCACTTCTATTGTTAGTGACAGGGATTCCAAGTTCATTGGGAATTTTTGGTCAAATCTATAGAGAATGATGGATACAAAATTGCAAAAGAATACTGCTCTTCATCCACAAACAGGTGGACAAACTAAAATGGTGAACATAATAGTTGTGCATATATTGAGAGGATATTGCAGCAAACATCCAAAGTTGTGGGATGAAAAACTACATTATATTTAGCACACTTATAACTGGGCAAAGCACTCTTAAAAAAAAACCTCATCTTTTGAAGTATGGTTTGGGTATTTTCCAAAATTTCCATTAGACTTCATACTTGGGAAGGATGTTGCAATTGATGGCCATAGTGATATTGATAAGGCTCAAAAGGTCATTGAGAAAATCTAGATGATACATCAACAAGTTCAAGAACAATTTGAGAAAAGTCAAAGTAAATACAAACAGGGGCATGACAAACACTAGGTTGATCACAAGTTTCAATAGGAAGATGAGTTATGGTCGCACATTAGAAAATAAACGATGCAAGGGGAGGATAAAAGGCTCAAACCTATTCGCTATGGTCCTTTCAGGATCAGAAAAAAAGTTGGTAACAAAGAATTCCAACTTGATTTTCCTTCTTACATGCAAATGTATTCAGTTGTTGATGTTGAAAACTTACGCTTTTATGAGCCTCCTTTGATCACTGATCAAGGAAGTGATGTTCAACTACCTTCTATTGAATATTTATCTCCAGAATTTTTGGATGAGCTCAAAGAAGATACAATTCTTAACAGGAGGAAAATAGCATCAAAGGGGGAAAGTGTTGACTACCTTCGATTTGGGCTCAAAGGCACTAAACCAAGCAAGGCAAAATGGATGGAGATTGGAAAGGTGAGGGAGTTGTACCCTCATCTACTAAAAAAGTAATCAAGTATTTTGGGGTCCAAAATCTTCCCAATGGGGAGGAATGATCAGGAGTTCATAAATTTTGCTCAAAATTCAACATTATAAGATTGGATTGAAACTAGGATGGTTGTGTAGATCTCATCTTCCTGATTTTGGCGTAGTGAACGGTTCTAAAAACCAATGTCGTATAAGGAAGATATTGTGTTCTGACCGAAATGATAAAAAGGAAAAATTAAGATAATTTGACCAGGTTTGACTGGGATGCATAGTCAGCAAATTGGATGCATAATCAACAAAAAAGGGAATATTCCTTCCACCAAACCAGTCATTGGTTGACAATTGTCATTTTACTATTTGAGGTACGGGTTGGATGAGCCAATTAGAGGGTGCCACGTGGCTAGCCGTCACGCCACCACATGGCCCTGAAACTGCATTACAAATTTTTTTGTTAGGTCGCAGTGCTTGACCCCCTGACCTACCTCCAAGGACACACATATTTTTCCAACCGCTCTATGTAATGTTTCTTAATGTGATAGGATGGCAAGTTTAATTTATGGTGTATTGCACATACGGTTGGGGTTGGAAACCACCGGCGGTCCGAACACACTAGTAGTCCCCGTTACTTATATTAGATGGAAACCATTGGTTCTAGATCCACTGCATGGTTAGGCTAACCTGATGGCAACAACCATGGTTCAGACCTTTTAAAACCACAGCCTAATGGAAGTTTCGCTAATTGACAATTTTTGTAACTGTTTTGGGGTGCACATGTGGCCACTGCCCAACCGTCACATTTAATATGGGGTTTATTCCGCGGAGAAGTTAGGGGCGCACCAAATTTTGCGTTCAACCTAGATTTAGCTCCAGTTAACTGGAGTTGTCCACTTTTAGTGGAGCTTTCTTAAGAAATATTGGGCAAAAGTGTAGGAGGCTCAATTTTCGACCATTCTTAGTGAATGAAGAGTCATTTTTGACTAATTGGAGAATTATAAAGCCATTAGTGCTAATAAAAAAACCATTAGAGAAATATAAATACATGTAATAGAAAAATTTTGAGCATAATGAAAGATGGAGAAGCCATTGGGAGCTGGACCAGCAGATGTAGCCTAGGAGGGGTGAATTGCTTTATCATGTCTGCTATGTAAATTTAATTTGGTCACTTATTTCTCTATTTTACACAGTTTTTAAATTTTTTTTATGCTTGTTTTATGCTTCTAATTCACTAAAATTCATCTACAAATCATAGATAAACTCCTTAACCCTTATGCACACTAATGAGTCAATTATACACATCTTTTAAAACTGAAAAGACCCTTAGCAGAGAAAAAATAATACGGTCATTTCAGATCAACTAATCACCTATAGTTAATGCTATCTTCTTATATTCACGTTTCCCTATGATGAGATGTTAGTCTACTTGCTTGCTCAGTTTAGAGTTTCTATTGCGATTTATATTCTTATAAAATTTTTGTGATATCTAAGTACCAAGTGATGAAATAAAAGAGGTTATTAGGAAATTCAATGAGAAAATGCATACCTATAATATCTTTTCAAAGTTAAGGTGTTCTTGTTGGATAGATATATGAAGAATTTTTTTCAACATAAATATTTTGGAATGTATTTATCAATATTTGTTCAAATTAATGGAATCCTTTAATATTGTGGAAATGAAAATTAGATATCATGTGTTCATAATGTGTATTTTTTATTAGCCTATAGCAATATTTATATCATTGTTATAGATATGTTATGTGGTATGTAAATATGTATCCTATGGGCTATATTGAGTGCAGTAGGTGTGATGAGACTTTAATATGCTAGGATTTACCACTTAGCTATACCAATAAATTTAAATATTAAATGTAGTATGTGAACATAGTTTGAACTTAATTACTACAAAGAATTTTTTGAGGAGGCGATGAGAAAGTAAGAATAAAAAATAGAAACAATCAAAGGAAAACATGAATGAGTATAAACATGACCAATAACAATAAACATATCTATTACACATGAGTTCCTTTGGTGCAAGGAATGAGAATGGTCATTGTGGAAAATAATCAACAATTAAAAAAAACATGATCATGCTCAGAAAGGTCCATAAATAAATAATTCATAAAATGCACACATAATGATACTCACGTCATAAATAGGATTGGAAATGGATTATATAGAAATTATTTATAATTGGTTAGATTTATTTTGATGCATAGATATGATCGATCAATAAAGGGATAAAGGATTCAACCGCTTCTTGCATGGATGGATAGAAAAAATGGTGTTGTAAATGTTGTATATATTTTCAAAGTGCGAGATTATCTACCATAAGAAAATCCATGGCTTTTATTAAGGAGCATAAGATACTATGGAGCTTCACACAGACAAACACACCCCTAATTATGCCTATGTAATGACCCATCCCGAACTAAATCATTTAAGTAATGTGTCTCAAAATCATAGTGGTGTTGATGTTTAGAAATATAAGAAGTTATTTCTTCCACATAATTTGAATTCTTGTTGGAATCAACCAAGAAATATGTAAACATAGACAAATATTTTATATCCTTACTAATGATAAAAAATAAAATAAAGCTAATTTAATTATGATCTCAAAGTAAAACATGGAAAAAGTGGTAATACTAAACATTTTTGCTAACAACATCATAATAGTTATACATGTTTACATTATAGAATTCAACGAGTTACAGTATCAAAAATATAATAGAGTTACTATATATATATATAACAAGAATTAACGAACAAGAGAGTAACAATATAAGAAATGAAAGAAACTAAAAGTAGAAAAATAAGGAAAGGAAACATAAGAAAAATAACAAAGGGTAGGAAAATAAGATAAAGATCCTTCATCGAATTTATTTGGGAAAATTGTTTTCATATAATGAGTCTAAACTAATAGATTACAATAACGTATGATCAAGTAATTCCTTAGAAATGATAATGTTTATGATTGTGTGAGTGAAATGAAAATAGATAGAAACAAAAATATAGTTTATGACCCAATGCAACTCGATCAAACTAAACTTCTTGGGAATTAGCATAACTATTGCATAATATCAATGATCAACAATGATAAATAAACAACCACACGTAAAAAAATCGTCAATGAAAAAAATTAGTTATATACCTTCCCGATAAGTCTAGAATTTTAAACTGTTTTCATTGCTATTTTTTAAAAGAAAACTTCTGCCATAAGTCTCATAAGACTCAAGAAATATAATCAACCTTAAGAAACTATAAAAAATAAAGAAATATTAATTATATCAGGACTCGCTCTACTTCTCAAAGTTGTAATTTATAGCTAGATAACTTCTCTTGCGATGTTTACAAAATTGCTACATCCTTTTATCCTTGTCTAAAGTTGCATATCGTAACTATTTTTTTTTTTTGTTCATATCTATCTAGTTATATTTTGAATAAAAGAAGGAAAATAATAAAATACATGAGGTGAACTTGTATGGGTGTTTAAATATCCCTAGTCCAGTTTCTTTTACAAAAATGATTATTTTTTATTTAATTGTAAATATGGTTTGATTGATTAGCCATGGGGACTTACTTGAGTAGAATCATTTATGTAAATAATTTTATGATGAATAAATATTTTATTCCTTTTGGTGATATTATGGAAAATGTCGCAAGAGTGAGGTGGGTTTCCTTGTCGTCAAAGAGATTTCTAAGTGGTTAATTCAAGATGGTGAAGCTTCCCAAATTCTCCTACAAAAATTATTCCAAATTTTTTGTAATATCCCTAGCGTAAGCCACCGTAAAAAATATCGTAAAATGAGGGTTGTTAAATAATTAAATATTATTAATTCTTATAGTGATATTAAATGAAGAATATTATTGTAATTCTTAATTATAAGAATATTGGAAGAATTATTTATTAATTATTTTATTTAGAAGAATTTATATTTTTCTGTAGAAATACATTATATTTCCAAGTTGGTATCTTTTATGAGTTTTAAAAATAATGAGTAAATTTTTTGGAAAAACTATGGATAAATGATATTTTACTCATAAGGAAAAAAAAAAAATACATCGAAAAGAAAATCATGAAAGATTAATGGAGTGATTTTGTGATTTAGGAAAAATCAGATTTATGTGTGCTTTATGGAATGATTTTAATATTTATAAAATCTATTGCATTTTCTTAATTCTATTTATTATAAGTCTAAGATAAAAATAGAGGAAGGAATGAAATGATGCATGGAGAATGGAGCCAAGGAAGAGGAAGAAGGGATTTTGAGAATGGATCAAAAGATAATTAACTATGTTCTTTGAAAATTATTTCTTTTGCATATTGGGGCATGATGATATAATAATTGAATTTATTTGCAAGGAAAAGTTCACATGACAAAGAATCAAGATTATTTCTTGAGAAAACCTTTATATAATTTCGTCGATACAAGAATAAGTGTTTTATTCGTTGAATTCTTAGAATATATCATGTGTTTTGAATTCATAAAAGCTTTTCATGGCTAAATAATTTTGTGAATTACATGAGTTATTGGAAAATAGGGTCCAAATATGCCTTTTTATCTCCGAAACTAGGATAGATATGTAAAAAATCATAGAGGTTTTTGTAAAATAAAATGTTATGAAAAAAATCCTCTTTCCTATTTTTAAAATTAGTTACTCATGTCTCAAAAAATGTGCCCAAAATTGATGACAAAAATAGGGAATTATTTAATATTTAAATATCCAAAAACAAGATGAAAATATGCATTTGAATATTCCAAACCATAAAACCTTTGTAAAACCTAAGAGAGGTTATTTTTAATGAACCCATTACAAACAAAAAACTCTTTGAGTTTTTGAAAACTCCTTTCCATTTGTTTGTAAACCGTGTCCAAATTTGATGACTAAAACAAGAAATTATTTAATATTTAAATCTGGAAAAATGGGTTGCAAACATTCATTTGAATCTTCAAAAACGTGACAACTGTGAAACACATGAGAGAGGTTATTTTTAATAATATTGTTCAAAAAAAATCTCTTTTGGTTTTGTAAAATTTGTTTCCATATGTTCGTAAGAAGTTTCCAAAGTGGATGACTAAAATAGGAAAAACACAGTAAAACAGTGATTCTATTTGATTTTTCAACTGGATAGAAATAATTGTTTATGTACATATAGACATAATAATTATTTTTATAATCATTTAAAAAGGAATTAGTTTATTTCATTTAAGAGATTACCAAGTATGTTCCCATGATACATATGCATTGAAAGTTTAAAGAGAAATATTGGACTCTTGAAAAGAGTATGTGCTTAGGTGCACATGAATAATTATCTAGTATATTTGATCTAATAGAATTGATTATGTGATTTTATATTCATAAGGAGCTTGAGTCATGAAAAAATATATAAATAAATTTTGTGAGAAGTAGTTCACATAAAACCTTTGCATAAAATGTAATTGGTTGTGTTATTTGAGAAGCATTTGTTATTCATGTTTTATTGAGGAAATATTACAAATCTCTCCAATCTGTGAAATGATAGGAAAATATTTTGTATTTCATGCATAATAAATAACGAGTTAGCTTTGTTTTGGAAAAATAATAATTATGGTGTTAAACTGCTTGGAAAATAAATATATATATATTTGTATACAAGGAAGCATTTATTGTGTTACAACTCTTAAAAAAATATATAACAGAAAAATATATCCTTGTATGCATTTTTGGATTAGATTCTTCGATAGGAAAACTAAGAATCACATGATTTATTATGTAAGATTATTTAAAGAAACATATACGCTTGCATGCATGGAAAAAATGTAGTTTATCACTATAAGGAAAAGACCCTCTAGTGGATGTTTTTGAGGAACCACAAAGAAAAATACCCCATACATCCGTTTCTAGCGGAGGTTGCTAAAGGAGGTTAGCAGGCGGAGGGTTTTGTGGATGTTTTCCTATCGGTGATCTTATCGTTAAACTCGCCCTGGCGGTGCTCTCAAAAAAATAGAGCACCGATGTGGAAAAAATCATTGGCAGATCGGACACTATGGACTCCGTACACACACGCCCGGTGCGTCATAATATAATATGGCATCGGTGCCTCACAAATCGTCCACACCGATGCATTATAAAACACAATGCCAACACAGAAACCACTTGGTGCGACAGACAAAAACCACACCGGTGCATCATAAAAAATGCGCCAAAACACAAACCGATTGGTGCATTTGTAGCAAATAGTACCGATGCGCCTATAAAAAACACACACTAGTAAAGGGTTAAATTAAACGACAAAAAACCTATATTTTTCAGTTTTCCAGTGCTCCTAAGCTATCAATTACCGGTACGCATGATACCATAGAACGCACCGGTGTGCACCGAACATTGGCACACCAGACAATGGACGTGAAGTACACACACCATCGGGGCGTGCAATTACTGTAACACACCATGGCGTCAATACTCTTCCATGCCAATGCATCATAAAACACCACGTAAAAATGAAAACGACCTAGTGCATTCTTCTCTAAGAGCACCGGTGCACTAGAAATCGCACGCACTGGAATAACTTTATATAAAAAAAAATTAAGGCCAAAAAACGGTGCTTTGCAATTATTACACACTAGTGCTTTACCATTACGCTGCCCCGACGCATCATCGAATTTTCACGCTGAAAGTGAAACATCCCAGTGTGCGGCTAGGGAAACGCCCTGGCACGTTATAAACAATGCACCAAAATTGATACTGCCTTGTGCAGGTTTATTTAGCCACACCAGTGTGCTTATAAAACCTCGCACACCAAAACAGGGTTAATAAAAAAAAAAATTACGGCCAAAAAACTTCATTATTCACTTTCCTTTTGCTCTAGAGCTCTTAAGCCTCGGTGCTATTTCCTTATTTCTGAGCCGCCCTGACATCGGTGCTCTCATTGCACCCATTGCACGCATTGTTGCTCTGCATTGGCCACCAATCTCCAGCTTGCATTTTGTAAAACAATGGGAAAATTTTATTTTCCAAATTTTACAGCCAATATGCCTCGTCGACTGTGAAATGTATAGGTATTTTTCTAGTTTTTCTATAATTAAGCCTTTTACATGATTAGATATTGAAATAAAATTTAAAATAACCATTTAAAAAAAATAAAAAATTTGTCGCGTGGTGCGCTTTAGATGTTCGGCTTGCACCGGTAGCAGTGCTACGTGTAAAATTTACAGGCAGCACCACTACCAGTGCTAATGTTAACTCCATTGTTTCCAGGGCGGTGCCAAAAGGCGCCCAAAATAATTTTAAACTAAAAATAAAAAAGAAAAAAGGTAGTGCACTCATTTATCCAGGAGCACCGTTGACCCTGACAATCACAGTGCAGTGCGTTGACTTCATTTTCCACCGTGGTTTATGTTAGTGCACTACATTTTGCATTCCAGGAGGGTCAACAGTGCAACTGGGTAAAAGACCGCACTATCAACTATGTCATTTTCATGAAGTCGGTGCGCTGACAGGACTATATGGGTCGGGACGTATATTTCAATTAGCACACCGCTATTCTGAATTATATACAGTCCACGGTGATTGAAAAATAGTCATCTGCACCGAATCTGGTGCAGTCTGTTTCATTAGGGGCCTCGGGGATGATGCGCTAAAATATTAGGACACACCAGCACCAGTGTGTGATTGTTTTTATGGAGCACCAGCTTGTATGTTTGTTTTTTTTTTTAAATTTTTTATATATGTATATTTATAAATACATTTCTGTTTTATAAAAAAAAATTATTTAATATGGAAATGATTCAGAGAGACGAGGAGCAACAACAAGCAGAACAATATGACATGATTCGCCAATGGGAGGTGAGAGAGAGGGAGAGAGATGGATGCCCTCTCCCTGTTACTGCAGATACCCAAGAGATCCTTAAGCAGGTAGGCCTCCTCAAGTTCTATGAGGAGGATATTTTCGGCCTAAAGGCCCATAGTGTGCTTTTGAGACATCTTACCGGCAGGTGGAATGCCCATCAACAAGCTTTTCAGGTTGGTCCTGACCAATGGTACACACCCACTGAGGAGGACATTTATTTTATTACAGGACTATCGAGGAGAGGGGTGGATTTTCCCTCATTTATAGATGTGCCAACTAGTTTTGTAGTAGGGAGTCAGTTAGTTTACTATAGAGATACATTGGAGCACATGTACTGTCTCCTTCAGAGTTTCAGGTACCTGGAGCTCAATTACGTATAGGTGCTTTTGGTAGACAGGACGTGCAATGCCTCTCTATTATCACTTCGATCATTTCGCACAACACTAGTGACGGGCAACACATTAGTTGCTTGCTTTTATATTATGTTGATTCTTTATTACAAAAACCACGACTTGTCAAGTGGTCTACCATTTTTTTGTGATAGTTTTGTATGGCCTTAGATAGATTTCGTGCTCATGCACAAGGGAGGGTCAACTTCCCTTTTTCTTCAGAGCTGTTTTGTTTATTTTTTGACAGGTTTCCAGAGATGAGACCTAGTTTTGTTCGATAGCCTCGTAGGCCAATGTTCGAGGCCCAGATGTGCATGTGGGGGTAGATGATGCCCAAGAGGGGAGACATTATGTTTCCAGTGAGGATATCACATGATTTGCTGGACTTACAAGCTAGTGTCGGCAGGCTGCATCCCTTCATTATGGTCCCATGTCCTTATGCTGGACTAGATTGGCAAGGGTATCCCAACATCCTCTTCACTCCCGATAAGCCGCCAGATGATATAGGTAATATTACTGTTTATTTATATTTATTCTAACATGTTCTTTAACTTGTTTTTATTAAATTGTGTAATGAAATTGTCTAATTATTGTTGTGTACTTGTATATATTTAGCAGACATTGGCTCTTTTGATGGTGATGAGATTCCGGATCCACCACATGATCTAGGTGTCGATCCTGATGATTATAATCAGGAGATGGCTGATGTGCCAGAGGATGAGGCCAGTGGTGCAGCAGAGAGACACGCTGATCCTGCGCTTCATGGTGCACCGGTACCACCTTTTGCTAGGCATGGTTAACCTGAGACCAGATACCGGATGGAGTTGGGCAACCAACTCTATGGATTGATTACAGATGTGGGCATCAGTCCCGCTCAATACAGAGAGATACAGGGAAATGATAGACTATTACGGATGTGGAGAGGCATGCCGCGTGACATGTACGGCTTGATGTGGCATGTCGTAGGAGCTACGACAACTATTACGTGTTTGAGGAGGATTATCCGTAGCTATAGGCATAGTCAAGCTGTGGCACGTGATGGACAGTCTGCCAGCAGTGACTCAGATGCATTTCGTGATATTTCACCTCACGGCGCGCCTAATTTTCAGCATGAGGTTCCACTGGTAGCATCTGACACTATTCATCATGGAGATGAGGCTGGACCATCGACCACGTCCACTCAGCAGCCTGCAGCATCTATCATGAGTAGTGGTCACGATCATCATGAGCAGGCTGGACCATCAACCATCGAGGCTGCAGTACTATTGACTGAGTAGGCCTCCATTACTACTGTGCCTCATATTGATCATGTTGTACTACCGCCAACAGATGCATCCATCAATACTAGTGATCATCATGATCATGAGCAGGCTAGTCAACCATCGACTGTCGAGGCTGCACCCAACTTTACTGAGCATGCCACATCCACTTATACTAGTGTTATTGATGTTGTTATACTACCACCAACTCCTAATCCATGACATCTATATTACAGTTGTATATTTTTAACATTATTTAGTTATATATATATATATATATATATATATATATATATATATGGTCCATGTATTTTATGTTCATGTTGCAGTTGTACTTAATTTTCATGTTGATGATCATCATGATGTGCCGCATATTGTTAGTCATGTTAGATATGTTCATTTAATGTTTAGTTTGCAGATAGATGTGTATATGTGATAGACACATGAGTTATTTGACATTATATTGAGATGTATATTTGATGTTTGTGTTGTGATGATGTTAATATATCATGTTAATTTGATGTTAATTGAATGTGCTTATTAGTCGAATATGATGTTTGTACAATGGTTATCATGATCGTGATGATGTATATTAATTAATTTAATATTATTCAATGACCATGATATTTATTAAATCTTATGTCGTGAATGTAATTGTAATTTAAATTTTAATTCTATGTAAAATTGTAAAATTGTATTTGTAAATGTACTAATCGTAATTTTAAGTGTAATTGTATGTAAAATATTTATTAATGTAAAATTTTAATTGTAATTGTAATATTTAATTTATTCTGAAATGATTGTAATTGTATATATGAAAAATTGTAAAATTGTAATTGTAATTGTATGTAAATTTCACAAATTGTAATTGTAGTTGTAATTGTAATTTTAATTGAATTGTATATAAAATATTTGTAAAATTGTAATTGTAATTGTAAATGTAATTCTATGTAAAATTGTAAATGTAACTGTAATTTTAATTTAATTATCTGTAAAATATTTGTAAAATTGTAATTGTAATTGTAAATGTAATTGTATGTAAAATATTAATTCTATTAATGTGAAATGATTTTATTAAAATATTTAAATTTTTAATTTTCCAAATAATTTTAAAATAACCAATCTAGAATAATACGAATTTCTGTAACATAAAGTTCAGAAAATAATGAAAATAAATTCATGTACTTTATAATTATCATTATTTTATTATGATCTTAAATATATAAAGTTTAGAAAATATGAAAATAAATTCATGTACTTTATAATTATCGTTATTTTATTATGATCTTACATACAAAAAAAAAAAAAAAAACTTTAAAAAGTCCGGTGCACTAATCATCCTAATAGGCCCCGGTGCATCGTATTAATACAACGCACTGGTGTGTCGCATATCCGTGCACCAGAAACGAATAAATGAAAATAAAAAAAAAAACATAACCCTATTTTGCTTAAGTAAAAAAAAAGCGGCAATTTGAAAAATGGGCAGCAAAATATTTTCGAAAATCTAATTTGATAAAATAATTCTTTAAACACTAAACACTTTTCATTATCTCACTATTTTGGTTAAAAAATTTCTGTCAAATTTTCGCAAGAGACAGATTTGGAGTAAGAGAGCATGAGGGAACTGTGGATGGTGAAATACATTCAAACAGAAGTATTCAGACAATCAGAAACAAAAACTTCGGTGATTCAATCCCTTTATCATAGAATTTCAAACCATTTCATGATTGTATTTAATTCTTTTTTTTTACTTTTTTTCTGTAGTTTTTTATATTTTGCTGCAGTTTTATCCATTTTTACCCTGAACCATTTATTTGTTTGTTTTTTCCCTTTCTTATCCTTGTTTATATGATTTCAGAATTAGGGTTTTTAATTTTAGATTGACGTCCAACCCATGGGATGACTTGCATAGTCGGATCCCAATCCATTCGACCATTGTGTGAATTTTTGAAAAAATGCATTTTTCTTTATTGGTGTGCCCTACATACGCCACCGCACCGATGCTATGTATTATTATAGTGCACCGCACAAGTTCTATGTCGTAAAAAATTGAAAACAATTTTTTAAATCCATGCACCAAATCTGAAATACGGCATTGGTGCTCTCTTTAACTAGGAAAGCACCGTATGGTGTATTACACCATCTTTGCGGTGCGTTTATAATACCCCATGCACGTTAGGTCTATTACACTATTTTTACAGCGCGTTTATAATACCGAATGCACCGTACGGTGTATTATACTGTTTTGCGGTGTGTTGTTAATATATCCACGCACCAACAGTAGTGCGGATTTCATGAAAGGCGCACTGGTGTCTCGAGATTTATTTTCTAACTGAAAAGTTGAGAATTTATTTATAAATATATTAATGAATGATATGCTACATGTTTCAGATTTATAAATAAATGAACGACAAGATATCAAGTAACAAAAAAACTGTTAATACATCAAGAAAAGAAAAAAATGCAAGTTCTTTGTAAATTCTTTATAAAAAATATTATTTTTGAACTATATGTAACCTTAACTAATATGTGTTGTTTACTGTGTATCATGTAGAGCCACAAAATGACGAAGCTTGATATGATTATTTTTTATCTACGACCATAAGAGCGTAAAAGTTTAATGGAAAAATTGCAAAAAGATGAATCAAGTGAATGAAACAATACTATCGATCCAATACGAGTTTCTTTTTTTAATTAACATTGATAATATACTTAAAATTATTAGATAACATGTGTCAAATAGTCTACTAATTCATATCTATTTAATGTTCTACAGGGACCAACAACTTAGAAAAGGAATGTTGTTCTAAGAAAATAAAAAAAATAGAACATGCAAATGAAAATGAATTTCTCCTTGGCTAATCTAGAGTGGTGCTAGAGGTTATCGAAAGGGGGAAAAATTTTTACAAAAGTTTTAGGGATCTAGTGGAATGAATACAACAACGTTCTTCAAATGTAATATGTAATCATTGAATTTTTCGATCATTAGGTACAATAAATAAATAATTTAGCATTAAATATTAATTTTCAAGAATTTTCTTGCAGAAAAGAAAAGAAAATGGAACCCATTCAACACATAAAACAGGACGACAAGGAAGAAATGGTTGATCTCTAAGTTTGTATACTTGTTAGCTTCTTTGCAACAACTTGAATTAGATTCTGGTTTTATTTTTTAATTTGTTTTACAAAAATCATCATTGAATGTCTTCAAATAGGTGCTAACATACAAAGAAGAACAATCAAACGAATTGATTGAAATAGGGTTAAATATGGGTTGTGAGTATATGTTGGCATATCAAAATTTAATTGTGGAATTTGTAAGCATCTATCGATCTTGTTTTAATTAGCTCTTTCTATAATTAATAGAAAAAAAACATCTTTTATATTAAATATATGATTTGTTATGGGGTATAAAAACTTGAGAAACAAAGTACAGAAATCGCGCTACCGATGAAATTTTAAAAGATGGCATGGTACATGGTTTTGAAAGAATGTGTATAGTTTATGAGTCAATTGTCACTATGGTACGTCATTTTTATTTTTGATTTACATTGATGTATATTATTTAATATTGGAATTTTCATTATTCTCACCAATGTATATACACTCATTTCATTTTATTTTTATGTTTGTAGATGGAAAGTGAAGAACAAGAAAACAATCAACACCATGAACAAAACATTCCTGAAAATAACCCATGTCATGGAAGTAGCTCTAGCCGTGACAATAGTTGAAGCAAAGAATGATGATCACTATGTAATTTGGATATCAACGCAAGGCGTTTTATTTTTTGAAATATGTTTCTGAAATCATACATTTTTTTAATGTAATGAACATAGTGTCCCAATTGAAAGACAAAGGGATACGAATGTTTGTCCCATTTTGTATGATAAAGAATGTCTTATATATATATATATATATATATATATATATATATATATATATATAATATGTTTTAATTTATTCTATTGTGTTCTCCATTTTTGTTCTCAAATGCATTAATAAAAATTTAATTCATATGAATATTGTTATAAGATTATATATATGTGTCAACTTTTGATGAATAATGAATTTTAAAAAACCACAATAATTCTGATATGATATAACAAATTAATTCAAACAACACATTCAAATGCATTAATAAAAATGTAATTAATATGAATATTGTTATAAGATGTGTTGAATTTTGATGAATAATGAATTTAAAATAGTCACAATAATTGGATTGTCAGAGGTGGATGTTTCTAAAAAGAGAAATGAAAACCGGTGTGTTTATGATTCTATGGGCACCACACTAATATCGATTTCAGTTATAAATATCGGTGCCTTTTTGTGATATTGTGCATTGGGGTGTTTATGTATCTATAAGAACTGATGCATTTGTAGATTCCATGTGAACTGCATGAATATCGATACCAATTATAAATCTTGGTTACTTTTTGTGATATGGAGCACCGGTGCCTCATAAAGATACACGCACTGGTGCGCTTATACGACCTATGGGCACCGCTCAAATCCCAAGACCAATTAGAATGGCCCCGTGCGTTGTATCACCAACACCAGGCCCGGGGAGGTTATTTTCCTTAACAACCCAGTGCATTCTCCTTAGACCGCCCTGGTGCGCTTTCTACCAATATGCACTAGTGCGTTAAAACCTGATAAGAGCACCGATGAAAAAATGTCTGTAATAACCTCCAACCACCCATTTTTCTTTTGTTGTGTTTAATTTCTGTTAAAAGCTCCGCCAAAACCTCCGATACCAGAAATGGATGTGGTAGCATATGTTTTTTTGACAATTTTTTCCAATTTTATAACACTAAAAACCTCCTTTATAACCTCTGCTAGAGGGTCTTTTCCTTGTAGCGTATGTATTATATTTATAGAGAAAAGAAAGATGCAATCACATAATATTGATTATGGTAGCCTTATTTTGGAAACAATAACATGTATTTTGAAAACCTACAGGGATTAGCTATGGTATTAGCCTTATTTTGGGAGAATACTATACATAGTTGTTGGGCTATATATTTTGGATAAGAGGTAAATGTCCCTTTGCATGCATGAAAGAAAAAATGGTATGCACTTGATCCCTTGGAAAAGAAATGTGTTCAATTTTCCATGAAATATTTGTTTAGTTTCCTTTGAAATTAAATATATGCTTTACATGCAAGAGGAACAAGCTATGTTATTTTCTGTTGGAGAGGACAAGTAGTTGCATGCACAAAATTATAACTAGTATGTTAACTTTGTTTGAAATAGAGTTGGTATTTTTATAGATAATAGCCATTGTGCATAGCTCTTGTGTGGAAAATATGTTTTCTAAAAATAACATGAATTCACATGCATAATTATAGAATATATTGCGTTAATCCCTTTGGAAAAGTAAATATAAGAGTAGGCACAAAGGAAATTTCTTGTTGTGATAGTTATCTTGAAATTTTGTTATGAATTTGCATGCCCAATAATATTATCTAGTATGTTAGCTTTCCTTCGGAAATGATATGAAAGTGCACGCAAGATTTCACTAGCGTTTATTAGAAATATGACACTTGATAGTGATTCATTTGTTACTAATGTATGTGAAAAAATTTCATGTCATTCCATTTCTTTTTTATACAAGCATAAAAATAGTTGTTGAAGTGTGAGAAATAAAGATCGATTATTGGTTTATTAATATTTTATCTAATCATGATATCATGTGCGCTGACGACAATAATGACAAGAAAGGGTAGTGACTTGAGCAAAGAATTTTTCATGTTGAAAATTGTTGCCAATAAATATTTGTTAGTCCATGTAGGTTTAAGAGTTTGAACTGCAGGATGACCCACTGATGGAAATAATTTTTCCACAAAGACAAAGATTGAGGATTCATGGGTGAATGATATCATGATTATTGTACAACTTATAGCAAGTTATGTTGCATTTCACATTATTTTTCTATGTATTTTTTATGACAATGGTCAAGGGATGGAATCCCTTATAACTATTAGGTTAGGGGTGAAAACCCTCACAAGCATTTAATAATGAAATTAAACGTTTGCTAATTTTCACCATGCGTGGTTTTCAGGGTATATCAGTGTCTAATGATGTGATTGTTCGTTTTTTAATTTTCATGATGTTAATTTCTTTCATGATGTGATTTTTATATATAAATTATGTGATTTACTAATTGGGTTAAAATGATCATGGAATTGATGCACAGTTATAGGAGGAAATTTAAGTTAATATGCTACAACAAGGAGAGTTAATGGTTGTGTAACTCACTATGCGTTATACTAAATATTTCTTTAGGTGATGATGATGGTTATTATAATGGTTAATGAGGGAATATAGAAATTAATTTAGAAAGTTACACATTGGTAAATGTTGAAAACTTTTACTAACTCCATGCACTTTCCTGTGAGGTTACCGGGGTATGTTACAAATGGTATTAGAGCAAAAGGTTGCAAAAATCGTGCCTTTTGGGAATATTTAAGTAAAAATAAGTAGAGGTATGATTATAGTGGGCATCATCTCAGGTATGACTCTAACTGCAATTGTAGAAGACGACAATTTACATGAGATTCATGATGCATGATTAATGACCGCATTAAACAGGATAAAGTGATAATGTTTCTTTAAATTTTATTCTCATGGAATTTGAATATGGATGTGGGTAAAAGATAATAAATCCTCTATTTCACCTATGAACAATCATGAGCACTCATTTCTTATAGTGTGAATTAATTACCAACCTTTGCATGCATACTATTACAACAATGATTATTGTGCATAAGAAAAAGAAAAAGAAAACATCACTAAAGCTACCATGCAATGCTTACAAAGAATGAATGCATGTATGGTTGGTGTGATAAATTAATAATTTATAAGTTGGGGTTGACCTTGAAGAGGACAATAGAATTTTGTAAAAACAAAAAAAAATCTAACTAACCACTTTAGTTGTTAAATATAAAAAATGCGAAGTGGAACTCACATAGTGACTATAAAGTCAATGAACAACTCATAGTAGCATAATTGTGGGTTTTCTTTCTTCATGTAGAGTTGTAGAGGAAATTTTTCATTCCATGCATTTGACAAAAATGGTAAATGAGATCCAAAGTTTTGTTATTTGAAATAATTTCATCCGTGGGAGTTTTGGATGTCATTCATCTTAACATCAAGGGGTATTGATACCTTCAGATCATTTAACCCCCATATGGATTCGAAGATAAATTTATATTTAGACATGGATCCATAATTTGGTTGACTTTTCTAATTAGACGCTCCTGTAGGGATTGTTGGTTGTGTTTTTTGGCATAAATTTTACCATTGATGATATTTATATGATTCATGCTATTTTGTAAATTCTTGTTTTACTATCTCTCTGATAGTTCAAACATATTTATGGAAATTTATTTCATGCCTACTAAATAGTTGTTAAAATTACTAAATGGAAGTATATTTTATGCTTGCCACCCATTTTTTAGAATGTCTCATTGATTGTAGATAGCATGCTTGAAAGTTATTGTTAAAATTCCTCAATCGATGTAGATTGCATGCTTGCAAATTGTTTGTTAGAATGTTGAATTGGGTGTAGATTGCATTCTTGAAAAATATTTGATAAAAAAGCTACAGTGGTTGTAGATTTCATGATTGCAAATTATTTTCCAAAAATTCCCCAATGGTTGTTGCTTACATGGTTGCAAGCTAATTGTAGAGAAAAAAAAATAACATTTTATTTCCTAGTGTTCAATGGGACTCTTATTTCTCTATAATATTGATGGTTTGTAAGGTGAGACCTTATAGAAAGTATAATGCTATGGTATGAAAGATATGTTAATGTATTTTTTCTAATTTGCATGATTGTTATTATGTGGAAATTTGGAATGTATACCACCTATATTACATGTGATGAATTGTTGTCAATGAACTTCGAGAAATTGTGGGACCCAGGTTGAGGGTTAATCATATATGCATGGTGTACATAAATATTCCTTTTCCTTGATCATAATATCGAAATACAAAATAATGTAAATTACAATGGATTTTTAGACATTGAATTTTTATTGGATTCAATGGCTATGGAAGGCATGGTGGGGCTGATGTGATGATGTAATATTTTTTTGTTGAGTTAATGAATACATTGGTTGGGGTATTTAGGAAATAACTCTATAGTTTTAGAATAATTCTTGCCATATTATTTAAATATAATGGTGGTTAAGTTCAAGATGGACCTTCCCTAAAAGTCTCCTAAAAATCCCTAGGAGAAAATAATAAAGAGGAAAATATTAACATAATGGGAGATAAATATTATGTTAATAACTTAAAGTTGGAGATAATACTAAGTAGGGTAAAATAAAGCACAACGTGAGAGAAAGACATTATTTAAAGAAAAAGAACAATATATTTTAAAAAAAATATAGAAAAAAAAAGGCCTAGGAAAAAGGTTGGCAGACCTGAAAGTAGGACACTGCTAAAAATATGCTAGGAAGAAAGAACCAAGGAACCAATGAGGTTGTTGATTCTAGTGGCAAGTAGATCTTAGCTCGGTGGGGAACTATTGGAGATAGTTCACGGTTGGGTGGAATATGATCGGTTCCTCAATAATTCCCGGAAATTAGCTACAATTAGATGAAATTATGTCTATGTTATGTTATTGATTTCAAAATTATCTAACGATGTTGTATGTTACAATAGACTGTAAATTTCATGTCTCAAATTTGTTGCATGTGTTATATTTTTTCCTACATGATATATGGATTTATCTAATCAACAATTTCGATGAAATACATTGTGTTTGTAGGTTTTTATGTGAAAATGAAGGTGTCAAAATTGACTTATATTTATGCATGAATAGATGAAATAAATTAGAATATATATGCGACTGAAATAATCATGTTATATAAAATAATGAGTTATTGAACTCTAAATACTTGAAAAACTAGAATAAAATGGTTGCAAATAAATGCCATGAGTTTGAATTTGATTGAAATTACTATGGGAGAGAAAGACAGTAATTTTCAAGCAACACTAGTGGGAAAGAAAGACTAGTGTAACTCCTAAATAAAATAAAACATGCACTTGATAGATTTTTTCTTATCATTTTGATGATTAAAGGGCTAGTTCTCCTTCAGTTTTTCTGGAAGTATTACGATTCAATTATTATTTTACTATTGCCTAAATAATTGGTAATGAAAAGTAAAGGTTAATGTTCCAACAAGAGAAGAATATCGAGGATGATTTTCTCTTTAAGTGGGGGATTATGTAATATCCCTAGCGTAAGCCACTGTAAAAACTCTCGTAAAATGAGGGTTGTTAAATAATTAAATATTGTTAATTATTATATTGATATTACATAAAGAATATTCTTGTAAATTTTAATTATAAGAATATTGAAAGAATTATTTCTTAATTATTTTATTTAGAATCATTTATATTCTTTTATAGAAATAAATTATATTTCCAAGTTGGTATCTTTTATGAGTTTTAGAAATAATGAGTAATAGTATTGGAAAAACTATGGATAAGTTATATTTTGCTTACAAGGAAAAATAAAATTGACCTTGAAAAGAAAATCATGAGAGATTTATAGGGTGATTTTGTGATTTATGAAAAATCATATTTATGGGTGCTTTATGGAATGCTTTTAAGATTTATAAAAGCTATTCCATTTTCTAAATTCTATTTATTGTAAGCCTATGAGAAAAATAGAGGAATGAATGAGAGAATATGTGGAGAATGGAGCCAAGGAAGACTAATATGGGATTCCAAGAATGCATCAAAATATAAGTAACTATGTTCTTTGAAAATTCTTTTATTTGCATATGTGGCATGATGATATACTAATTGAATTTATTTGCAAGGAAAAGTTCATATGATAAAGAATCAAGATTATTACTTGAGAAAACATCTATATAGTTTCATAGATAGAGGAATAAGTGTTTTATTCATTGAATTATTAGAATATTTCATGCGTTTTTCATTCACAAAATCTTTTCATGGCTAAACTTCTTCGAATTGCATGATTTATTGTAAAATAGGGTCCAAATATGCATTTGTATCTCCCAAACCATGATCAATATGTAAAAAGTGAAAGAAGTTTTGGCAAAAGAGGATATTATGACCAAAATTGTCTTTCAAATTTTAAAAAATAGTTTCCCATGTCTCAAAAACCATGTCCAAAATTGATGACAAAAATAGGGAATTATTTAAGAATTCAATCTAGAAAAATGAGCTACAAAGATTCATTCGAATCTTCCAAAATGTAATACCTGTGTAAATACTCAAAGAGGTTATTTTTAATGAACCCATTACAAATGAAAACATCTTTGGGTTTTCCAAAATCATTTCCAATTTTTTGTAAACCGTGTCCAAATTTGATGACAAAAAATGAAATCATTTAATATTTATATCTGGAAAAATCGGTTGTAAAGATTCATTCTAATATTCAAAACCATGACAATTGTGAGAGAGGTTATTTTTAACAACCCCATTCCAAAACGAAGCCTCTTTTGGCTTTCTGAATTTTTTTTCCAATTGTTCGTTAGCCGCGTCCAAAGTTGATGGCTAAAACACAAGAAACATAGTAAAATAGAGTGCTTTTATTTTATTTTTTAGCCGGATAAATGTAATTTTTTATGTACATATATACATAATAAGTATGTTGATAATTATTTAAAAGGAATTACGTTATTTAATTAAAGATATTACCAATTATCTTCTCATGATGCATATGCATCAAAAGTTTAAATAGAAATATTGGACTCTTGAAAATAATATGTGCTTAGGCGCACATGAATAATTATCTCGTATATTGGATCTACTAGAATTGATTATGTGATTTTATATGCATGAGGAGCTTCAGTCATGCAAAAATATATAAATAAATTTTGTGACAAGTAGTTCACATAACAACTTTTCATAAAAGGTAATAGGTTGTGTTATTTGAGAAGGATTTGTTATTCATGTTATTTCTTGAGGAAATATTACAAATCTCTCTGATGTGTGAAATGATAACAAAACATTTTGTATTTCATGCATAATAACTAGTGAGTAAGTTATATTTTGGAAAAAGAATAATTAGGGTGTTAGATTCCTTGGAAAATAAATATATATATTTGTATGCAAGGAAGAATTTATTGTGTTAGAACTCTTCAAATAAAAAAAAAAATAGAAGAGAAAAATATATCCTTGTATGCATTGTTGGATTACATTCTTGGAGAGGAAAACTAGTAATGACATGCTTTGTTATATAAGATTACTTAGAGAAAGATACGCCTGCATGCATGGAAAAAATATAGTTTTGGGTATTATATTTCTAGAGAAAAGGAAGATGGAATCACATAATATTGATTGTGTTGGCATTTTTTTGGGAAAAATAATATGTATTTTGGAAACCTAAAGGGATTATCTATGGTATTAGCTTTATTCTAGGAGAATATTGTGCATATCTATTGGGATATCTCTTTTCGATAAGAGGGAAATGTCCCTTTGCGTCCATGAAAGAATAAATGGTATGCGCTTGATCCCTTGGAAAAGAAATGTGTTTATTTGTGGGTAAAAATATGAAGTTGGGTAACACTTTTGTGAGAATCGGGGGTGGAAAACTTTTTTTCTCAATAATTCGGCCAAAAATTTGTAAAAGTTCGGCCGAAATATTCGAGAGTTCGGTCGAACTTTTGAAATTTGTTCAGCTGAACTCATTCTACCATTTACATTGACAACATACTGATCGAAATGGAAAATATATTTTTGGCCAGAGATGGGAAAACTGGCAACAAAATTTTGGCCAAACTAAAAGTTCGGCTGGACTATTAGTTCGGCCGAAATTTTAAAATAGTTTAGCCCAAATCGTATTATATAAATATATCGGCCCGCAAACTTTTACAGGTTTCTTGTTCACATTTGTCTCGTACGTCTATGTCTATTCATTTGTTGTTGTTGTTGTTCTATTGTGTTCTATTGCATTGCATTTCTCTATTGCGCTATGTTGCTCTATTGATTTGGAGTTGCACCGCGACAACCAGAGGAGTTTTGTTGATTTGCAGTTGCACCACAATGCAAAGGTAATTTTTGTTGATTTTTTTTTATTTTGCAGTTGTAGGTGCTCTTTTTTTGTAATTTTGTTTTGTTGATTTTTTTTAATTTGATTTTAATTTAATTTTTTTTGTTCGCAGGGAATTTGGTCTGCGTCTTCCACGATTTCTTCAGGGATCTCTCGTTTTCATCCTTGTTGGGGCTTCGTCTGTGAATTTCTGTGAATTTCCAAGTATGTATCGATGTATCTATCTTTATAGCATGCAAATTTCTACGGATTTCTATGTCTCTATGCTTATAGATCAATGTTATCATACACAGAGTTTCTTGTATTCTGTAATTACAATATAAATTCAATTTATAGCTAGGAGAAGCTTGTTATTTTTGAACATATAGTAAAATTCCCTTGATATATTGTCAAATGTGCCTCGAGTAGTCTTTGGGAAAACATAGAGCCTTGATGTATTGTAAAAATCCCTTGATATATTTTCAACTATGCCTTGGTTAGGTGCTGGGAAAACATTAGCAACTATAACATCTAAAATATCTTCAGATTTGGAATCAGGAAAAAACCACCTTTCAGGTGCACTAACTATAGATATATCCAAACTTTGAGACATATCCAACTCAGAATGGAAATCTGACCTATGAGAGATTCCAGAATTCTATGTTCCCAAATTTGAACTGCATACATCTTTTCCATCAAACAACATCTCATTCCACATACCCTTGTTTGTTCTTTTTTTGAAAGGTGGTCCCAATGCTTCAAGTAATTTAGCACCTGAAAATACATGCACAAGTACATGTGAATTTCCATATTGTTATTTAGAGGGCCAATTGTTGCAGTTATCAAATTCACCATTACCACCAGACTTATCACTATCTGCAGGAATAGCAGAAATCTTGCCGATGCCAGCCAGGAAACTTTTTGAACATTTTTTGTCACTGTTCAACCTATGAATTAGCCCAGGAAAATCTTTGTTAGTGTTTATGAACATTCTTTAACATATAATTGTGTTTCTAAACATTATTTAACATATAACTGTGTTTTTGAACATTCTTTTTCATTCTTTGTCAGTGTTTCTAAGCATTCTTTGTTTGAATTAGCCCAGGAAAATCTGATAAGAACTCTTTATGCCAAGGTTGTTAATTTATTCCAATCATGGATTGGTGATTTACTCCAAGTGTGTTAGATGTTCAAATCACATCATCACCAAGAGAAGACATAAAACTCTTACCTAAACCTTGTAGCGGTTTTGTTTCAATATGACCAGTTGTAAGTCTCTAAGATGCATCAGAGGACTCTATAGGATCATAGGTAGATGTTTTGATATTTGCAGAACATGAAAAAGGTCTTAGGTACATAGATGGGTGGGTTTTGGAATGTGGTTCACATGAAAAGTAACAGGGAATGGATTTAGTGGAAACCTTTTATAAGATCAGGACTCAAACAATGAGAGAGAGAAAAAACCTTTTATGTTCAATGTAAAACACATGCATTAACTTATAATTGTGATATTTTCCCTTCTTTCCAAATTAGTCCATCCTTCTAGAAAATCCCTTTTAATGAAGTACATATATCCATAGTGATCCACTGATATTTGTTCACCAACAACTATTCCATTTTGGACTTATATATCTCAAAACTGTGCTAATTGAATTTATGTATCTATATATTTAAACTACTTGACTATATTATTACACCATAGGAATCATTTTTATATATCTCCCATTTTAATGGGGTCTATCACATTTCGAGAAAAAAACGTTAGCCATAAAAGTTTCGCATTGAAACCAAAAGTAATTTGATACAAAATATAAGTTTTAACCTTATATAGTTAATTGTTTCAAATAGATTCTTAAAAAAATGAAAAATATTCAATGTAAAACACATGCACATTAACATATAATTGTGGTATTTTCCCTTCTTTCCAACTTAGTCCATCCTTCTAGAAAAATCCTTTTTAATAAAGCAGATATATTCGTAGTGATCCAATGATATTTTTTCACCAACAACTATTCCATTTTGGACTTATATATCTCAAAAATATTCTCATTGAATTTATGCATCTATATCTTTAAACTACTCAACTATTTTATTAGACCATATGAATCATTTCGATATATCTCCCATTTTAATGGGGTCTATCATATTTCGAGAAAAACACATTTGCCATAAAAGTTTCCCACTGAAACCAAAAGTGATCTGATACAAAACATAGGTTTTAACCTTATATAGTTAATTGTTTCAACTAGACTGTTAATAAAATGAAAAATATTAAACGTAAAACACATGCATTAACATATAATTGTGATATTTTCCTTTCTTTTCAACGTAGTGGACATCCTTTTAGAAAAATCCCTTTTAATGAAGCAGATATATCCATAGTGATCCACTGATATTTTTTCACCAACAACTATTGCATTTTGGACTTGTATATCTCAAAACTATGCTCATTGAATTTATGCATCTATATATTTAAATTACTCAACTCTTTTATTAAACCATAGGAATCATTGCGATATATATCCCATTTTAATGGGGTCTATCACATTTTGATAAAAACACGTTAGCCATAAAAGTTTCCCATTGAAACAAAAAGTAATTTGATACAAAACATAAGTTTTAACATTATATAGTTAATTGTTTCAGATAGATTCTTAATAAAATGAAAAATATTTAGTGTAAAACACATGCATTAGCATATAATTGTGATATTTTCCCTTCTTTCTAGATTTGTGGAAATTCTTCTAGAAAATTTCCTTTTAATGAAGAAGATATATCCATAGTGATCCACTAATATTTGTTCACCAACAACTTTTGCATTTTGGACCTGTATATGTAAAAACTGTGCTCATTGAATTTGTGCATCTATATCTTTAAATTACTAAAAAAATTTATTAAACCATAGGAATCATTTCGATATATTTCCCATTTTAATAGGGTCTATCACATTTTGAGAAAAACACATTAGCCATAAACGTTTCCCAATGAAAAAAAAAAAATTTTTATACAAAACATAGGTTTTAACCTTATATAGGTAATTATTTCAAATATATTCTTAATAAAATGAAAAATATTCAATGTAAAACACATGCACATTAACATATAATTGTAATATTTTCCATTCTTTCCAACTTAGTCCATCATTCCAGAAAAATCCCTTTTAATGAAGCAAATATATCCATAGTGATCCACTGATATTTGTTCACCAACAACTATTCCATTTTGGACTTATATATCTCAAAACTAACAAAAAAAAACACATAAATTTTGTGTTTAATAAAGTATAACTCAAAATTAAAAACTAAAAATATTATACTACTTGATTAATGCTCCAAATACATGGCTTCCCACATCTAAGATATCAGCACCATGTCTGTCAAAGGATTGACACCATGCCTTTCAAGGGCTTCACATTCCTGACATCACGCTCCATCATCTATGATTCAAAATCGTGAAGCTGCAACCACAATTAACCATAAAGAATTGAAGAAATCAAAATTCCCATGGTGCCGAAAACTGAAAATTTAGATTACTTATATATATACTCTAGTATAATCCTTTGGTGTTTTGAGGGCTTTGGACCTGATTCTCTTTAGATCGAATTCCACATTTGGCAGGACATCCATCGCACATGCATCGTCATCATGGGATGAATCCTTGGTATCACAATACCTTTTTAGTCACGAGATCAAATTCCCCATTGCAACAGGTACAACTCGCTTCCATGGTTCCATTTGCAACACGTATACCCTTGCTTCCATGCTTCCATTTGCAACGCATATACCCTCACTTCCATTCTTCCATTTTCCTTCCATTTGCAACATGTAGACCCACTCGCTTCACTCTTCCATTTTCCTTTGTGAATGCAAAGCTATAGTTTCTAGCAAATGGAGAATTAATAGCGAACAAATAAAGACTTTAATATTAATGCACCATCCAATTGGATAATTTGTGGCAAACTATCTTGTAGTTTGGTAAAATTAGAAAACAATATCCTTAATACTTGTATTAGAATTGGAAAAATTCATCTTTTGGAAAAAGTCATCTTTTCAATGTGAGCTTCATGTGGGATACCAAATTTATGTATCTCTCACTATTTTTTACACTTATATAAAATTGGTAGCATTATTTTCCATTATATAATAAGAGTATAGTATAGGTTTCCGCACTATATTATTTTAGATATTATTTTTGGGATTCAATTGCGTTAAGTGAGTTATTTATCTATGACCATTTTCATGAGAGGTAGTTGTAACTCCATTATATTAGATATCATTTTTGGGATTCAATTGTGTTAAGTGAGTCATTTATCTATGACCATTTTCATGGGAGGTAGTCGTAATCCACTAATTTCTCATGATTTTTGAATATTCCACTTAGCACTCATGATTTTTCCCTTCTTAAAATTTGTTATCTTATTTAAAAATAGGAAGAAAAACTATAATTCATGAAGATTAAAATAATAGAAAAAGAAAAAAAAATCAAAAATAAAAAAGTAAAATAAAAATGTTATAAAATTAACAATAAAACATAGTAACTAATAGAATAGAAATGAAAGTTACTAAACAACTCATAATAAGACTTCAACAAATCACTTTATAAATAAATCAATTTCAATAATTAAAAAGAACTTGTATTAACTTTATTATTTTTTTCGTAAAAACAAACTGAATGTTTATACCATGCCGTGCTGCAGATATAATAATAGATATATGAAAAAAAAACAACGAGTTCAACCAAAAAAACCTGGTCCTAACATTTAATTTAATGAGCCCTATTGAAGCCCTATTTAATTTTATGTTCATTCACGTGTCAGTTTTACATAGCGAAGCCCGGCTAATTTTTTTTCTAGATTACCTACCGAAACAATTTTTCATATATAGTAAAAACACATCTATTATCTCCTGTCGACACCTCTACGAAGAAATCGGGATAGTTAACACGCGACATGAGTCAGATGCTCTTCTCGGATTACCCGGAAGCGATGTTGACTCAAACACCAACCGCGTTCACACATTACAATTCCTTTACGAGATCCCTACGCTCATCGATTCAACATAGACATTCAATAACTGGAAGATCCAAATGGTCTCTGTCAGTTCCCCGTAAACAAATTTGAGTCAGATATCGTAACCCTAGCTCTCTCCATAAACTGTCACATGCATGATGTTTGAAACGGTCCATTCTGAAGTCTGCAACATTGAACGCTAAAACATGTTTGAGCCACGGCAATTTCTATGAAATAAATATATATATATGTTCTCTCCCGTGTGCTCTACGAACTAAGTCTCCCTTCATAGTCCATACTCCAATTAATTTGAATTCAATTCCATATTCAGATTTATTCACCACTTCCTCCCCTCCCCTTCTCCGTCATGTATTTATAGACCATGCCCCTTTGTAAGTATTGTATATGCATGAAATAGTTTAAGTGCAAGTGAAAATCACCCTACAGAGCATTTCTGCCACAATGTTTGTTGTATGCAGCCAATAGCTAGGAAGAATCCATCATTATTCAGCAACCATTCAGCAAGTGATATCCGATTACGGGCATACAAATTGCCATTCCTGGCACATCGTTTTCAACAAACAAAAGTAAATTGATAATGTCATTGCCCATGCAAATGAAAATCAGTGTGTCTGATATTGTAGATTTTGTTCTCACCTTATTTTTTATGGCATTGTTATTTAAGGAAGTCTCCGCCACATGCAGGCAAATGCATGGGATCACTGATAAAAAAATGAATGTTCACTCTTCTGGTGAAGTTGCAGTGGCAGTAAAAGGTTTAGCTGTATGGCAGTCACTTCCAGATGGTCAACCCAACATCCATGTTCCAAAACCGCCACCACCACCTCAAAGCAGTATTGTTGCTCACTCCTTCGAAGAGGGGTTAACCAGAAAATCGTGCGGGCCTCATCACGACAATAATGTTCCATGCCCAGCCAGTCTACGAAGCAGTATTGTTCGTTCCTCGTTCGAGGCGGGGTTGGCCAGAAAATCTTGCGGGCCTTATCACGACAAAAATGTTCCATGTCCACCAGAGGAGGACAAGATGAAGGTGAATGGCAACGCAGAGATAACGAGGAATAGTCAGACTTCCACTGATGCTGGAAATAGCAAATCAGCATATACGCCCGTTGTCAAACCCAGGGCCTTCTCGCACTAGCATATAAAACCTAGGGCGTTCTCTCACTAGTATAATATTGTGATCTTTTGCATGCTCTCGTTCGTCGTAGGATATATCTTGATCTTTATAGTATTTACTTTCATGTTCCGATACATCAGTTACCTATTCCGCAATATACTATAATTTTGATTTCTTTTGATTGTAATGGATTATTTGTTGGAATAATCTAGGCACAGAGCATTTTTTTTTAAGTATACTGAAAGAGGCTGAGTTGCCAATATTTTCTTTTGGGTTACTACAACGCATAACCCAACGCATATTTGTTTCAGGAAACTGATCTCTACTTCCAAGTCCTATACTTAAAATTTAAAATCGACCTTATAAGGTTAGCTGGGCATATAATAATACTAAATATGTGTATAAAAGTGACGTGGGAGGTATTTAAGTTATATTATAATAATGCTATTTTAGTTATTAGATTGAATATTTACAAAAATAAATATTTCTGCAATTTTAGTGTATTAGTAAAGTCAAATATATACAACATTTTATATATTAAATTTTCAAAATTAAAGTTTATATATTTTAGGGTTTGAAATATCAAATATTGTTTATGTGATTTATTATAAAGCTCTATTGCAAAAATCAATATGAGTCACGTAAATATCAATATCAATCACAAAAAGTCTGATTAAATTAAAAAACAATTATCATTTATTATCTATTATATAATAAAAAATAATAAGTAAAAAATTATTTAAAGTTAATTTAATTTTAATAAAAATTATAAAATTCTGAGTGATAAGTTTATATTATTATGTTTAAATTTCAAAAAAAATATTATTTTAAAAATTAAATAAAAAAATAGAGTTAAGATATTATAAACAAAATAATTACTTTTAATTAAAAAAGTTAAAATGTCTCTTTATTTTAACATATGTAATGAAAAAAAAACTAAAACTGATAAAATAAGAGCAAATTGTTATGAGCTTGAACGTGAAACATGATATTGACGTACCAACCTTTCTCAATAAAATTATGGCGACGTGTTTTTATGTCATCAAACTTATGGCAACTTTTCGATTTTTTTAAGAGATTTTAAGTAAAAACGTGAAATTCTAAAGGAATTGGAACTTTGTTATTAGAACTTTGTTATGATATTTCAAATTTAGTTAAAGTGAATGCTAAATATTATTATGAATCATAATTTCAACTATTTTATTTAAAGATAAAGATAAAAAAAAATATTGATAAGATTCAAGAAAACCCACCATTTCAACGTTGATTCTGTTAGATATTTGGAAATTAAGTTGAGCTACTTTTATTTAAAAATAAATAAATATACAAAATAAAAGAAAACAAAGATTCAACAAAACCCACTATTTCAAAGTTGATTTTTGTAGGTATTTAGAAATTTGTTTTTCTATTTATTTGTGTCAAAAGACTTACCTATTTTATAGTGGGAATTAAAAAATTTATTGTTTTTTAAATAATATTTGATGCATAGACTATTCATAATTAAAAATATTTTATATGTTTTATTCTTTTGGAAAATAAAAGAATGACATTAAATTAGAATCACAATGTTAAAAATTAATTTTATTATTGTTTCATTTTTCCAATTTTAATACGATTTTAAAAAAAAATTAGCGTGTAAGTGTTTAGCTAGTTTCTCATAATAAACTATGTATACATGTGTGATATTCTATATTTAAAAGGTTGAATACATCTTCTCTGAAAATAATACAACAAAATAGGCCACTAGGGCCACAAATATCATCGGAATTTAATCTAGTGTTTTTTTGCATGTCAATTGGCATATGTGAAAGTGACATTTTCATATTTGCATCATGAATAGGGCTTCGACTAGCACTAGAAACAATTTTGTTTATTCTTGGTTCCATTTTTGGGTCTATTTGGATTTCTAGTTTTTCTCTCCATCGTGCTCGGTGTTTTCCTTTTACCATGGCATCGAAAATGGCTTATTTTATGGATTTCTAATTAACACCAAGTTGTGCTTTCATTACAACCTCTTTTGTTGCATTAATTTTTCTTGCTTCCAATACGACATTACTTGTTGCATCTAACGTTTCTTCCATGATTGCATCTTCTTTAGCTTATAATATGTCTTCCATTATAGTGTCCTTTATTTCTTCGAATATTGCTTTAGTTATTGCTTCTTGGTTTTTTACTTGAATGACTTCTTTGTTTGCTTTTTTAGGAAGGCCAATTTTGGCTTATAATATTGCATCCATTATTACTTCTTTGTTTGTTACCTGGATTTATTCTATTTTTTATTCATAGGCAATGCCAAATGTAGCACCCCTATGGCTATGATTTTAAAACATTTACTATTTTTAGAGATGCAACTACTAGGGAACTCAATGGTGATGGCAACCATGATGAGACTTAAGCTGTGACGTAAATATTTTATTGTTATTTAAGTTAATAAATGATTTGGTTATAAATTATTGAGGAAAGATTACTAGAGTCTAGAATATTTCTCCTTACTAGCTTAGAAAAATCTTGTTGATGATGGACATTCCCTCAAAGTCTCCTAAAATTGCCTAGGTGAAAATAATTAAAAGAAAATTAAATTAATAGAATGGGAGAGAAGGGTGGAATAAAACATAGGAGGTAAGAAAAGCATGCTTTAAGGAAAAAAAATAATATTTTTCGAAAAAAATAAACTAAAACAAAAATGCCTAGGAAAAAGTATAGGAGACATTAAGCAGGAGGAGGATGTTCGTAGAAATTAAAGTGGAATAAAACACATCATTGTTAGGTAAACTTGACTCAGGATATAGTCAATATTGACTAGGGTAAATAGTAGTGGTTTTGGGGCACATAGTATTGTGCACCCATGGTTTTTCAGCCCATGGTATTACATGTAATGGAGCCTATAAAACGTTTGCAAGACTTTATTGTAAGGTAGGCCTCGAGGTGAGTGGTGAAGGGTCACTTCGCCAGATAGGCCAAGGTTTTGGCCAATGCTTAATGAAATTTCATTATTTGGGTTTTGCCTCGGATTTGGGGTTTTCCTGAATAAACATTCGTGTTTATGTTTATGATTTGTTGCTGAATCTTTATGTTTATTCCTCTAGGTAAATTCTTTATTATTTCTACTGTAAATTCAAACAATTGGTATGCTAGCTAAATATTGGCTTTAGAGGGATACTTCTGTGGCCAACGGTTTTATAGTTTGTTGGATAGAGTGTTAGCTCCTTATATTACTAGTATAGTCCCTTATTGTTGTTAGTGTAACTCCCTTATTCTTATTCTTGTACCCCTGTAACCCCCATATTGTTATTATTGTGCCCTTACATTATTCCTCTTACATTGTAGCCCCATGGACTCCTATATATAGAGTGGAGGTTTTGTCATTTGTATCATCCAAGAATTGTTCATTTATGTAATTTATTGGAGTTTTCCCCCTTGAAGTGGCTATTTATAAGGCGTTGATCTCTCTTTTCTTCTATTTTTTGAGCTAGTTTCACAACATTTTGTATCAGATATTTGGATTCTAGGGTTTCGCTACTCCAAACATATCATTGTGGGATTTTCACCATAACTATTTTTCTACGAAGTGTCAAAAACTGAAATTTTTAGAGTGCGAAGCCGAAATCCTGAGGAACATCGTCACAAAATTTCAGAGCTTGGTTTGCAATATTTTTAGAGATATGATCTATTGAAGTTAGGGCTTTTTGTAGGCTCCTGAATTTCACCTAAATAGGACATCGCAGAATGTTCGCTATAACTCGTTTTCTACGAAGGTTCAGAAGTTGGAATTTCACAAAGTGAAGCTAAAATACTGAGGAACCTGCTGTAAATATTTTATATCTTGGTTCACAACATTTTGGGAGATATCATCTATGAAAGTTAGGATTGTTTCAAGATCTTGAATTTCATCTCAAAGAGGTGACCGTGGGAAAAACATCATAACTCTCTCTTTGAGCATCAGATTGGGATTCTGTAAAAAGTGGCCACAATCACGTGGAATGCAGTTTTGTTTATATCAATTTCATAGCCGAAGGGGGAAACAGTGACACGTGGCAAGTGGTACAAGTTAGCTCTACTAAAAAAATCCATAATTAGGTCATCGTAGGAGATTGGGCATACCTTTGTCTTCAAAAATCCAAATCAAGTCAGACCTGTGGCATTCAAAAGAAGATTCAGAGTGCTACTTCAGGGCTCAATTTCAGATATTGAAGATCCAAAATCACAGAGATAATTCAATTTCAATACCAAGCTCCTCAAAATCACGAAAAAGGTGTGTATTTGTTTTTCAAATTGCATATATCTTGTTTGAAAAATCATTTTTAAGTTATTCCAAAGGCCTATTAGGCATAGATATCAGTATTGGGTTCTAAAATACCTCCTAAAAATAATTTAGCACCCATTAAGCCCTCAGATTACTCTACTATGACTCATGAAGATGAAGATTTGCAACATAATCTATCAAAATTACAAGAGCAAGTGCACCAAAATTCACACTCGCAAAGAGAAACAAAAAATGAAATGGATGTTTTGAATAAAAGCATGGAAGCTAAGATGTACGGTTTGAATAAAGGTGTGGAAGCTACAATGGATGGTTTGAAGAATGGTATGGAAGAAAAAATGGATGGTATGGAAAAAAAAATGGAAGGTTTGAAGGAAGACATGGAAGGTTTGAAGGAAGGTTTGTCAAATTTGATAGAAGAAATGATTCCTAGTGACAAAAAGATAGTAGACGAAACTCATGATGAGAAAAAAATAAATGTTAATCGAGATTTCATAAAATCTAATGTTGGATTAAAGAACCACCATATTCCAAAGATGGATATGAGGATGTTTGATGGCAAGTATCTCGTAACATGGATACTATAGATGGAGCAATATTTTGATCTCAATAATGTGCAAAACATACAAAAGGTACACATTGCAACTTTACATTTAGAACAAAAGACATTTGTATGGTATCGATGTATTTTCTCTCATAAAAAAATTGTCACTTGGTCAATTTTTATGGAGGAAATGATAGCACATTATGAGGATACAAAGAGAAACACCTTCTTTAGCCAATTGATAAATCTCAGACAAAAGGGTTCAGTGGAGGAGCACATTGAGGACTTCCAAAAATTGAATATAAGGATAACTGATATTCCAGAGGAACACAGGGATTGATGTCTTCATAGGGACTTGAAAGGATAACATCCAACATGAATTTTGTGTTTGGGAACTGGATTCATTAGAGAAGGCATTCAGGTTGGCAAGAAAAATTGAATGTAAAATTATGGCAACAAGGAAGCCTACTACTCACATCTATAAATATGGAAGTGTTGCTACTCCTATACTTCCACAATCTACAAGGTTGACACCACAAAAATTGGAAGAAAAAAGAGAAATAGGGCTTTTCTATAGTTGTGATAGAAAATACACTAAAGGTCATAAGTGTACTGACAAGAAACTATTTTACATATATTGTGAAGCAGAGGAAGAAAATGAACAAGAAACTTCAAAAGAAGAGGATATACACCAAGAAGCAACCCTAGAAGAAGAAGAAATGAGTCCAACCATATCATGTAATGCATTAGTAGGAATTACCACTCCTCAAACTCTCAAGATAGAAGGACATATCAAGAAGAAAAAGGTAATAGCATTGATTCATTCGAGTAGTACCCATAATTTTATTCATTGTAAGGTAGCCAAGGAATTGAATTGTTTCCTATACCCAACACCAGAATGTCAAGTGATGGTTTTAAATGGAGGAACTATAAATTGCTCTAGAAAATGCCATAATATCAAGCTATCCATGGAGGAATATGTATTGAATAGTCCAATGCTTTACATCCCAATGGGAGGTGTTGATATTGTATTAGGAGTAAAATGGTTACAATGTTTGCGGACGATAGCTTTTAATTTTCAAGAAGACTTCTTGAAATTTTTTCAGAAGGAAAGGAAATCGAAGTACGGGGTATCACATGGAAGCCAGGAAAGATAATAAGCTCTAATGTCATGAAAAGGCTTCTAAAAAAATAAAAATGAGGCATAATTGCACAATTATGCTCACTAGAAGTTCCGACATCAAAATAATCTATTTCTCTAGATCTCCAAAAGGTCTTTGATAATCATTCCAAGGTGTTTGACACTCCCAAAGGACTCCCACCTATTCATGATCATGATAATGCTATTCATTTGATTCCAGGAAGTGTTCCTCCAAACATCCAACCTTAAAGATATCCTAATGTCCAAAAGAGTGAAATTGAATGTATGATTGCAGAAATGTTAGAGGTTGGTATAATTCAACCTAGTCAAAGTACTTTCTTTGCTCCGGTAGTATTGGTGGACAAGAAGGATGGATCATGGCATATGTTTCCGGATTATAGAGAGCTAAATTAGCTCACTATTAAAGATAAATTGCCCATTCCTGCGATTGATGAATTATTGGATGAATTACATGGAGAAATTTATTTTACCAAGTTGGATCTTTGTTCAAGATATCATCAAATTAGAATGAAGACTGAAGGAATTCTGAAAACAATATTTCGAACGCATGAGGGTCATTATGAATTTTTGGTCATGCCTTTTGGCCTTACCAATGCACCTTCTACATTTCAAGGGTTGATGAATTCCATTTTAAAACCCTTCCTTAGAAATTTTGTGCTAGTATGTTTTTATGATATACTAATCTATAGTGGGTCTTGGAAGGACCATGTTCAACATGTTGACAGGGTGCTCAAACTATTGGAGGAGAAATAATTATATGCAAAAACATCCAAATGTTTCTTTGGAGTACAAGAGGTGGAATATCTCAGTCATATTTTATCTTACGAGGGTCTTAAGGTAGACCCTAACAAAATTAAAGCCATTAAGGAATGGAAAGTCCCCACAACCATAAAGAAGTTGCACGAATTTCTCGAGTTAACAGGGTATTATCGCAAGTTTCTTAAGAATTATTGGATTATAGCAGCACCTCTAACATCGTTTTTCAAGAAGGATGAATTTTCATGGACTCTTGAAGCAACTAAGGCCTTTGAACATGTTAAAGAGGCAATGTGCCTAGCACCAGTCTTAGCTATGTCAGACTTCAAAAAAAGCTTTATTGTGGAATGTGATGCCTCAAGAAAACAAATTCGTGTTGTTTTAATGCAATAAAGAAGACCCATTGCTTTTGAAAGTCATTCAATCAAAGGAAAGTATTTACAAATGGCTATTTATGAGAAGGAAATATTGGCAATACTACATGCACTAATGTAATGGAGACCTTAGCTAATGGGAAGGCACTTCAAGGTAAAAAATGATCATGATAGTATTAAACACTTTTTGGAACAAATACTATCTTCGGAAGAGAAACAAAAATGGGTCACAACGATATCGGGTTATGACTTTGAAATAATCTACAAAAAAGGGAAGCTAAATGTTGTTGCACATGCACTCTCAAGAAAGGATGAAGAGGTGGAAGCATTGTATTGTGCCATTTCTATTATCCAACCAGATTGGATAACCGAAGCAAGGGATGAATGGAAGAAGGACGAAGATGTTTGGACACTCATTCGAAAGTTGCAGTAATATCCTAGTACATCTGATACATTTACTTGGAAAAAATATTCCTTATGGTACAAAGATCACTTATATATTTGCAGGAATTCCCAAATAAAACAAAATATCCTTTTGGAATTGCACACTTCTCCTTTAGGAAGACACTAGGAATTTTTCAAAAATTACCACAGGGTGAAGAAAGATTTCTTTTGGGATGGCATTAAATCTGATATTAATTTTTTTTTGGAAGAATGTTTGGGTTGCTAGAAAAATAAAGTTGAGACAATTAAGACCCCGGGTTTTCTACAACCTTTATCCATTCCAAGTCAACATTGGGAGGAGATTTCAATGGATTCTATCATAGGTTTACCTATGTACGAAGGAAGGAGTGTCATCATGGTGGTAGTTGATAGACTTACCAAGTACACACATTTTTGTGTATTATATAATCCATTTAAAGCAATTATAGTTGCTACTGCATTTATGGAAACAATTCAGAAGCTACATGCAAACCCGAAGATTGTTATAAGTGACAAAGATCCCATTTTTACAGGAAATTTTTGGATGGAATTATTTTCTTGTTTGGGTACTCAACTAGCTCAGAGCTCATCTTATCATCCTCAATCCAATGGTCAAACAGAGATAGTGAATAAATGTTCGTAAGGATATCTTTGTTGTTGTGTATCTGATAAGCAAGCAAAATGGATCAAGTGGTTACCTCTTGCTGAATGGTGGTATAACACTTCCCTCCATAGTGTAGCAAAAATGACCCCATTTATGGCACTTTATGGATATCATCCACTGTCAATCACATCTTATTTAAGGAAAATTATAGGGTTCAAGCAGTGGAGGATCACATCAAGCATCAACAAGATGTTCTCCAACTCTTAAAGGATAACCTAAATTTGGCACAAAATCGAATGAAACAATAGGCAGATCAACATTGCAATGAGAGAAGTTTTGATGTGGGAGAATAGGTATTTTTACGGCTACAACCATACAAACAAATGTCCCTCAAGAAAGCTAAGAAGGATAGTAAATTATCGCCAAAGTACTATGGTCCTTACAAGGTGTTGCAAAATATTGGTACTATGGCATACAAATTAGATCTTCCTGCTTCTTCGTGAGTGTATCCAGTTTTCCATGTTTCATGCTAAAAAAAGGTTATAGGGGACAAACTTCCAATTCAAACAATATTTCCAGAACTTGATGAGGAAGGAAAAACCATATTAGAACCTAAAGCAGTCATGAAAAAAAGAACTCGACAGCTATGAAGTCGATCAGTTTCAAAGTATCTCATCAAATGGAAGAACTTACCCATTGAAGATTCTACATGGGAGGATGAGAGTTTTATACAGAAGCACCCAGAGCTACTCAAACATTGAGGACAACACTTTTTTGAAAGAGAGGAGCATGTTAGGTCCTTATATTACTAGTATAGTTTCTTATTGTTGTTAGTGTGACCCCCTTATTGTTATTTTTGTACCCCTGTAAACCCCATATTGTTATTATTGTGCCCTTACATTGTTATTGTTAGGTCGACTAGGATTATATTATGGCCCCACTAGGATTACATTCTGACCCAATGGACTCCTATATATAGGGTGGAGGTTTTGTCATTTGTATCTCCATTAATTGTTCATTTATGTAATTTATTGGAGGTTTCCCCCTCGAAGTGGCTATTTCTAAGGCGTTGATCTCTCTTTTCTTCTATTTTTGGGCTAGTTTCACAACATAGAGAGATCTGATCATAGATCATGTAGAATGATATGCCTGACATGGAAGATGTCAAGGTGGACGTTGTCATTGTGTGGCTCAGGAGGACCCTGTGACCATTGAGAGCCCTAAATGTCATGATGAACTGTGGATTTTCTTCTAAATGTAGATTTGGAATCCGAGATTTATATGAAATGACCAAAAACACTCCCGTAGTTCTCCAAAAATAATGGTATGTGTTGATTGTAGCGTATACATGGTGAAATCGTCAAATAAATTCAAAGAATCTCTGAGAGGATATTTCTAGGATTCTAGAAAAGCACAGGCAGAAATCCTATAGTTTTGAGCAATCATTTGTTGAGGCCACGAAGAAAGAGACGAAGGCGAATTTTGCACAATCGACGCACAAGGAGATTGACAGTTTCTTCACAGTGGAGTAGCGAAGGAGATTGACGGTTTTTTCACAGTGGAGTAGCAGATGTGGCAGGGAAGTGCAAGGCGTGTAACAATGAGTTCACACTAGGTAAATATGAAAATTGGATGCACCGTAACCATATGTATCACGCTGATTGCATTCTTCTTGCCTGGTATGGCGATATGAGATGCCGATAGATGATCTGGAATAAGATCAAATGCACGCCCGAGGTTGAAATGACACCATAGATATCAGACAGCCTAGTACACAACACAGGCAGAGGCATGCGCACTTGATGACATAGGAAAATTGAGGTGGAATGCATCCCTTTGGCCAAGATCATGAAATGAGATGTGTGAGGAAATATTCATATTGCAGATCTATGGCTGAGATTCAGCCTAGAACGTGAAGAGGTGGATCGGAAAAATGCATAAGTCTAGAGCAAAGGCATTTTGATGTTGATTGCATGGTCAGATTCTCTTCTTGAAGAGTTTGAGTTGTGGTAGCATAGGGTCTAAGAGATCCCAACCCTGGGGCCATTGTGGAGGCACACAGGTAGGCCTAGGCATAACCATCGATAGTGGCTACTGCCTTGAGCATAATTAAGGGTAGATTTGTCATCCACACTTACTAATTTAGATGGAGTGCTAAAAACATGGTAGCACCTGAATTGGTAGGAATTGTGACTCGTGTGGATACAAGCGAAGCGCCAATGCATTCGTTGAACAACCAGAGAGACGAGTGTGTGGGACATCGGATCTGTGGCACACTCGATGTGTCTGAAACTAGGATATTTATTGGTGAGTTGTAGGGAGAACCAGAAGTTCAATTCACATCCATAACAAAAATGAAATGGGGATCAATACACCCATGCTGAGTTGCTGGAATCGTTTGATCCGAAGCTGGGAGAAACTTTGTATTCTATAGACTATTATGTTGTGATGAACGATAAAGGTGGTGCAAGTACATGCGTAAAAGGAAGGCATGGAGCATGGATGTGAGTAGGCACAAATCTAAAAATGTGGATCTGGATTGTTAATTCTCCACAGTGCGAACAGGAGGAAAATGAAACACTTTGTTTTGTGAGGGCCATGTCGAAGAGGAAAATCGTGGTCAATGGTGGAGAAGGGTAGCTCCACCAAGCAGATAATTAGAATGGACCAGCAAAAGCGTAGAGGGCAGATTCATGTAAAACTATGATGTCCTCTTTTGAGAGGACATCATGAATGTAGAGAATGATCATATAAAGAAAAGATAAAATGAAACAAAAAACAAAAAAAAATTATTGTGATGGAGTTAATTTTTGCATGTAAATGGGCATACTGCTGTAAGACCTTGTATGGCATGCGTACCCTTGGTTAATCACTGGTAAATTCTGGGTTAGACCTAAGTGATAGGGGGAAATACAGGTTAACAACTACCGTAGGTTAAAAATTGAGGGGGGAAGGGCTAGAGTGAGCAGGGTTGTCTCACTTAGCATTTTTGGCTGGATCTAGTCAAGAAACCCCAAGTCAAGCTTAAGGGGGGAATTTTTAGGTAAAATTGACCCAGGATAGAGTCAATGTTGACTACGGTAAATAGTAGTGATTTTGGGGCACATACTTATTTCTGCTGCATCATGGTATTGCATGTAATGGAGCCTATAAAAGGCTGGGAATACTTCATTGTAAGGTAGGCCTCGAGGTGAGCGGTGAAGGCTCACTTGGTTGAATTGGCCAGGGTTTTGGCCAATGCTTAATGAAATTTCATTGGTTGGGTTTTGCCCTGGATTTGGGGTTTTCAAAGATAAACATTTGTGTTTATGTTTATGATTTGTTGCTGGCTCTTTATGTTTATTCCTCTAAGTAAATTCTTTATTATTTTTGCCATAAATTCTAACAATCATGGTAAGAAAATAGTTCTTTAAGGAGAAAAAGAATATTTTTCCAAAAAAATAAACTAAAAAAAAAAAGGCATAGGAAAATTATGGACGTTAAAGTAGGAAGACACTAACATACATTAATGGGGTCGTCAGTTCCTAGAAAAAAAATCTTAGCTCAAGAGGAACTATGAGATATAATTCATGGTTAGGTGAAGCATGCTCATTTCTTAAATAATTTCCAAAAGTTATAATAGTTTGCAATTATTTCAACTCTACTTTATGTGTATTATATGTTGTTGTGTATTAGCTGGATGATGAATTGCAAATGACATGTGCAAATAAGATAATATTCATAAATTATAGTTTTTTGTTTATAGTAAATTTATTTATAAGAATATTTAACTAAGGATAAGTTGGATCTTCACTTAATATAGATTTAACCTTGCATGTATATTTATAGTAAAATATGCTACAAATTTTTCATGGATATCTACCTTTCTAAATGTTAAACCCAAGTTAACTTACCAAGGAGAATACGTATGTGGAGAACAGGGAAAATTTTAGGGATGGAAACTTATCTTAAATATTAGAAACTTTGCGAATATGACTAATCTATACTATGAAAACTATAAAATGATTAGTGATATTTCAGTAAAAATATTAAAATTTCTAGTGACTTTATATAGTCTCTATAGAATTTTGGCGATTTTTAAGGAAAAATAATTTTTTTCTTATAAAATTTGGGTGACTCACTTTTAGGAGAAAATGTGAATTGTTGAATCTTTTTTTTGGAAAAAACATGGAAAATTAGCTCATCTACAAATATTAGCCCCTAAAATTTTCCGTGATGGAGAATAAATATTGAATAATTTGATGAAGAAGTATGTTATGTCATAATGTGTTATAACTCAGTCATTATAGGTGTAGCATAATTAAAAAGGAGAGAGAGGTGAATGAGGTCTAACTCTAGAAGGTTTCATTGATACCTACTATAATCTATTTACTGTAGTGGATAAGGATAGAGTATGTACATAAGTTCACATCAGTTAACTATTTAAGATGGGTTTGTCTTATAAATATTTAATATTAAGGTGATGGATATTTTAGTGGCTAAGGATAGAGCATGTAGATAATTTCACATCAGTTACCTATGTAAGGTGGGTTACTCTTATAAATATTGAATATAAAATTTAGTTAACTTACTGAGGAGAATAGGTATGTGAAGAATAAATATTAAAGCATTTCATGACAAAGTATCATAGGTTATAATGTGTTATAACTCACTCGTTCTAGGTATGTCATAATTAAAAAGGTGAGAGAGGTGAACGAGGTATGACTGTAGAAAGTTTCATTGATACCTACTGTAATTGATTTACTATAGTGGATAAGGATAGAGCATGTAGATAATTTCACATCATTTAACTATGTAACATGGGTTTCTCTTATAAATATTGAATATTAAGGTTCTTAGTATATGTCTAATTAGAGAAGAAGTGGAGTACAGTGCATTATTGTATGCCTCCATCTCCATTTTTACAAATTAAAGTTATATATTTGGTAAAATTAAGTTATATATTTTGTAAATTACAAAAATGAATATCCTGTTAGTTTGTATTGTGTAAAGTTAAAATATTTTTTATTATCTAAAGTTAACAGGTCTAAGAGAATGACAAAATAGGAGAATTGAAATGACTATACAAATACATATCCTATTAGTTGGTATTGTGTAATGTTTAAAGGTGTAAGAGAAGTGATAAAATAAGAGAATTGAATTGAAGTATAATTAATCATTAATTACTGGAAACGTGAAATAGTATTTAATGTTCCTTCATCTTTATGTGGGATAATGTTTAAAACAAAGTAATTGTACACCAGGAATGGATATAGGAAAAATATTATTTTAACTATAAAGGAACGATCATAGAGTTGAAAAGGCTAGAGAATATATCAACAAAACTGTGGTTCTAGCTTGGAAAATAATCGAATCTAAAAGGATATTTTCTTGGGCTTGATACGCAAGTATACATAATCCCCAACATGAAATTCTTTCAAAACCATTTTTCTTTCTGCATACCTCTTCTAGCTATCCTATTATTCTTTCAAGTTTATCTTAATCACCTACATTTTTTGTTCCATTTCTGACAACATTCTTGTCCAATCATTAGCATGTCAATTGAATCACTCCAATTGATAGGAGTGTTGCAACTACACCCATACAATGCCTCAAATCAAATCATCCACAATGATTCCTGATACCTATTGTTGTAAGCGATGTCTACCAGTGGAACATACTCTTGCCAAGTGCATCATTGAATCATCACATACATCCTCAACATATCCTCTAATATCTTGTTGACCCTCTTATGTTGGGAAAAATAATGGACAGGGGGGGGGGGGGGGGGTGAATCATTATTTATAACTTACTTAAAACTTTTACTTTCTCATTACTAATTTCTATACACAACTTTAACGAACCCAAGTAGCGTATACACACAGATATCCTTAAGAAAACTTGCGTATGAGCAGAGATCTTATTATGCAGATAATTCTTTACTTAAATCAGTGCATCATTCATTCATCACCACTGTTGTCATCTCTATATTCAATATTTATTATATTCAAAATTGTTTACATTATTGTACTGATGTAGACTCATATCAGTACGCAGAAATCCACATGCAGAAGGCTGCAATCTTCTCCTTTTCTCTAGCTGCTGCTGGAAGGGAGCTCCATGCCCCTGATCTCGTTTACCTACCACTACTGGAAGGGAGCTTCAACCCCCTTATCAGAAGACCAGCTTATATTGGCAGGAAGATTCTACTTCCATACTGAATGCTTCAACCCTGAAAACCACTGCAGACCACATTTAATCAATTTTCACACTGGATCCCACAGCTTCAACACAACACTTCATAAATATCAACACTAATAAACTCAACCCAAATTTCAATCAGAATAGTGAGATTGTTGTAACCATAACAAAAATAAACCATATATCATAATCAGTATGTCGAATCAATCTCAACCCTTATCATACATTATCCTAAAATACATATGCCACTTTCCTTCACACCAACATGCGTATAGATCTGAGTACTAAATTTTTAGAATATGACCAGTCTAAGAAATAGATATGAGGCTTTCATTCAGATATATTTTCAATATTGTAGAACCCTTGATCAATTAGTCATCATTAAACATATCTACTCACTTATTGATCATATTTGTACACATTGAACTTAGCAGCATATACAATATTCAAGAAACCTAGATCTACATGAAGAATTCATTAACATATAGCATAAATACAGTACTAAATAAACAGATAACCTCTCTAGCAAGATTCAGAAAACCCTGACTTCCATACATGCTTAGGCTGAGACAAAGCCATGTGTATACGTGCTTTCACTGTGACCAACTAGCATATAGATCTATAAAGGCTGTTGCTGCAGAAATATACAGATCTATAAACTTACCCGAATTTATTTACTTCACTTCAAAAACCATCTGCCATGTCCCAGATTCACATACCACACAATTAGATCATGAAAGTACATAGTTATTTCAGGTCTAGAGATCATGATCCATCATTGTATCGAAGGGTGCATCATAGATTCACATCTACCAATAAAACATAGTTCATCCCATGCAGATATATTTTAGAGAGAAGTATTTCATAACATCCCTTACACTTGCAACCCCTTACACTATAATCTTCCTCTCCTTATACATGATTAGCCTTTATCAATACCATGAGCCAAAAGCACACAAATTTCGATGGTATTCTTGGACGAAATCAAATAGACAATATAACACTCAATACTGTGGGATAATACCATGGTAATTCTCCTTAGTATCATAATTTTAGAGCGTAAAACGTATACGTGACTTGGATTCTTCATACTCGTGTGTATATGCCACTTCTCTTGATAAAACTTGTGTATATACTAATTCTAGATGTATACGCATGTTACCTGTATACCAAGTAGTGTATACATTACCTTCATACCTGGGTTGCCTTCACCAAACCTGTGTATACATTGAGAAATATTTTTTGTTTCATTTATCTAGAACTTACTGGAATTCCTTTCTCTGTCACATCTGAACTCACTTGTAGAAACATAATTTTTACAACTTTAACAAATAGGTTGCTTATCAAAGGAAACTCATCAAGTATTTTTCCACCAATGATGACATCATTAAGTAGGTTGGCATCAAGGAAAACATATTGCATCATATTTCTAACAATCTCCCCCTTTGGACCTGATGGAGACCATGATGGTGTTTGATCACCACAACAAATAGTTAAATTAATCATACCCATTATTCAAACACCAAAATACTATCCCCATTTGACATCAAGGGAAAAGGGCGAATCAATACTGAAACAAGGTTTCTCTTTCCATGTGGAAAGAAGAACTCTGCATATCTGATGTGCACTGTATTGACCATGCTCCCCCTGAGTTCATGATGAATCTTCAGATAGATTTTTGAATGAAGTACATGACTCTATAACTCAACCAAGTATGACCTTTCCTATCACCAAGGACTCATACTTACATCAATGATCCAACTAAGTGGAATTATATATTTGATTCAACTACCCAACCAAGTGGGTTTAAAAACTTGAACAAAGTTCTTACATGACTGAATATAACAATTTTACATCATACGTCTCAACTTTACCTTTTCATCAAATTACAAATATGAATTTTTATAACTAGGACCAAAATATCTCAAGAGGGAGATCATAAATCAGAAACCAATCAAAATGCCAAAAATGCATCCTTTTCAACAAGGCAGGTGCTCCCCATAAGCTTTTGCATCCTGAACACCTTCAACAACCAATTCATCAACGCATCTTCATCAAGGAGACAAATATCAAAGAAAGGTATAGTAAGATGAATATTGGAACAACAACAGAGATTACCCAATAGCACCACAGACTATTCTGAAAGCTGACCTAGATAACTTCTGTCAGCAAAAACCATACGTGATTTTATGCACAGAAAGTTGCGTATATACGCGATTCTCCTTTATGAAACCAGCATACCAAATTTAATCTTCTGAAATTAAGCAGATTTCATAAAAGAGGCAGAGATAACTCCCAACTTCTGTCTGAGATATCTGAATGCTTCCCTCGGAAGAGGTTTAGTAAATATATCTGTAACTTGTTCTTGGGAGGGAAGATACTTTAATTTAACCTTTTCTTCAAGCACTTGTTCACATAGGAAGTGATACTTGATAGGAATGTGATTGGTCTTGGAATTCATAACAAGATTTTTCGAGATATTAATGGCACTTGTATTATCACATAGAATGGATATGGGAGGTGAACATTTGATTTGAATATCTTGTAATGTCTACATCATCTAAAGAATTTGTGTGTAACATGATGCGGCAAACACATATTCTAATTCTATTGTAGATAAGGCAATATAAATTTGTTTCTTTCTTAACCAAGATACTTATCAGGGCCCCATATAGAATGCACCACCACTAGTGCTTTTTCGATCATCAACATTTCCAGCCCAATCCACATCTGTGTAAACATGAAGAGTAAGATTAGATTTTTTTGGATACCATAGATGAAAGCCTTGAGTCCCTTGTAGATATATGAATATTATTTTTAGAGCCTAAAGATGAGACTCTTTTGAATTAGCTTGAAATTGTCCAACAATCCCAACTGCATGCATAATGTCTCATCTTGTCTCGGGTAGATAAAGTAGGCATCCAATCATGGATATAGAATCTAGTTGATTCATTATGGGAGAATCATTATGAGAACTGAGGTTACATCCAGTTACTATTGGAGTACTCACAGGTTTGCAGTCTTCCGTCCCATACTTCTTACAAAACTGATTAAGATATTTTGCTTGTAACACTTTAGAGTCCCATCTTTTTTTTAGAGCCTAAAGATGGGACTCTTTTGGATTAGATTGAAATTGTCCAACAATCCCAACTGCATGCATAATGTCTCATCTTGTCTCGGTTATAGAAAGTAGGCATGCAATCATGGATATAGAATCTAGTTGATTCATTATGGGAGAATCATCATCAGAACTGAGGTTACATCCAGTTACTATTGGAGTACTCACAGGTTTGCAGTCTTTCGTCCCATACTTCTTATGAAATTGATTAAGATATTTTTCTTGTGATAGAAATATGCCATATTTTACTTGTTACAATTATAAGCCAAGAAAATATGTTAGTTCCCCAAGTAATGACATTTCAAATTATTGCTGCATAACATAAGCCAATTTCTGACTCATGGAATCTTCATTACTTCCAAAAATGATTTCATCAACATACACAACAATAATCAATAGTTTATCATTTTCATTTTTTGTGTATAAGTTACTATCAAGTGATCCCTTTTTAAAACCTTGTTGTTGATGATATTCATCAAGTTGATAGTACAATGCCCGAGGAGCCTGTTTGAGACCATATAAAGCCTTTTTGAGTTTACAAACAAGTGTTTCATCATTTCCCATAATGAATCCTTCTTATTGTTATATATAAACCTCTTCTTCTCGCTCACCATTAAGGAAAAAAGATTTTACATCCACTTGATAAACTTTCAATTGTTGAAAGCTTGAAAAAGAAAGAAACATTCTTATAGCTTCAAGTCTGGTTATAGGAGCAAATGTTTCTTGAAAGTCTATACCTTCTTGTTTAACATACTCTTTACAAAAAATCTAGGTTTGTTTCTAATAAAATCTCCATTTTCATTTAACTTGTTTTTGAATATCCATTTTGTTCCAATAACATTTTTAGCATGAGGTCTTGGAATCAATTCCCAAGTATGATTCTTTTGAAATTGATCAAGTTATTCATTCATGGCTTCAATCCAACATTCATCTTTACTAGCTTGATTTACATTATGTGGTTCAATATTGGATAAAAGTGCGAGATAACTAGGGGATCCTACAAGAGTTTTTTTTTTTTGGACACCTGATCCTTTTTCTCCCAGAACTTTGGACTATGGATGATTCTTTTGAACATACCTCGATGAAATTTTCCAGATATATCTTCTTTTGGTGCTTCATTGGGTTCTCTTATATTGTTGATATTTGATGAGAGAAAACATACATCATCCTCGTCTTCATTTATTGTTTTTATTTCCCTTTTAGGAGCTGTGGGAGACTCATCAATTACAACATCAATACATTCAACAATCTTCTGAAATATTTTATTGTAAAATTTATATGCTTTAATTATAGAAGAGTAACCAAGAAATATTCCTTCATCTACTCTAGGCTCAAAGTTGCCAAGTTTTTCATCATTGTTCTTCATAAAAAGAATTCTTCCAAAAACTCTAAAATGCTTTATAGTGGGAATATTACCATACCACAGCTCATAAGGAGTTTCATCACTATTCACACAAATATGAGCCTTCTTAAGAATATTTACTACGGTATGTGCTACTTCTCCCCAAAAGGTATTAAGAGTTCTAGATTCATCATGCATAGCACGAGCCATATGTTGAATTGTTCTATTCATTCCTTTCGCCACTCCATTTTGTTGTGGGGTTTCAGTTACCAAAAAAATTCTTTTTATGCCATGATGTTCATAGAAATAAAAACAATTCATCTAATATATATTCCCCTCCTTAGGCAGATCCAAGACATTTAATTTTAAGATATAATTAATTTTCAATAAGAGCTTTGAATATCTTAAATTGTTCAAATGGTTCATCTTTATGTTTTAGTAAACCGATCCAACACATTCTAGAGAAGTAATCAATAAATCGAATATAGTATTCTTCTCCACGAGGTGACTTTTTCCTTACATGTCCACATAAATCAGTATGTATAAGTTCAAAAGGCTTACTTGGTGATCTTTATTTGGCATTGAATTGCACCATGTTTTTCTTAGCGAATTGGCATGATTTGCATATGGTACTTTTAGGTAGAGTGATGCTGGGAAGATCATGAACGAATTTAATTCTAATAGATTTTCTTATTTGAGAGAAGCTGAAATGTCCCAATATTCTATGCCATAGCCAATTTTATAAATATTTACCTCAGTAGCATTGCTCTTGGCCGCCTTTCAACACATACATATTGCTTGGCATTCTAGTTCCTTTTATTACCATTTTTCCTGTGTCAAGTTCACATACTACACATTATTTTGAACTAAACACAACTTTATTTCCTTGATCACACATTTGACTCACACTCAACAGGTTTTGTTTTAATCCATCCATAGACATAACATTGTCATCTTTCACCTTTTCTTTTAGAAAAACAGAACCTTTTACTTTAATGATAGCAGGAGAGTCATTTCCAAAGGTGACAGTATTTCCTTCTCTAGAGAATTATGTGAAATGAGTTTATTTTTATCACTTGTCATGTGTTTTGAGCATCCGATATCAATGTTCCAATGATTTTCTTCCCCTTTTGCAAATAAAGCTATGCTACATCTTTCAGCCTATAAGTCCTTATTTCTCCATACCTTGGAATTTGAAGGTATATGTTTTTTTGTCTGAAGTTTTCTCCTGCATAATTACAGTGATTATTGAAATAAGGGAGATCAATTAGGTATATAATAAGTGCCATTGCAGTGGCTATGTATCTATTTTTTTATGGCATTGTGAAAAGACTCATGAGGAAAAAATTGTTTCCCATCTAGGCATTTATATTCAAATGTTTCTCTTCGAAATTATGAAGAGGGTTTTTCAGTGTTTCCATTTGTCTACCATGCGCTGGCATGGGTTGAGTATGCATATAGACCAATTTAAATAAAAAACAATTCTTTCGGGAAACATACTTCTTGATCGAAAATAGGTGAAGTGGTCTATGGGGTTTGTTCAACATTTCGATGTGTCTACATGATGGAGCATTGTGTTTCTCCATGTTTTCACATCACACAACACTCGAAGCATGGGATTTTGATCAACATTTCCATGTTTCTACATGACGGAGCATTGTGTTGAATATGAATATAAGCCAATTTTAAAAAATAAGAATTTTTTTGTGCAACATACTTCCTAATTGAAAACAGGTGAAGTGGTCTACGTAGCTTCTCAGTTTTTGCACATCACACAACGCTCAAAGAACTAGGTAATATCTGCATACATAGAAGACTTTTCGGAAAAATCAACACCAAGAAAAAATTTTGGAAGAAAATCTATGTTTGATGAATGTTTCTCACTTGTATATGTATGCATGGAGCAATAACACAAAATTTATTGTTCAAGCAGGGTAACTTCAGAAGATGGGCAAGTGGCTTTTGGCTGCTATATCTCTGCGCATTGTGCATTTATCTAGCATTCTCTAAATATATATTTAGTCTTATAGTTCATATCATCCTTAATGCAAATGGGGAAGTAAACTGAATATAATGATGGCATTTTGGGTGGAAATGCGATTTGAACTGATAATGAAATAAAAGGAAAGCCACAACTGGCTTTTAACATGTTAGAAGTAGTATGTTAAGAGATGAGATGATAGAATAAAAAAAATATTTATTTAAATTTAAAAAATATAATTTAATTTATAATTAAATTAATTTTATAGATTATAATGTACTTTAATTAAAAATTAATTATAAACCTTAAATTATAATTATAAGTTAAACTTTAAATTAAATTAAATTTAATATCTATCTATATATGTAATTTTAATATACTATTTAATTTAATTTTAAATTTAAATCCTAAAATAAAATTATAAATTCATTTAATTCTAATTCTTATTTAAATTATAAACCTCTAATTAAAATTATAATATAAATTAAAAACTCTAAAATTATAAATTAATATTAAGGTTCATAATATTAATATTAGCATTTAAAATAGTAATTCTAGGATTTATAATTTGTAAATCTTATAATATTAATACTATGTTTATCATAATAATTTTAGGTTTTTTTATTTAATCATATGGTTTATAATATAATAAATATTATAATAAAATTTTCCATAATTTTTTCTAAATATATAACTCATCTTTTTTTCCAAATAAAACCAAGAGATTAATGTTATAAACCAAAAATATTATTGATATTATAAACCACGTGTAAATGTATTATTGTAGACTAATTTTGACATAGTAAGCTACAATCAACATGGGAATCTATCGAGTAAATTATAGTGTTAAAATATATGGTGAATCTTTTGTTCTTAAAGAAGAATTATGATTGCGAAATGTTGATGCATTAATACTAAAAGAAAGAAAATTTAGTATTCAGGTTAGCTAAGAAGGCCAATCCAATCACCCAACCACCGACCGAGAGGAGCTGTAAGGGAATAGAAGAAAATGAATAACAGGAATGACTAGGGCAATTTTCAAGATTGGTTCCACTTACAAAATATTCAAAATAATAGAAAGATTAAAAGACAAAGAAGCACATTGTACTTATTCTTTAGTGTTATATATATATAACTTTACTGAACTAATATGTTGGAAGATTTGAAATATTGGAAATAATAATAGGTTCCTACAACTTAACTAAGAAATTCACTACAGGCCGCATAACATGTTCATTATAGAGCACAAATGAGTTGTAAATAACTCACTTTATAAGTAACAACATAGATTCAAAAAAAAATCTCTTTAAGAAGAAAAACGAGGAAGGGATTCCTTCGGAACCTTAAGCATTTGTAATCAAACATTTAAATTATCTCTCTAAAATGGCCGCAAAAGGACTAAGCATATAGTACAATAACAATAGATTTCATGATCACGACAGACAGTGACAGCATACAATTATAAAATAATAAACCCGTTTTCATATATATATATATATATATATAACTTTACTGAACTAATATGTTGGAAGATTTGAAATATTGGAAATAATAATAGGTTCCTACAACTTAACTAAGAAGTTCACTACATGTTGCATAACCTATTCATTAGGGAGCACAAATGAGTTGTAAATAACTCACTTTATAAGTAACAACACAGATTCAAAAATAGATCTCTTTAACAAGAAAAATGAGGAAGGGATTCCTTCAGAACCCTAAGCATTTGTAATAAAAAATTTAAATTATCTCTATAAAATGGCTGCAAAAGGTCTAAGCATATAATACAATAACAATATATTCCATGATCACGACAGACAGTGAAGGCATACAATTATAAAATAATAAACTCGTTTTCATATATATATATATATATATATATATATATATATATATAACTTTACTGAACTAATATGTTGGTAGATTTGAAATATTGGAAATAATAATAGGTTCCTACAAATTAACTAAGAAATTCACTGCAGGCCGCAAAACATGTTCATTAGCGAGCTCAAATGAGTTGTAAATAACTCACTTTATAAGTAACAACACAGATTCAAAAACATATCTCTTTAACAAGAAAAACGACAAAGGGATTCCTTCGGAACCCTAACCATTTGTAATAAAAAATTTAAATTATCTCTCTAAAATGGCCGCAAAAGGACTAAGCATATAGTACAATAAAAATAGATTCCATGATCAGGACAGACAGTGAAGGCATACAATTAAAAAATAATAAACTCCTTTTCATATATATATATATATATATATATATATATATATATATATCACTTTACTGAACTATTATGTTGGCATATATGAAATATTGGAAATAATAATAGGTTCCTACAACTTAACTAAGAAATTCACTACAGGCCGCATAACCTGTTCATTAGTGAGCACAAATTACTTGTAACTAACTCACTTTATAAGTAACAACATAGATTCAAAAAAAGATCTCTTTAACAAGAAAAACGATGAAGGGATTCCTTCGGAACCCTAAGAATTTGTAATCAAACATTTAAATTATCTCTCCAAAATGGCCGCAATGTTAAAGAATGTAATTTCAACCACTTGCTAGGTGTCGAATCCGTCAGTCCAAGTGTCTCAGTTTAGTTTCAGTCAGTCCATTTTAGCTGAGTTTATCTCTAGTTATTTATTGTTGATGTTACCAATGTAATCCTATTTAATCTATTCATAATATTGTGAAGAGAGAATTCTCTACTTCAGTTCAGGTTTCAGTTTTTCAATTTTTTTAATGGTATCAGAGCAAGCTTACATAAGCCTCCTTTGAGAACAGCAATAGAGCCAAGAAGGAGCAGTGGAGAGGAGAAGTTGGTTGGCATGACTCTTAGATTAATACACGTGCCAATGCACCGAAACAAAGGATTGGTGCAAAAATACAAGGCATATCCGCGCCAGTCAAAAAATTTTAAAAAAATTATATGAACAAGCCTTGGAGCATAGGTGTTAGCATCTACGATAAGGTAATCCGTCAAATCCAAATCCGTGTGTTACATAAAAGATGATTGAGAAAAATTCAAAGTGGAATGAATCGATTTGATAAAGGTTCAATTCAATTTGGTTTCACATTTATTCAATTCCTAGTTTCCTTGATTTAAAAAAGCTAGAAAAGCCCTTTTCATTTTTAAATAGATTAAATGAGACAAAGGTAAAAATAAATTAAGCTACGTGCCCAAAACGATAGCCATGTAAGTTGTTTTTACACTGATTTGGAAAAAGGGAGTTAGCCCTTTTATATGAATGAGATTTTTTTTTGTTTTTAAGTTTTTTTTTAAAAACAAAAAATTTAAAAATTTCCAAAGGGAGGAAGCTCATTTAAAAAAGAAGAAGGGATTTTAATTCTTTTCTCCATGAATTTTAAGGAGCATGTGTAAAGTGTTTTGGAAAAGGAGATTTAAAAGAGGGCTGCAATTTTTTAAAAAGATATTTTTAAGTTTTCAAAGAGATGAGATTTAGTTGAGAAAAGGAATGTTTTTTGGATTTTTTTTTTTTTTTTTTAAACCTTAAAAATTGTGAGAGCCTTGTGAATGTGAATGTTTAAAAGGAGATTTTTTTGAGGAGGAGATTTTTTTTAGAAGCAAGGTATTTGATGCATATGTAGACTCGTTTGTTTGTGGAAGCCAAGAACCGAGGTCATGGGATAAGCCAAGAGGCTAAAGGAAAAACATAAGATGTTCGAGATCTTTCCAGATCTGGAAATACCTATGCATTAAGATGCATAAATGAATTAGTCAATGAAAGTATACTTCCCTTTATTTCAGATGCCAAGATAGCCAAGGAGGCATGTGATACCCTTGAGAGATGTTTTGGTACAAGGGGGAGCATTGAAGAAAAGTGGAGCTTTGAAAATGAAGATGAAAGTGGATCTATAGCAACAAATCTACAGCGGAATGAAGACTTTGTTGAATCCCACTGTGCGCAATCACAAGTGGCTGATGTTTGTGAAGAAAGTGCAGATGAAGTAGAGAAGCAACATGAAGATGCTCGTGAACCCCACTGTGCATAGCCACAAGTGGATGAAGAGAATCCCGCAACAGAGTTTTCTGACGAAGATCTAAAGATTCCAGCATCAAAGATTGCTGACGAAGCTTTAATGATACCAACAACAGAGCTTGCTGACGAAATGGAAAATCCAATGATTGATATGGCTGATGTAAACTTTGATAATGATTTTTTGGCTAATGATGATTTTTTGCAGATGAAAAAAAAGTATGATATCGGCATGGTGCTATTTGGTGAGATAATCCCACTTCAGTTAGTGGAAGACAAATTGTTTGCAGCAGCACAGGCTAGTGATGAAAAGACAGAGACAGATACAAAGACAAAGATAAAGGCAGAGACAAAGACAGAGACAGAGACAGAGGAAGATGCAGAAAAGGAAGCGCAACAATAGAAAGCTCTCATTGCAGAGCAGAAGGAAGAAACAGAGAAAGCAATAGATACAGAAGTAAAAAAAGAAGTCTGCAAAGGGAATGAAGAAATACACATAGAGATAGAAGTAGAAAAGGAAAAACAACAAGAGAAAGCTCTCATTGAAGAGAAAAAAATACCAGAACCAATTTCATTCTGAAAATAATTTTTATTCTAACATTGATTTCAAGTGTGCAGGTACACAGATTGATTATGAAGAAGAGTTAAAGTTTATTGAAACATGGCTTGAAACACCATGTCTGGATGATATATACACAAAAGATGTAGATATGAATGATGAAGATGACATGCATGATGAACATGTCAATGAAATTTTTAGTTATTGGAGTTATGAAGAGATAAGATATTATTCTAATCTTATGTTGCAGCAGATTGATGATGGAAAATGCACTACAGAAGAAAATATGTGGCAGAAGCCCACATTTCTTGAAGATGTCCAGAACATGCTTTGACAACCTAGAACTGTAAAAGACCTAGACCAGCAAATGAAGAAATAGAGTTCTCAAGAATACAACAAAGCGAAAAATCTGAAACAATTTAGAGGCTACAGAATCTGGAAGAAGAGAAGAAGAAAACCAAATCTAGTTGAAGTCAATTTTTTTTTTAAATTGTAAGCCTAGCTGAGACATAGATCAACAGGTATCTGAATTAAATTTTTATGTGGTTGAAATTAAAGGGGAGTGTTAACGAACGTAATCTCAACCACCTGCTAGGTGTCGAATCTGTTAGTCTAAGTGTCCCAGTTTAGTTTCAGTCAGTCCAGTTTAGTCGATTTTATCTCTAGTTATTATTGTTGATGTTCTAAATGTAATCCTATTTAATCTATTCATAATATTGTGAAGATAAAATTCTCTGCTTCACTTTACGTTTCAGTTTTTCAATTTTTTTCACGCAAAAAGACTAAGCATATAATACAATAACAATAGATTCCATGATCACGACAGATAGTGAAGGCATACAATTATAAAATAATAAACTCATTTTCATTAGAGGGAAAATACTCCTGCCTTTTAACCGAAATTTATCAGAAAATTTCAAAAATTATCATAAACAATAGTTATGGGCTGCATAAATAGCCCACCAATATTATGTTATTAATTAAAAATAAAATATATACCTTTGTTTTTAGATGGAACAACCAAAAATTCGTCATGCCGTGGAGCCCGATGGAAGCCCAAGAAGGATTTTGAGGCCACTAAACATTTCGAGGAAACAACTATGGAGATAACTGAGACCTCCACTTCTGCAATCAAACATGTTTTCGACAACTTGTATGAGGTCTAATGTGCATAATAATCTATTAATATCCTAGAGTAAGTAAGAATGGTGAACCTCACCGATATGAAGAGAAGTTAGTCTACCAGAATCACAACAAAATCCAAGAGAAAAGGTGGCCTGTTAAGTGACACACCGAATAAAACACATCTAAAGATTATACAAGGCACCCCGATACACATTTACGGTGTACTGCTGGTCCCAGTAGAAGAATCAGTGATAAAGATGAGAATTTCCTTGATATGATGGCAGAGCCATGCTCGCCAAGGTGAGAGATCGAATGAGACTGCAAAGCTCCATGTGAGGAGGCAACTACTACCATAACGACCAACCTTAAATCTCTGTTGTCCACATAAACCTACTCCATACAGACCGTAGATCTTGAAAGTGATAAACATATCCATACTAAATTCAACATAGTTTAACTAGTATGCTAAAACAATTATGGAATCAAGAAATAAGGACAGGTGGAAAGATAGTAAACCATAGTCGGAATATCAAAGTAAGCGGGGTACATTAATAAAACAACAGGTAATAATCGGAACCATTCAATAAGTAAGAAGTAAAAATAATAAGGTTAAAGTCGTAACACAAAATTAAGTGTGGGGCTAAATTATATGTATTCTTATTTTATATGTGAGATCCATAATAAATGGGTAACCATTCCAACGTGAAGCATCGATGGATAAGAAATATATAAATAAAAGGAAAGAGAAGGGAACATACTTTAATATATTTATGGGATAGGCGCCTCTTCTTGAAAATGTTCACGTTTCTAAGTGTTTCTCTATAATATTTTGTACATGGTGATGTTGTGAGTGGATATGTGAGAATGGAATAAGAAAAAAAAGATACTTTTGGTTGCGTAAAAAGATAGGTTCGTGGAAATTGGTTCATTTGGTGCTTCACTATGTGGTCATGGTTTTCAAAATTACACTACCAAGTGACCGTGTTGTTTCAACAGATTCCACTCTTTTATGTCACACGAACGGGAGAATTATTTTTAGTAGTAGTAATTTAGAAGATAAACAAACTACTACAAATGTAACAATTACCCATATGATGTTTGCAATACGGCAACTGCATTGATAAGTCATGTGTAACGGCCCCAAATAATAGGCCCAAATAATGCCCATGAGAAGGGTGTAACTTGATGAGCTTTGGGATGGATGGGTCATGCTTAGCCATATGGGAAATTGGCTAGTTGAGCGGAATGACTCATGGACGCATGAAGAAATGGCACACCAAATTTATATATGATGATATTTGGGTAAAATTATCATGGCTTGAACCAAGAAGGAAATATTGGTTGAACTTTAGTGGGGGAGGCATTAATGAAGTTATAAGTGACAATGATATGAAGTTAGAAGTGACCGAGGGGTCTTTACCTGGATGATGGATAGAGATGGAATGACTAGAGTTATATTGAGTCCACTCTTGATGGAAAAATGGACAGCCAAAGTCATAGACATTGACACGAGAGCAGGTGAGACATTATGCAGGGAAATTATGCATGTAAACTAATGGACATTCCACTTATGAGCATCAATGAGGAGCATCAAAGTAGGTTATTGAGCAACATGGATTTCTAGTGCGACATGGAGACATTTTATAGAGGAAGTAATGGGGATGTTGTTCATATTTTATCAATAAGACCTTGAATTGATGAGAAGCCTATGATCACATTCATATGACTTGTAGGGCAGGAACAACTTGTAATGGCACCCATGGCCAAGACAATTATGCTTACCAAACATTTTCCTGGTGATGATGCATAGGATTTCATGATGATTTGGAGATGGTTGCAGACATTAGATACTTCATATTATAGTGTTCTTGACTTAACCACAGACTTTTGGTGAAGACAATGCATGATTTGGTCTATGACCATAGATAGCACATGGATGGATTATGAGGCAAGGTTATACTTTCTCCTTTGATAGAATTGATGGAGTACATATTGTATATGAGATGGAGATTTCTTTATGGATCTCGATATAGAACCTTGCATATTCGATTGATCGAGGGAGTTCTTCCCTGGTTTGAGGAGGACCTATCACACTTGGATGTCTATGATTTATTTTTCATCACATGGAAATTAGTATAATGAGAGCATATCATAGATGTATGAGGACTACTTCATCGAACTAAATATGGCTTGTTTGATACTTGATGGACAAGATTTTGCAGATGAGATGGGGGCTACTAGATGGACTTGGACATGGATTACTTTATTTTTATGGAGATGGGATGCATTCTTGATCAAATTGATGATGTGACATGATGTTGGAGAAACAATTGATGATGGCATCACGATGTACATTCTCATGATAAGAGTGTATGGTTGGACTGATCACTTGACTAGTTTGAGTTATGGGGTCCAAAAGTGTGAATAAGTATGTTGGAGATATATCTTGGTTATGGAAGAGATATGTTGACTCATGTTGGGGTATCATGGCATAGATTCACATGATATTTATGATATATGATGGGTCCGAATGATATATGTTGTAGCAGCCTATAGCTTGAGTTGAAGAGATGACTTTCCATGATGGCGGCATCATGTGCTGCTTGTGATAGGTGTTTCTGATGATCATGGATTGAGGAGATGTTCACATGGACACTTTTATGGAGACATGGACCTTGGTGGTTTCTGCGATGATACATTAGAGGTGGGAAACATGGAAATTTTTTGGAGATGTTGGATCTAGCGACACTTTGCGATGATGATTATGGTGTATCTAGGATGACAATGTTAGTTAGAGTGGGGGAGAATGTCAACCCCTCGAGATGGATTTGTGATGACTGAGTGCGGTGGTTTCCCGTTGGCATGATGGGCGCCCTACTCAGTGTTCATGCGATGAAACGATGGTTGGAGTGCGAAGAAACATGTAACAGACACAATAGACATGCACACTCTGACAGACACAATGAACGGGAAACGTTGCGGTGATCATGCGACGAATGTTTCAAAAAAATTCAAGGAAAGTCTATTACAAGTCAGAATGGACATCTCAGTGAACAAGTGTTGAACGATGGAATGAATGAACTTTTATAGTGTGCTGAAAACACACTATGGTGAAGATCCAACGTTATGGGAAAAACATCATATGACAGATGAGGGGCTTTATGGACGTATTGATGGACCCACTGGGGGTGTTGAGCCCCAAAAACAAAGATAAAACATAATTCATGGCGCATATGTATATGCAGAGGTGTTGGATGGAGAGATCATGACCATGGTTGGAAGTTAATACAACACTGAATGGTGCAGTGAGTAGGCCAAACGAATTAGGTGCAAAAGACTTGAATAACTGGTGGACGAAGTTTCAAGGGTGTCTTTGTCAGGGTCAAGTTGGGTGCAGCCATGTAGACCATGTGCCCACATTGCGGATGGCATCAGACAAACATGGTTGAGTCAGGTATTTTCGTGAACTGATCGCAGAGGGCATACATGCAGGCAAGGTCGGGTCGGGCATGACCCAAATACATTTCTAGACACATGTATAACAATGTATAGGTTGAGGGTGCGGCTCATGCAGAGCATGACTTAGGTGACCCAACTACACGACAGGAGGTCGACATGGGTAAAAATCATGCGAGCAGTTAGACGGGTGACCCAGGTTGAACGATCTTACAGGCAGACTTGAGAAAAGATATTTTAAAGGAAATTTTTTGGTTTCTATTGGATTTTTGGATTCTTGGGGTGCATTTTAGCTCAGTCCAAAAGAACAAGTGTTGGGAAAACCTTGGAAAGAAGTGAAAGTGGCTTGCACAGGCTTGGTGTTGTATAATCATTGTAAAATTTTACACTTGAACCGTTATATATTATTAGGCAGACTTTTTCGGAGTTTTCCCTACCAAGTACATGTTGTCATACTTGCTCGATGCTTCTGAATGTTTAATTGATGAAATATTAAATATTGAAAACTAATTCCATTGCATTGTTAAGAACACTGAATTGGTGAAATTGGCTAAGAGTTGAATATAGGCATAGACTACATACATGAGTAATTTTTAAAAGAAAAATTGTAGTAGTTTCACTCCCGCTATACATGGTTTAAAGAGCACCACAAGTATAGGGCCGTGACAATACCTCTCTCTCTGTAAAATTATCGACCATTGAGAAGAATTGATTTGTTAAATCATATTAGTGAGAGGTTTCATCTTTTGTTGGGGATTAAAGATGACTGAACTAATGAGAGAGAGAGAGAGAGAGAGAGAAGAAATGAATAGATTCAGTCTAGTAGATGTAATTCGCCTCCTTTAGGGTATATACCCCCTCAGTCAATATTTCTCTCAAACCAATATCATTGAAAATCTTGAAATCCATCAATAAGAAAGATCGGGCTAATATGAATTAAAATAACTTCTTTATTGATCATTAAAAAAAATATTTTTAATAATATATTTTTTAATTTCAAATAATTTAGTTAGATATTTTCATTTCTGATAAACAAAAATTATTAATAAAATAAGAATCTTTTTTGAATGCAATTAATTAATTTAGTTATAAATTTTTAAAAGCATATCATCATCGTTACATTGATAAGTATACATATGTATCTGTGTGAATATTAAAATATTTAATTTTTTTTTTTAAATATTTAATTTTAATAATAGTTTATAAATATTATATATAACTTTATATTAGTTTATAGAGGAAGGTATATGTCTAGCCGTTAGGAAGTAAAAAAAAAATTCTAATTACAATAAAAAAAACATTACAATTAATTTTAAAGTTTTTCATAAAAAGCTATATGGAAAAGTGATGTTTTTGAAAACTTTGTACTCATTAAACTTTATAGTTATTGAGTTATCTCTCTAGATACAGGTAATGGGTATAATTTGTAAAAATAATGTCCACTCATTTCAAACAATTTTTTTTCATGAACTTACATTAAGATTATTTATGTATATTGAAAAATAGATATGTTATGATATTGGAGTACAATGTCTTTCAATCCTATTCTAAAACCAACATAGATCCATCTTAATTAAGTATCTAATATGAGGAGATGGATAAAATTTCTTCATGTGTAAACTTCTTTAGAGTGTAAAATACAATGTGTTATTTTTCATTGTTAAATTTGTATTTTTGTATGCTAAATACAATACGTATGGGAAAAATTAATTGTTTTAACCATAAAAACTTATATATGAGACAAGTTAAAATGTTTTTTTATCACTAACATTTAAGTATATGTCAATAATAATTCATATTAAAATATTTTATCTCCAAACAAAAACAAATTATAAGATTTAAACATCTTTCTCACACTTTTTTTTTACTTCTAATTACCTTACAACATGTTCATTTTATTATTATTATAATAGACAATATTTTTATAGTTAGAACATAATTTTTAAGCTTTGTTTTTATTTTAAAGAGGAATGAGGACGGACAAACTTACACATCCCCTCATACTCAGTTTTTGAATGAGCCTCTCATCTCAATAATTTAGTAAGAGAATTTAATAATAATAAAATGAATGAATATGATATTAAAATTTATTAAAATAATTATGCAAATAAAGTTCTTATTATCATTATTTAGCTAAAAATAATACAATCATAGATTATCTTTTTATTTTAATTATATTTTATTATTGATACTAAATTGTATTTTTTATTGCTTTTAACTTTAATTTAACTACTCATAAATTTCAAAATTAAAAAATTAAACTAAGACGGAAAAAAAACTAACTATAAACTCTTGTTTTAAATTAAAAATTCGTATAAAACAAATATTATATATATCTCCTATCAAATAATGCTCACATAACCTCGCTTCATAATAATATTTATTAAAAGATATTTGCAAGGTGTTATGCTTCTAGTTTCCAACATAGTTTTATATAATATTTTTTTGAAGTGTTATGAAATATGTAACACTTTTATAAATATATTTTCCTAAAAACAAATTTAACAATTTAATTAATATTTCCAAACGTTATAAACGATATATATATATATATATATATATATATATATATAAACACATACGATGAAACAGAAACACAACAACATTCATTTGCTTCTCGTTGAAAAAAAAATGTTTGAAGTACTATATTTATTAAGAAATGCAACAGACTCTCTCAGAAAAAAAAAACTTGTCACAAAACCTTGTCGTGACATTTAAGTAGCCCTATTTAATTTTATGTTCATTCGAATTTCAGTTTTACATTGTCCGGCATTTTTTTTTCTAGATTACCTATGGAAACCATCTTTGATATATAGTAGAAACACATTTATGGTCTCCTCTCGCAGTCTTCTACGATGAAATCGGGGTAGTTAACACGCGAGAAGAGTCAGATGGTCTCCTCCGATTACCCGGAAGCGCTGTTGAGTCTGACACCAACCGCGGTCACACATTCCTATTCCTTTCGGAGATCCCCTACGCTCATCCATTTGACATGTTCATTCAATATTTGGAAGATCCAAATGGTCTCTCTGAGTTCCCCCCACAACAAAGTTGAATCAGATATCGCAGCCCCGGTCATACACTCCCATTCCTAGCACTCTCCATAGACTCTGTCACATGCGTGATGTTTGAAACGATCTACGAACAGAGACTCCCCTCATAATTCATAATAGAATTAATTTGAATTCAATTCGGTATTATTCAGATTTATTCAACATTTCAGATTATGAAATTCGGATCCGCCTCCCCTCACCTTTTCCGTCATCTATTTATAGACCATGCTTCTTTGTGAGTATTGTATATGCATGAAATAGTTTATGTACAATTGCAAATTAATCAGCCCTACAGAGCATTTCTGCCATAATTTTTGTTATCTCCAACCAATAGCTAGGAACCATCCATCATTATTCATCACCAATCGATCTTTTGAGCGATATCCAATTAAGGGCATAAAAATTGCCATTCCTGGGACATCGTTTACAACAAGAAAAAGTAAATTGATAATGTCATTGACCATGAAAATAAAAATCAGTGTGTCTATTATTGTAGATGCTGTTCTCCCCTTATTTTTGATGACGTTGTTGTATAAGGAAGTCTCCGCCACATGCAGGAAAATGCATGGGATTACTTATAAAAGAATGAATGTTCATTCTTCCGTTGAAGTGGCAGCAGAAGGTTTAGTCACTTCCTAATGGTCAACCCAACAACCATGTTCCAAAAGCGCCACCACCGCCTCAAAGCAGTATTGTTGGATACTCGTTCAAAAAGGGGCTAGCCAGAAAATCTTGCGGGCCTCATAACCACAAAGATGTTCCATGTCCACCAAGTCTACGAACAGAGATGGGCAAGATGAAGGTGAATGGGAAGGCAGAGATAACGAGGAATCATTAGACTTCCATTGATGCTGGAGAGAACAAATCAGCAGATACGACCGGTTTGATGATTTATCAAACCCAGGGGCTTCTCGCACTAGTATATAAAACCATGGGCCTTCTCTCACTAGTATATATTGTGATATTTTGTCTGTTCTCATTCGTCGTAGGATATATTTTGATCCTTATAGTATTTTCGTTCATGTTTCGATACATTTGTTACCTATTCTTCAATAAATAATAAAATTGTGTTTTTTTAATAAATTAAAAAATTGTGAATTTTTTGGGATTATATTGGATCATTTATTGGAATAATCTAGACGTGGCACGGATCAAAATTTTTTAATATAAGTGAAAGTGGCCGAGTTGCTAATATTCTCTTTTGGGTTTAGAAAACTCATATTTCTTTTCGAAAATTTAAAGATTGACCTTAGAAGGTTAGCCTCGCATATAATAATAATAAATATGCTCTTACCATGATGTTTATAAAAATTGTGCGGGAGGTGATGATGTTATATCATAATAATGATATTTTAATTATTCAACTGAATAGTCCAAACACATAAATATTTTTGTATTTTTCCTGTATTGATAAAGTCAAATATAGACAGAATTTGGTATATTAAAATTTCAAAATTTAAAGTGATTTATTTTATCTTGACTTTGCTCAATTTATTTACATGTGAAAAACAATTGCGATTAAAGGTTTAATATTAACCCAAAAGATAATAATTAAAAGATATTTAAAATTTGTTTAAATTTTAGTAAAATTTATAAATGTTTGGAATCATAAGTTTATATTATTAGTTTATATTTATTTTGATTTAGAATTCAATGTGTAAAACTTGAGGAAAGATTTGTGTTTCAAGATATTTGATCCATCTAAAATTAAGATCGATTTAGGTTGGTTTCAGTTTTGGTCATACAAAATTTGTTGAAAATCTAATTATTATGATCATTTTAAATCTTTTAAATATTTCTAATATTAATTTGGTAAAATTAAATGTAAATTTTCTTAGTTACAACAATTTGTTGAGATGAGAGATTAGTAACTTGAATGATGAAAAATGATGAAATAAAAATTTTGAATGCAAAGTGACAATTTTGAAAGATAGATAATGTGAATAATAAGAATGTAGTCAATTATAGACAATATTCACCTTGATCAATCTTAGATTATTTTCTTTTATTGTTTTTATTGTTAGACCTATTAGTGTTTCCATCTTTCTCATTACTATCAATTCTTCTTGGCCTCCTTTATCTCTTTATTTCTTTCTTAGTCCCTCCCTCTCTTACCCCCTTCCAATCCATCTCTCTCGTCCTTTCTCTCTTCTTTCTCTCCTACCTCCCTCCCTCTCTCCCCCATCACAGACTCTCTCTCTCCATCCTCCCATTTTGTCACTATCTTTGTCCCTCTCTCCTTGTCTCTCTCCCCCTCTCTCCCCACGCCATATCTATCTATCCCTCCCCCGCCACCACCACCCCCACCAAATTTGATCCCATTGTATTGTATTGTATGGATCCCCCCCACCACAAACTAATCATGCACTATATTTCTTCTATCATTGTCAATCACTTTCATTTCTCGCTTTGCTTATATAAATTTCTCTCTCACACACACACATATAAATAAAGTATTCTAATATTTAATTTAATTAAGAACAATATTTGTATTCCCCGATCAGGGTGCACAACCTACAAGGAGGTAGGTACCTTGATTTCTAGGTGGGAGGTTCCCATCCTTCTCATCTGAATGTGCCATGATGTGGCATCTTTCACTGTGCTTATGGTAGCATGCAAGTGATCTGCCATCAATGTTAATTAAGGGAAGACAGACTATGCTATCAGGCTGGACGAGTAATGTCTGAGAGAGAGTAGGTTACTTGATATGCTAAGGTCATTTTGCAATTCATTGTTTGGTTGCAGCGGCTACTCTGTGGAAGTGCAAACAACCGATGCTGGCCACATCCTGTATGAGGCAAACCGTTTTGTTGGGGTATGTACCTGCTTTTATTTTGTCTATGATTGCTGCTATAGTTTGGGCTATGTTTTGCTCTGCTAAAGGTCTCTTTTGTAGGTCTGCTTATTTCATATTGCTCCAGTTAGTAGGAGGATGGCTTTGCATGTTTGCCTTTCTGTGGCAATTATCCAGTTCAATCATTTAGTTAGTTTTCTCTTGTCTGGTTGTTGGCGTATGGTGTTCTCTGTTCCTTCTCGTGCCAATTGTATTTGGGATTGGGTTCTCAGTCTGTATTTAACATGTTTTTGAGGCAGTCACATAGATGTTGCGCTCACCTGCATGTTGCTCCACCCATATGCTACTTTCGTTGCTGGTGATCATCATTTAATGGTTTATTATTTCTTGTTTCTGTCTATTCTTAGGCCTATTTCCATCATGGTTACAAGACAAACTCGTAACCATATAGATAAAGGAAAACAGAAGTAGCTTCAACCTAAAGCTAGCCTTAGGAAACGAGGTCGTAAGACAAGACAGGAGGTTTTACAAAACCTCTCTGCACACTATGATATGCGTAATTCATCCATGGCTCGACAGAAAATTCGAGGATGGGAGAGAGAAATTCAAGCTGATGAAGAAGATACTAATGTTGAAGCAGAGATCATGGATTTTATAATAGATCCTGGTAATACATGTGGCCACTTATCACTGTTTCATCAAACAATGCATACTTACTGGATTGTAAAGTGTCTCTTGGACAAAGCCATGTAGAGTTTTCTCCCTCATCAAGAGAAGACTGACCCTCGAGTAATGAACTTTCTATAGGATATTCAAAATCAGTTGAATCATATTAAAATCACCCAATATCAGGCTATTGATTGTATCAATAGAATAGATGATCGATTTGGCAGAATTGAGAAGAAACTTCAACAGTCACAGAAACTGGATATGCCTGGATCCATAGCTAAAGATCCAACACTAATTGACTCCTATGAAGGCTAATAGACTTCTTGTTTCATCATGTTTCTTACATGTTTTTTTTTTTTGAAAGAAAATAATAGACTGTAGATAATCGAGTTAATACTCAGCTAGTTAATGAAGTTCATGGACGTATGAAAATGTTTCAATTTTGGATGGCATTTAACACTTTAACATTTTTTATATTCTGTAACCTGCTTGCAAATTATAAATAGAAAATAGTGAGGTACTACCATATTTACCAAAAAAAAAAAAAACAATATTTTTATTATTTTTTAGGCTGGAGGGTTTACATATATCTCAAAATAATTATAACCTTCTGGATTTTATATTTAATTAAAAAAATTGATAAAATAAAATTAAAATTAAAAAATATAAAATATATTTTTATTGTGAAATAAACTACGATTTTTTGCCATGTGGTATTAATAAGTCATGGTATTGGCACATGGTATTCTAACAGAATAATTAAAATCTTAGATCTATAACATAATAATCATATGCTTAAATCTATAACATAATAACCAAAAACGTAGATGGACCATATTATTCATAAACCATGGTATTGACCCATGGTATTACGATTCTCTTTTATCAAAAAATTGTTAGTAATTTTATTAGTAAAATAAAATTAAAATACAACAAATTAAATCTTATTATTTTTATTATTTGGTCAAACAAGTTCTTTCACTACGAATGACTAAATAAAACATGAAATATTGTGTTTTTTTAAAAGTTATTACTATTATTTTTAGTTATAATATAATCGACATTAATTGACATACAATTTATTACTAGTTATTTTTAGTTATAGTTATAACTGACATACAATCTTTCTTAAATTATATTTATCTGATGCCTACAAATTTATCTTATACTAAGTTGTAGAGCACCTCTCAATTCAATTATATTTAAATTTGAAAGAAAATCATTGTTTGGTTAAAAATGTAATACAAAACAAAATATTGATTGTAAAGCACCTTTAAATGCAATTATATTTAAATTGGAAAGAAAATTATTATTTGGTTAAAAATGTAATAAAAAAAAATTAACATATTAAGTTAAAAATGTCTCTTTACTTTCACCCACGTAAAACAATAACAAATTGTTATGACCTTCACAGTAAAACATTGTATTGAAGTGCCAGCCTTCATATAGTTTTATGTCATCAAATTATGGCTTTTAAGTAAAAAAATTAAAGTTTAAAGGAATCAAAGGAATTCCTTAGATTTTGTATGATATATCAAATTTAGTTGAATTGAATGCTAATCATCATTTTGATTGATGAGATTAACTACTTTTATTTAAAGCCGAAGATAACTAGAAATAAAGTAAACTGCATAAGATTTCAATGTTGACTCTTTTATGTACTTAGAAATTTGTTTTTATATATATTTATGCCAAAATACCTATCTATTTCATGGTCAAATTTGTTTTTCTATATATTTATGCCAAAATACCTATCTATTTCATGGTCAAAGTTACATAATATAATGTGTTTTTTAATTAATAAATGATAGATACATGAAAAGTAATTAAAAAATATCAATAAAGTTTTATTTTTGGCAAAAATAAAAGAATGATATCAAACTAAAAACATAGTATTTATGCTTATCCTTGTTTTTTTTTTCATTTATTCCTCTTTAATTTTAATATGATTTTAAATAATTTTTTTTACTTCCATGCTTGAATAAAACCAAATATTATGAGTTCATTGAAATCACTCTTATAAATAAAATTAATTCTTTTTAGTCTCAACTTCCTAGATGTCTAAATGGTTCTCTCTATTAAAGTACAACTAGTTCATTCAAATCACCTTTATAAACAAAATTCTTTAATTCCTTTTGGTCTCAGATTCCTAGATGTCTAAGTGGTTCTCTCTATAGAATTAAAACTTTTCATATTCTTGTGAAACTAACATTTATAATAGTATTTACAATTATCACACTAACATTTATAATAGTATTTACAGTTTGTGATAATGATATGGATTAGGTATCCAACATTATTCTTTTAATATGAAATTTGACAGTTCCGCATATTTTTAGACTTTTCAAACATTCATCTTTGAAGCTACTAGACAATGTCGTATGCAATTTTCTCATATATGAAAAGAAAAAAATGTATAATGTAAATTGTATTTTCCTCTATACATGTTGAACCAAATAGGACCTATGGCCTATGTGTAGAGGGAATATGTTCTTCTTGGTGATTCTCAAATTAACCTTAGACTATTATGATGAGATATGAATTCGTGACATATATCATATATGTTTTCCATGTGTTACATTTGTTAATCAGTTTATTTTATACTATTATTATTCCCTTAGCTTTGCATCTTTTTCAACCTAGCTTAATTGGACTTTGAAACTGAGCATACAAGCTCTATTTCATTAATCAAATCAAGTTACATATATACATGAGGTACAGTCTCAAGATAGAGAAGCTATCTTAGACGCACAATAATTTGGTTGAGAGAATATCTCAACCTCACACCAAACTAGGAACTAACCTATCAAATAGGAACAGACTCTATACATAGAGAGAACCACAACTAAAGACAAGTAGGAATTACATATTCCAACACTCCCCCTTAATGACTACTTGTCTCAATATCTATCTGCAAAATCTACAATTGGCACTGTTTGGTAATTACATTGGTTCTGTTTGGTGATAACACTTTGTATCTTGTTCATGTTGTTGTCGATGTCCATATAAAGGAACAACCATGTACCGAAATGCATGGGTTCCAACCGCTGCAACAGCTAGTATACTAAGAATTCCTTCACATACATGGTTCATCCAACCTCTCGATTAACTCACCCTTGATATAAAATTTCACCTTATGGAGTCTAAAACCAATACGGTCCACCCAAGTGTATCCATCCTGCATTACAGACTCTTTTAGGGTGTTAAAACTCTCTGACAGAGGGAACATATAACAAAGGGGCATGCATGCCTCTCTGGGTCTTACAACACATACAAACAATAAATGACATGTAGATTTTCTTCTAATTATAAACTTTGACTCATACTCATGGTCATGAGTCTATTCCAAGAAACTCACACAAAACAAATTCTCACAAACTTTATTGTCTATCATCCTTTGCGCTTGTCATACCATTCATATGCTAGAGCTTTCTCGCTTGAATATTTATGTCATAAATTTTGTACTTTTGGATATACTGGTCTTGAATATCCATGCTATACCTTTCATTAGTTAGAGTCACCAATTCTAACAAAATGACTTCATATTCAAGTCATGAATCTCAATATGTATACAAAATTTCAAGACATATTCCCTTCAAAAAAATATGAAAACACATTCCAAAATCAAAATATTACCGTGATTTTTGTGCATTAAGACAAAAGTAGCAAATTAACTGCACAATCCTTCAACCTGGGTCTAAATCTGTGCTCACTAGCATGAGAGTGTCAACACTCCCTTCTTTGAAACGTTCAACACAAGGCCATGCCATTCACTGCTGTGGACAAACTGCCCTGAATTTCAATTCACCAGAACACTGCCCACACTGTTTTTATGAGCAGATCCAAGATCATACACTGCACGTTGTCTTCGATCTTATCCCTATCAGATCACTAACAACTGATCACTCCACGTTGCTTCATGAGCATGCTTGAGAAACACCCTTTCACCTGCTTTCTAGTTCACATTTCGACAAGTAGTAATTCACCTCCACCACTTAGGTGCTCAGCCTTGAGGAGATAAAATGCAGCCACCAAGGCTCAACTCAGCCACCAAGGCTTATCAGAGCCACGAAGGCTCAACATAGCAATGAAGGATTAACTTAGCCATGAAGGCTCAACATAGCCGCAAAGGCTCAACACAGCCATAAAGGCTCACCATAGCCGCAAAGCCTGAACTTAGCCATAAAGGCTTATCACAGTCATGAAGACTCACCACAGACACAAAGGCTTACACAACCACGTAGTCTTATCACAGCCACAAAGGCTCACCAGTATCTTTCCGAGATCAGGATTGTGCAATGATCAGTAACATCCAATCACTAGAGTATATCATTGCCAAACAGACATCCCCGCAATACACATTCCATGCCCAAATTGCTACATCCAGCAAAAGTCGTAGACAAGGTCTCTAGATTCTTTGCAATAGTTCAAAGTCGAACATGAAAACAGAATCCCATGTGTGACACCATTGAATGGACTCACACGAATCTTCCATGAAAAAAAACAAGGCCAAAATTGGGGCTTCAACCGCCATTCCCGCCCTTGGTAAATCTCCTTAGGGATGGAAATCCCATGGCCAAGAAAGACTCTACCTCGTCTCCCTTCACTGTTCCTTCTATAGGAACTACCATTATTCTCTTCCAAAGTTTCACTGTCCCGTCTACAGATCCCATGAAGACCAAACGGTCTGAATCCAACACTATAGTATTCACAACGTCATCATGGGCATTGAGTAATTCTATGCATTTGAAATCAGAAAATCTCCAAACATTCACAATCTTGTCCCATGATGTAGAATACAAAAGCCTATGATTGGGATGTAAAGATAGAGATGACACAATGTGGAAATGCTTGATCCACAGGATCTTGTGATGCCTTCTAACCTGAGGATAATTGTCTGCGTAAAGAGAGCTTTGGAGCCGATCTCTGAGTGAAGGCAATGTCGCTAACAATTTCCTATTTGAACAGTGCCATATACAAATCTTCCCGTATTGGTGGGTGCTATAAAGCTTCTCTCCAGTGGCTAGCAGACATTTGACAAAATTTCCACTTGAAGGTGTAGCTTTTGGATTTGGACCAACCGCCATATATTCGCTTCAATTCAGGGGCCAAACTGGGACATCTACCAACCCAGATTATCGGAAAGAGGTGCAGACTTTGATCCCTGATTATTACCTACACTCGTGCTCTACCGTGAAATCCCGCCAGAGTTTATAGGGCCCGAGGCCGAAAAAGCTGAGCGGGGAGCTCTAACTGACGTTAAAGGCCTTGAATTGGAAGTTCCATGGCCTTGGCCTAGAGTTTTCTAAAAGACCCTGCTTTCTTCATCTTATTTGTACTTTCAGCTGGAATGTCGAACATCTTGTCGAGCTCGCCAGACTTCTTGATGTCCCCTCCTGTGTACAGCACTGCCGTGGAGCTCATCGTCGGCTGTTTGTCTTTGTATTGCTCCGTTCGTCTAGAGACATACTGTCCATTGCTAAACTGGTGTGCCGACATCCTACTATTGGTTCCCATTTTTGGCCAGATCCTCTCCTCCTCTATCCGTGTGCCTAAATTGTTGGCAAGAGGTGAAGTTTCAGTAATTCTGCCTACATATTACATATACGGATGGACAAACTAAAAACAATACATATACTCTTTTATTTCCCTCGGCGCATGAGCAGCCAAGGCTAGGCCCAAGCCCAAACGGGCTCCGATACCAAATTAAAAACTGAGCACACAAGCTCTATTTCATTAATCAAATTAAGTTACATATATACATGAGGTACAATCTCAAGATAGAGAAGCTATCTTAGATGCACAATAATTTGGTTGAGAGAATATCTCAACCTCACACCAAAATATGAAATAACCTATCAAATAGGAACAAAATCTATACATAGAGAGAACCACAACTGAAGACAAGTAGGAATTACGTATTCCAACATTTTCCTCTATAGATGTTGAATCAAGTAGGAATTACGTTTACCTGGTTACACAAGGAAAAAGTTAAGTGAATGAATTAAATGTGTTGGATTAAACCCTAAGGCTATCACACACCCATAGAACACTGATCACATTTAACCCTATTCTTTTTCCTTCGCCATTACCCTCACTATGGTTCTATTTAGGGAATTCAATAGAGGTTCCACCCTCCGAACAACTCTCATTCTTGCCCGAGCTTTTTCTCCTATTTTGGTTGACCTGTCAATTGGCATTTCTTCCATTATAAGGTCAAATGAAGGTTGTTTTAACTATGATACAAGCTCTTGGAAGAAGGAAGACGAATGAGATTTTGGCTAGTCGAGCCCGGTAACATGATTCACTAGAACTTCACAGTTGGTTCCCTTCCATCCTAGTAGGAATTATCAACAAATCAATCATGGTGGATTTATTCATCCGTTGTTATTGGTCCATATTATCCTTATTATTTTTCTCTGTTCGCTTCATGAAATATTTTCTATAAAATACCACGTCTTATGGCAGCTGCTACCACTAAAAAATATTGAGGCAACGTTGCAATTTCATGGTATCTTTCTAAAGTTCGTTTTGGTGTGCGGCAACAACGTGGTAGTGATGTTTTCTACTGGTAACTTATCTCTTCCAGTAGCGGTGAATTTATGTCTCATTTTGTTGGAAATACTCCCAACCACCGCCATCAATAAATACTGATAGAAGCCCACACTTCATTCAATTGTGTTGTAGGAAGGACAAAGCACAAATCCAAAATCCGCAGGCGTTTTCACACAAAATCTGAAAATAGAGTACCCGTCCTTGCTCTGTGTTTAATTCTCTTTCCCGACGTTCACTTTCGTCAGTTAAAGATCCTGTGAACCCTAAGGATGGAAAAGGTGTCTATCTTATTCCTTGTTCCTATGGGATGCCTTACATTAGTGAAACAGGTAGGTCCATTAGCCAAAGGATATGTGAACATGCAGCTGACATTAGACATGGCAAGTCCCGCACCTCTGCCCTAGCTGAACATGTGGAAAAAACTAACCATCATATCTACATTGAAGAGGCTAAGGTCTTAGCCAAGATTGATCATTTTCATCATCGTAAGTTAAGAGAGGCCCTTGAAATTGAAAAAATGCCCATAAATCTCAATAGAGATGACGGTTGGAATACAAGCAGAGGTTGGATTCCTGCCTTATATTCTTAATATTTTATTTTTTATTTTTTATTTGTTTATATATACATATACATATACATATACATATATATATATATATATTATTATAATAAAATAATACTTAAATTCTGAATAGTCAATTAACGATATTAAGAAAAATTAAAATTAATTTTTTATTTATTTATTTTATTTATTTTTTTAAGTAGTTAGATTGACCTTAATAATTTAAAAAAAAAATTAAATAAATATAAATTTTAATGTCTTAATAGCCGTTACGATTTTTAATTTTATTGATTTAACTATTTTTAGTTTATTTTATTTTATTTTATTTTATTTTTATTTTTATACAATTACAATATAATAATATATAATTAAATTTGAATATTCAAACTAGCTGTTTCAAATTGTAATTAATATTTAAATTAGTGGAACTAATTTTATTTTTATTTTTATTTTTATTATTTTTTATTAGAACTAACTGTTTTGTATTTCATAGTCGAATTAGCTGTTATAACAGTTTTCTTTGCATCTCCTACATCTATTTAAACTTATTGACTGATCTGATCTCTCACCTAGTCCTGATGAGGAACCACACTGGTTGGTTCGAAACACGTCGACTTTGTTAATGATAATGTGATTATTACCGAAAGATTTCTTCATAGTTCACTTACCTTTTACCCGTAATTTGCAACCCACAACTTTTATCATTTACCTCTTAAGCCTTTTGCTGAAAATTAAGTTTTTTCCGATGTGATATCGGTGAGATCCACAAACCTTGCCACATTTCTAAACCACTCCAAAACTTTGTTATTTATTTATTCGTTACCTCTTTGCACTTCACATTTTTTATGACTTACGTTTAAGCACCCGCAAGTTATTTTATTTATTTTGTGATGCAATCGCAATCACACGTTGCAAGCTTAGGAGGGTAGCGCCCATAAGGTAAATATTTTAAGTTGTGATGCAATCATAATGACATATCGCAAAGTTTAATGGACAACATACGCAAGTTAAAATTTTTATGTTGCGATGGGATAGCGCCATCGCACATCGCAATCACAAGGATTTATCTTTTCCCATATCGCGGGAGTTAAATGTTAAGATCACCAAAGTGAAATTTGCGATCGTTAGTAAGGATATTATATTTCAAGAAAACCTAGAAACTGAATCAGTGATTTTCTTGTTATATTAATATGTAAACTATGTACGTCATACTTTGAGACCATTTATTATACAGTATAATTCAGTTTCCATTTTCTGTTTTCTTATAATGGTATCAGAGTCTTGGATCGAGGAGTATCAGAGAAGAGGTTAATCTACTTTGTCTAATAGAATGAGGCACTAGCCTTTTTTGGAGTGAGCTCGTGGGTATGATATCTTGTTGGTAAGAAATATCTTCGTGCATGAATGAATCAGTCATTGTGTAACAACACTAGTGAAAATTCTATGTAATAAAGTTAAAATAATAATCATCATTGATGGGACACTTATTCCAGGATGCATGATGGGAAAAAAATACTAGTGCGATTGTTCATACAATTTATTATGTCTAAGGAAATTTGAAAAGGATATGGCTAAGGCTTTAGAAAGTAAAAATGGAATTTTGGCACATTTAATTATGAAAATAATGGAAATTAGGAGAAAAGAGAGACAAAATGTCACAGGTTGCATGTGAGGAGGAAAATGGAGGAAATAATTGAAAATGTAGAAAACAGAGGCCTCTTCTATAAAAAGGCTTTTAAGGATCAGTTGGTACCTTTTGTTAGTTCATTTTTGGAGCTCTCTCATTATTCTCTCTCTCTCTCATACTTTGGGTGTTGTAGTGCTAAATCCTCTGTGCGGACAGAGGCGATCCCTACTAGCCCAGATCGGTTCTAGCAACAACTGAGTCATGCTAAGATGCAAGTTCCTAATTGAAAAAGACCAAGATGTGACAAGAGGCCTACCTTAAGTCCTACGCTGTTGTCATCTGTGGAGAGGATGGCACTTTTGTCTCTCACCTTGGCAGATCACAATTCTCTCTTTCAATGCGATCGAACACCTGCACATACAAGAAGGAACAAAAAAAAAACAAGTGTAAAACCTAATACATGAAATTATGTATCAGTCAGAGAAGATACAACTCATAACATAAAACATGAACATGTAAGTGGAACCATAGTTGAAGTCGCTTATTATTAATCAGAACAAAGAAAGATACAACCTGAGCTCTGATGTTGGATCTTCCTTCAGCGGGTCGACAGCGAAGTATGTCTCGGTAAAGCTCGTCGGGAAAAGGACAACTCTCTCTCTCTCTTTGGCTATCTGACGATAATCTCTCTCTTCGGCTATTCATAGTTCACTTACCTTTTACCCGTAGTTTGAAACCCACAACTTTTAGCATTTACCTCTTAAGCCTTTTTCCAAAAATTAAGTTTCTGCCGATGTGATATCGATGAGATCCATAAACCTTGCTGCATTTCCAAACTGCTCCAAACCTTTGTTATTTATTTATTCCTTACCTCTTTTCACTTCAGATTTGCTATGCCTTACCTTTAAGCACCCGCAAGTAATTTTATTTATTTTGTGATGCAATTGCAATCGTACGTTGCAAGCTTAGGAGGGTAGCGCCCATAAGGTAAATATTTTAAGTTGCGATGCGATCATAATCAAATATCGCAAATTTTAATGGACAACGTACGCAAGTTAAAACTTTTATGTTGCGATGCGATAGTGCCATCGCACATCGCAATCGCAAGGATTTCTCTTTTCCCATATCGCGGGAGTTAAATTTTAAGATCGCCAAAGTGAATTTTGCGATGGAGGGTGCAGATGCAATGTGGTTACAAAGCTTAAACCCATAACATTTCAAATCTGACAGTTCGTGTTTTGTACATAGTTTCATGTAGAAACTGAAGAACCAAGATTTCACTATAGAAGGAATGTTTTTTGGATATCCATCCCGTCCAGCATTGAAATGCATTTAATCTTCAGTATTCAAACATTTTGTATTAAAAGTAATGTAATTTCATATGTTTTCGTAGAAGATTTGAATAAATAAATAAAAACTCCTCTCCTCTATTTTTCGCTCTGCTTGTCTCTGTGTGATTTTATTTTCGCAGTATTGCTTCTATGTTTTTGTGTACGTTCTTGGCATAGATTAGAGAATACCAAATTTTCCAACATGGTATCAGAGTGAGTCTAGGCTCTTAGTGAAAGAATGAGCTCTTTGCTGAAGAAGCTTAAAGGCTATTTTGAGAAGAAGATTCTCCAGCAATGAGAATGTTTTGTTTACTAGTCAAGATGGAAGCAACAGGCACAAGCCTGACTAATCCTCAACTACCACAGTTCAATGGGAACAATTATGATTTTTGGGCTATTAAAATGAATGCCTTGTTATCCTCAAAAGATATTTGGGAGTTGGTGGAAAATGGTTTCCAAGAACCAATAGATGCAGCAACATATAATTCTTTGACACAAGAAGAAAGAGATTTGTTGAGAGATAATAAGAAAAAAGACTCCAAATCCCTCTTCTATATTTTCCAAGTAGTACATAAGAATATTTTCCCAAGATTTGCAGTAACAACGAAGTCCAAAGAGGCATGGGATACCCTATAGATAACCTATCAAGGCATGGCAAAGTTGAATACAACAAAACCTCAAATGATGAGAAGAGATTTCAAAACTCTTTGTATGGAAGAGTCTGATAATTTAGAATCATTCTTTACACATGTGATTGGGTTGGTTACCAAAATCAGGTCTAATGGAGAGACACTTGAAGAAAGGATAATAGTTGAGAAAGTATTAAAAATTCTACCATCAAGGTTTGATGCCATAGTTGTGGCCATAGAAGAGACAAAGGATCTCTCAAAATTTTCAGTGGATGAGTTTCATGCATCACTAGTGTCTCATGAGCACAAAATAAAAAAAGCAACAAAATCCTCATTGGAGCATGAATTTAAGACAAAAATGTATTTTAGTGAAGGTATAGGTCAAGGAATATCAAACTATCGAGGAGGAAGAAGAAGGCCACACAGAGGTGGAAGAAGTAGGCTTGCAAGCACAAGTGGAAGGGGCTGCAATCAAAATCCAATCCAAGGCTCAAGCCAGAATTAGGCACAAGGAAAGAGGTATGATAAATCTCATGTCCAATGTCATTATTGCAAAAATTATGGTCATTATGAAAATGAATGTATAAAGAAGAAAAATGACATGGGTAGTAAACCTAGTTTAAATTTCACAAAAGAAAATTAGAACCATGGTAGTGTGCTTTTAGCTTGTAATGTAGCATAAGAAAAAAAAGAATATGTATGGTTCTTAGATTCGAGGTGTATTAACCATATCACTGGAAATATAGCAATATTTTCCTATCTATATGAGAGTGTAAAATATGAAGTGACAACCGGGACTGATAGCAAGGTCTCTGTCACTGGAATAGGAAGAGTAAGCATACTGATAAAGAAGGGAGAGAATAATTTCATGCCAGATGTCTATTATGTCCCTGGCCTAAAATGTAACCTTATAGGCATTGTACAACATGTACAAAAAAGGAAACAATGTGTTTTTTAAAAATTATTTCTGCACAATCATGGATAAACCTCCAAGTAGATAACTCATTGTAAAAGTGCATATAATAAGAAATATAATGTTTCCTCTGAAGATCATATCAGACTTGAAGGAAGGAGGTGTTTTAGTAGCTATCACATCAGAAATATTTCACAAATAAGTGAAATATGAGAACTGGCTATGGAATTTGAGATTTGGTAATCTAAATTTCAGAGGTTTGAACTTGTTGCAAAGGAAAGGCATGGTAAAGGTACTACCACTCATAGAGAAACAAGAGATCCTATGTGAGGGCTGCATCTTGGGAGAGAGTATAACGGAAAATACACGTTTGGAGATTTTTCACTCATATTTATGTGGACCAATGAAAACACCATCATTAGCTAGAAATCACTATATTTTGACATTTATATACAATTACACAAGGAATACATGGGTTTATTTTCTAAAACAGAAAAGTGAAGTGTTTGAATAGTTCTTCCACTACAAAGCTCTTGTTAAGAAGTAAATTGGACACTACATAAAAGTTTTGAGAACTGAAAGAGGTGGAAAATATATCTCCAAAGACTTTCTACGTTTTTACAACGAGCATGGGATCCACTAGCAGTTTACCACAAGGTATACACCTCAGTAAAACGGTTTTTCAGAAAGAAAGAATAGGACCATCATGGACATGGTAAGAATTATGGTGAAGGCAAATAATTTTCCGAATGAGTATTGGGAGGAAGTTGTCTATTTTGCAGCATATCTCATAAATAGATGTCCAACCAAAACTGTTATGAACATAGTTCTAGAAGAAGCATGTAGTGAAACAAAGAAATTTGTCACTCACATGAGAGTGTTTGGATGTGTGGCATATGCACATGTCCTAGATCAGTTAAGGAAGAAGTTCGATAGAAAGGGGGATATATGTATATTTCTTGAATACAGTGATGAAGCCAAGGTTTACAAGCTCGATAATCCATCAACCAAGAAAGCAATAATCTGCAAAGATGTTCAAATCATATAAGAAGAAGCTTGGGATGGAAGTTTAGAGAAGACAGTAAATGTGAAGACATGCATGTCTCACGAAGAGAAAGAGGAATGGACTGCAATAAGCAAGTCCTCAAAGGTGGCTCCTCCTCCACCTACACAAGCTCAACAGAGCACACCGCAAGAAAACAATAGAATAGCATTGAGAAACTAAGGAACTGCTTCTCCAAGAACACGACAAGGATTAAAAACTCCCTCGACATCAAGTGCAACTCCAGGAACATCTTCAAAAAATACAAGAAGACCAGGATTCAAAAATTTAAGTGAAATTTATGAGCAAGAAGAAGTTGATAGTAATGTTGGTTTAAATTCTTTAGTTGCATTATTTTTCATGTAGATGACCCAATCTATTTTGAAGATGTGGTCAAAGAAGATAAGTGGATTGAAGAAATGAATGAAAATATATGGACAATATAAAGGAATGGACCATGGGAGTTAGTGGACCTACCACAAGGAAAATAAGTTATTGGAGTGAAATGGGTCTATAAGACTAAGAGAAACATTGAAGGCAAGATAGAAAGGCACAAATCTAGGGTAATTGTTAAAGGCTACAAGTAGCAGCAAGGAAGAGAATATGAGGAAACCTTTGCACCAGTAGCAAGGATGGAGATAGTGTAGACAGTTTTCTCTATAGAAGCACAAAAAAAATGGAAAGTTTATCAAATGGATGTGAAGTCAGCATTCTTGAATGGAGTGGTAAAAGAGGAGGTATATGTTGAACAACCTCCTGGATATGAGATACAAGGCCAAGAAAAAAAGTTGTGTAAGCTGGGGAAAGCTCTTTATGGTCTGAAGCAAGCACCATGAGAATGGTACAGTAGGATTGATGCTTTCCTGATAGATAATGGGTTCAATAAGTGTGATGGTGAATCGACACTCTACATCAAAGAAAATTATGTTAAGATTCTTATTTTTGTTTTGTATGTAGATGATTTAATTTTTAATGGCAGTGATGCTTCTCTCATTTGGGATTTCAAAGTAGTCATGAAAGGTGAATTTGAAATGACTGACTTGGATTTGTTAAGATATTCTTTGGGCATAGACTAAAAGCAAACAAAAAAGGGAATTTTTATCTCCCAAGAAAAGTATGTTTCAGAAGTTTTAAAAATGTTCAATATGCAGAATAAAAATCCATCATCAACTCCAACTGTCATGGGGTTGAATTTGAGCAAGGAATATTGCACCAAAAATGTCAATTTGACATTGTACAAAAGCATGGTTGGCCGTCTAATGTACTTGTATGCAACCAGGCCTGACATAATATATGTAGTAAGCTTGATATCTAGATTCATTGAGATAGCCAAGGAGACACATTGGGAATCAACCAATAGAATATTGAGGTATGTAAATGGAACAAAGCAGTATGGTGTTCTATACTCAAAGAATGATGATTTTAAGCTGATTGGTCACAATGAAAGTGAATGGGTTGGAAATGTTGATGATAGAAACAACACATTATGGTATGTTTTTCATTTGGGATATGGAGCCATTTGATGGGCTTCCAAGAAGAAACCAATAGTTTCATTATCAACAGGTGCAGTATGTCAAGCAATTTGGATGAGAAGTATGCTAACAGATTTATGTCATGAACAAGACAAAGGGATCACAATTTTTTCTGATAGTAGCTCAGCAATTGCATTGTCAAAATTTTTTTTTTTATCATAAGATAGCAAATCATATTGGAGCGAAATACCATTTTATAATAGAATTAGTTAACAGTGGAAAAATTGTGTTGCAACATTGCAGGTCAGAGTAACAATTTGCAGATATCCTCACAAAGCCATTGGGACAAAAAAGTTTTGTTTATCTCAGAAGGTGCCTAGGAATGATTGATGGTGGCAGTTGTGATTAAGGAGGAGTGTCAGAAATACTCCCAACTACTGTCATGAATAAATACTAGTAGAATCCCACACTTCATTGAATTTTGTTGCAAGAAGGACAAAGCACATATCCAAAATCTACAGGTGTTTTCACGCAAAATATGAAAACAGAGTACGCGACCCTACTTTGCATTTAATTTTGTTTCTCATTCTTGACTTACCTTTTTCCCCTAGTTCACAGCCCACAACTTTTAGCATTTACCTCTTAAGCCTTTTTCCAAAACTTAAGTTTCCGTTGATGCGATATCGGCGAGAAGCACCAACTTTGCGGCATTACGAAACCACTGCAAACCTTTGTTATTTCTTTATTCCGTACCTCTTTTGACTTCAATTTTTTTTGTGAATTACCTTTAAGTGCCCACAAGTTATTTTATTTATGTTTCAATGTGATTGCAATCGCATGTCGCAAGCTCAGGAGGGTAGTGCCCACAAGGTAAATATTTTAAGTTGCGATGCAATCACAATCACATATCACAAAGTTTAAAGGATAGTTCCTGCAAGTTAAATTTTCTATGTTGTGATGCGATAGTTCCATCGCACATCACAATTGCAAGGATTTATGTTTTCTCGTATCATGCCAATTAAATTTTAAGATCACCGAAGTGCGATTTGCGATGGAGGGAGAGGATGTGATGTGGTTTCAAAGCTAAAACCCATAACATTTCAAGTCCAACAGTTTCTGTTTTGTATGCAGTTTCATGTAGAGACTGAATAATTGGGTTTTCGCTATAGAAGGATGATTTTGTGGATAACTGTCCCATCTAGCATTGAAATTTTTCATATTAACCTTGACAATAAAGTAGTTCCTCGGTTCTAATATGAAACTATGAGGTTGTGGATCTTGGTGTTATGAGTGATTAATTGTTCAAGGATCATGGGTTTTCAATGGAAATACTTAGCTAGTCTTTCATGAAGAGGAGGATGGACTATACTATAACACATACTATCTTATTTCGAGTTACATTTGAGTGATCTCCTTAAGTGGTACATTAAATGGAGATCTCTTTAAGAAACTATTTCCATTCGAAGCCTACTATTGAAGAAACAAGTATATAAGAATAGTATGATTTTTCTACTTTTTCATCTTTTAGTTTTATATTTTTTATGGTAATAAAATATTATACCACACCTTGATTGTTGCGGTAAGTGGTGATAGAGGAAAACAATTGCACAAAAACGAGTGTGAAATTGAATATAGATTTTGGCTCCGACATTTCCAATTTTCACAATGAAAGGCCACATCTAATCATTATTCATGCATACATTGTCTTTCCTTAAAAAATATATATATAATTACCTAAATGAAATAGTCACTATAATAGGGAATAAAAATGAAAGTAAGAATACTAAATTTTGAATTTTACCGTGTTGAATTTTCCTCATCCAATGTCATAAAATCTCTAAAATGAAGTGAAAGTAATCTATTTATATTGTTTCATCTTAGTAGATATTGCCAATTATATAAAATAAATATTTCTTCACAATAGCTATAAATATTTCATTGGTAAAATAGTGGTAAATTATATTTCTGTCAACATTATACATCTCAATATTTCAACTGTTATTTTAATTGTGTATTATGAACTTAACTCAAATACAGTAAATAACAAAAATGTAATAAAACAATTATTGTTTCAAACCAAACTATAATTTCTCCAATTTAGCAATACTATCGACGTCTCATTGCACCTTTTGGCACAATTACTAATATAACCATGGTGATACAGTAGAGATAAAAAAAATTGAGGCCTATTACACAAAAGATGCCTAATCCGTTGAAGTGTACAAAAGGATATATAGAATGATACATTTCCTTTTAAAATTCTAATATCACACACGCACACACACACACACACACACATATATATAGTTTTCTTCTTTCAACTATGACATATAGTTGTACTGATTTATCAATTAGGTTACCATATCTATTTCTTTGTAAAGTTGTTGTGCCTGCTTTATAACGTCAACATACCTTTTCATTGGTACAATACTTATCATGCCCTCAAGATGGATTTGCAATGAATGAGTGAGGCAAGCATGCTTTGGCATGACAGGCACCCTACTCATCAGTCATGCAATGAAACGATGGTTACAGTGTGACGAAATCTACAATGGTCATGGTAGATGGGCTCACTCTGACATACGTAAGGGACAGTCAACACTGTGGTGATCATGCAAAGAAAATTCAACAAACATAGAACAAAACTCTGCGACGGGTTAGAGCATATGTGCAAGAAAGTAAGTGTTGAACGGTGGAATGAACGAATGTTTATAATTTGAGGATACCACACTATGGTGATGAGCTGAAATTATGGCAGAAATGTCACATGATAGATGAGGGGCTTTGCAGACGTATTCATGGTTCAGATAGGGGTGTCCATCACCAAAAAAAAACATAAAATATAAGTCGTGGTGCATATATATATGCATATGTGTTGGATGGAGATATCATCACCTAAGTTTGGGGTTCATAAAAGAATGAAAAATGCAATGAACATGCTGAACGAAGGATGTGAGAAATACTGGAGGAGCTAATAGATGAATTTCAAAGGGCTTCTCGGTGAGGTTTGAGTTAGGTGCAGATCGTATAGACCATGCACCGGCACTGCAAGCCTACTCCAAGGGGCATCAAATAAACATGGTCAAGTTGGGTGTTTTCATGAATAAACTACGGAGGGCTCGCATGTATGTAGGGACACGTTGGGCAATACTCAAACAAATTTTTATTCTCATGCAAAATAGTGCATAGGTTGAGGGCACGACTCGTGCAGAGCATGTCCCAAGTGACCTGACTACATGGCAGGTGTTCAACATGGGTAGAACTCGTGCACGCAGTGACCCAGGTTGCATGGCCTTGTGGGAAAACTGTAGAAAACGTATTTTAAAGGGAATTTTGGTGTTTCCAAGTGGATTGTTGGATTGTTGGAGAGCATTGTAGATCGGACTAAAAAACAAGTGTTGGGCACACCTTGGAAAGAAGTTCAAGTGGTTTGCACACGCTTGGTATTGTATAATCATTATGAAATTGTACATTTGAACTGTAATATATTATTGGGCAAAGGTTTTAGGATTTTCCCCTCCCAAGTATGTATGCACATACTTTTTGGATGCTTTTGAATGTTTCATGGATGAAAGTTAAATATTAAAGACTAATTCCACTGCATGATTAAGAAAAATCAGTTAGTGAAATTGGATAAATGTTGAAGATAGGTGTAGACTAGACGCTTTATTATTCTTAAAAAGAAAATTTTTTGTAGTCCTGCACCCTCTATACATGGTTGAAATAGCACCACAAGTATGGGTCGTCATATCTTGTATCAAAGCTAGATTCAGGGCGAGTCACATTGCATTGATTATTTAGAAAGCATGAATATAGTTGCAGAATTGCAGGAGGTATTGAAGATTACACTTATTTTGTTTTGTCTCATTGAGACATTGATAGGGGCAAGACATTGGTCAAGGTCAAATTTGCAGAAAAATACATAGTAAGTTGGGAAGAATTTCAAGGGAGGCTCTTTGAGACCTTACACGGGTTAAGGCAAATGAAAGAAGCGAACCCATGGATTTTTGCTAAACTTGAAGTCTTGGAGGAGAATATTGGAACTTCTTCGAATTGGTTGGGAAATGGAGAAGGATAGAACTAGAGGTTTCTATAAATAAGGAGAAGAGGCAACCGAGACATGTGAGGAAGAGGATTTTGCAGGTGTGTCAATGAACAAAGATGAAATTGATGAACAGGTCGAATGAGAATCGTACACATTGGAGGCATTGATGATGGAGGACACCCACTTGGAGAGTCTTCATGGAGGTATAGCTTGTTTTTCATTTTAGCTTTTAGAGGATAAGCCATATGGAGGAATGAGAAAATGGATAACCTCTTGGTCAATGCCATGGATGATCTCTCCTTGGATTACTATGATGAGACCTTGTAGATTGAAGAAGAAAAGAGCATTGTTTTTTGCAGAATTTGTTAGGGAAATTTGTGACCTATAATAGAAGATTCAAATTCCGGTGACAAGGGTGGAACTTGATGAGCTTTGCGATTGATGGGTAATTCTTAGCCATATGGGGAACTGGCTAGGTGCAAATAATGACTCACAGACTGATGAAGAAAGGGCACACCAAATATATATATGATGATATTTGTGTAAACTTATTCATGGCGTGAACCAAGAAGGAAATATTGGTTGACCTTTAGTGGGGGAGGCATTAATTAAGGAAGTACCCATGACGATGATATGAAGTTAGAAGTGACCAATGTGACATTACCCGGATGATGGATAAATATGGGATGACTAGAGTTATCTTGAGTCCAATCTAGATGGAAAAATGGATAGACAAAGTCATAGACATTGACATGAGAGCATGGGAGGCATTATGGAGGGAAATTATGCATGTGAACTTATGGATATTCCACTTATGAGAATCAATGAGAAGTGTCAAAGTAGGATGTTTAGCAGGATGGATTGCTAGTGCGGCATGGAGATATTTTATAGATGGACTAATGGGGATGTTGTTCACTTTTTATCAAGAAGACCTTGATTTGATGAGAAGCCTATAATTACATTCATACAACTTGTAGGGAAGGAACAACTTCTAATGGCACCGATGGCCAAGAAATTTATGCCTACAAAACCTTTGGATGGTGATGATGCATAGGAGTTCATGATGATTTGGAGATGGTTGCAGAAATTGGAGACTTCATATTATAGTGGTCTAGCAGTATATTAATCATTGAGGAGATAAGGTCAGGATTGGTCTTGATTTTAATGCATTATGGGATGCATACCTTGGGAACATTATGTGGTGCATTCATGAGGAGTGACTTGATGGATATGTTAGAGATGGGAGACTTTGAATTTCAATGGATTTATATAAATGGAGATGCATTGGTGTACACTTGAGCATGGTTTGAGTGTTCTTGACTTAACCATGGACTTTCGATGGACACGATGACTAATTTTTTCTATGACCATAGATAACACATGGATGGATGATGAAGAAAGGTTAAACTTTCTCCTTTTATAGAATTTATGGAGTGCATATTGTAGATGAGATTGAGATTGCTTCATGGACCTCGATATCGAACCTTGCATATTGGATTGACGAAGGAAGTTCTTTGTTGGTTTGAGGAAGATCTATCACACTTAGATGATGATGCTTGGATGTATGCGACAAATTTTCCATCACATGGACATTAGTATCATGAGAAACATATCATATATATATGAGGACTACTTCGTGGACCTGGATATGGATTGTTTGAGACTTGATAGACAAGATTTTGTAGATGAGATGGAGGCTATTACATGGACCTCAACATGGCTTAACTTATTTTTATGGAGATGGGATGGATTCTTGATCAATTTGATGATGTCACAAGATGTTGGAGAAATAACTAATCATGGCATCACGATGTACATTCTCATGATAAGAGTGTATGGTTGGACTAATCACCTTACTAGTTTGAGTTATGGGGTCCAGAAGTGTGAAGAGGTATGACAGAGATATATCTTGGCTATGCCAGAGATATGTTGAGTCATGTTGGGGTATCATGGCATAGATTCACATAATATTTACGATATATGATGGGTCCAAATGATATATGTTGTAGAAGCCTATAGCTTGAGTTGGACAGATTGAATTCCCACAATGGGGGTCTCATGTGTAGCTTGTGACAGGTGTTGCTGATGATCATGGATTGAAGAGATGTTACCATGGAAACTTTTATGGAGACATGGACCTTGGTCATTTGTGCAATGATAGAGCATAGGTGGGAAACATGGACATTTTTGGAGATGTTGGATCTAACGACACTTTGCGACAATGGTGCTGGAGTTATCTAGGATGAGAACCTTATTTAGAGCGGGGGAGGATGTCAAGCCCCGAAGATGGATTTGCGATGACTAAGTGTAGCGGTTTCGCATTGGTATTATGGATGCCCTACTTGGCGATCATGCGACAAAAGAATGGTTAGAGTGAAGAGAAACATGTAATGGATACAATAGATAGGCACACTCTGATAGACACAATGAATGGCCAATGTTGCAGTGATCATGCGACAATAGTTTGGTGGACGTTCGAGGAAAGTCTGCGACAGGATAGAATCGACGTGTGAGCGATTAAGTGTTGAACGATGGAATGAATCGAATTTTGTAGCATGCTAAAAACACAATATGGTGAAGAGCCAACATTATGGGAGAAATTTCACATGATAGATGAGGGGCTTTGTGGACGTATTGGTGGGTCATCTGGGAGTGTTCAGCCCTAACCGCTAGGATACAATATAATTCGTGGTGCATATATATATATATATATATATATATATATATATATATATGAATAGGTGTTGGATAGAGAGATTATAACCATAGTTTAGAGTTAATACAACACTGAATCGGGTAGTGAGTAGGTCGAATGAACGAGGAGTGAAAGACGTGAAGTACCAGTGGACAAAGTTTGAAGGGTGTCTTGGTTAGGGTCAAGTCGGGTGTAGACCATGTAGACCATGTGCCCACACTATGGAGGGCGTCGGACGAACACGGTTGAGTCAAGTATTTTCGTGAACAGACTTCGGAGGCCCTGTGTGCAGGCAAGGTCAGGTCGGGCATGACCCAAATGCATTTTTGAACTCATGGAGAACAATGCATAGGTTGAGCGTTCAGCTCATTCAGAGTATGACCCAGGTGACTCGACTGCATGACAGGAGGTCGACTTGGGCAGAACTCAAGCGAGCAGTTACCTGGGTGACCCTAGCTAAACAACCTTATGGGAAGACTTCAGAAAAGATATTTTAAAGGAAATTTTTTGTTTCCTAGTTGATTGTTGGATTCTTAGAGAGCATTTTAGCTCGTTCCAAAAGCACAAGTGCTGGAAAAACCTTCGTAAGAAGTGAAAGTGGCTTTCACATGCTTGGTGTTGTGTAATCATTGTAAAATTGTACATTTGAATTGTTATATATTATTGGGTAGACTTTTTGGGAGTTTCCTCTACCAAGTACATATTGGCATACTTGTGGGATGATTCTAAATGTTTACTTGATGAAATATCAAATATTGAAAACTAATTTCATTGCATTCTTAAGGACACTCAATTGGTGAAATTGGCTAAGTGTTGAACATAGCCGTAGACTACATACATGAGTCATGTTTAAAATAAAATTTGTGGTAGTGTCTCACCCAATATACGTGGTTTAAAGAGCACCACAAGTATAGGATCATGACAATATCTCTCTCTTCGTAAAATTATGGACCATTGACAAGAATGGTTTTGTTCAATCATATTAGTGAGAGGTGTCATATTTTGTTGGGGATTAAATATGATTGAAAAAAATAGAGAGAGAGAGAGAGAAAAAATGAATAGATTCGAGCTAATGGGTAGATGAAATACGCCTCCTTTGGGGTATATACACCCTCACTCAATATAGCTATCAAACCAATATCATTGAATGGATTGAAATCCATGAATAAGCAAGATCAAGTTAATATGCATTAAAATAATTTCTTTATTGCTCATTAAAATATTTGTTATTATTAATATTTTTTTAAATTTCAAATAATTTAGTTACATATTTTTATTTACGATATGAAAAATTTATTAATAAAATAAGAATTTATTTAGATTCAATTAATTAATTTAGCTATAAATTTTTTAAAACATATTATCATCATTATATTGGTAAGTATATATATGTATCTGTGTGAATATTAAAATATTCAATTTATTATTTTTTTTGGAATATTTAATTTTAATACTATTTTATAAATATTATATGAAACTTTATATTAGTTTATTGAGGAAAGTATATATCTAGATTTTAGGAAGTTAAAAAAAACTAAATGATTTATTATATTAATGATTAAATTTTGGATATGTGTGATGATGCTAATTATATTTAAATTAACGCATTAATCATTTACCATGAGAAATCTAAGAATTTATACATGATCTTAAAGCTAAATGCTCATCACCAAGCCAATGTTTAATGTCATTAACTATTATTTGCACACAATTATTTAAAGTACAGAGAGAAGAATCAACATGGTTAAATACTCTTTTGATAATAGTATATAACTGACCATTGATTTAATTTAATTAACTCATTACAATTTTGTGTTAGATCACACTCACTACAAAATGGACAATATATTCCAACTAGTTTTTAAAAAGAGTTTCTAATTACTATCAAAGAAGAAAACATTGCAATTATGTTTTAAACACTTTAGTTTTCCATAAAAAGAAAAAAAACCAATTACTTAGAAAAAACCGTTGCAATTAATTTTTAACTTTTTCATAAAAAGCTATATGGAAAAGTGATTTTTTTTTTTTTAAACTTTGTACTCATTAACATTTAGCATTTAGAGTTATCTTTCTACATACTTAGGCAATTATTATAATTTGTAAAAATAATATTCACTCATTTTAAATAATTTTTTTATTTATGAAATTTACTATGACTTTTAAACTTACATGAAAATTATTTATGTATATTGAAAAATAGATATGTTATGATAATTGAATGCAATGTCTTTCAATTTTAAGGATCTAACATGAGGTTACAAGGATCAAATTTCTTCATGTGAAAACTTCTTTAGAGTGCAAAATACAATGTGTTATTTTTCATTGTTAAATTTGTATTTTTGTATGCTAAAAACAGTACATATGGGAAAAATAAAAGTTTTAACCATAAAAACTTATATAGAAGACAAATTAAAATGGATTTTTATTACTAACGTTTAAGTATATGTCAATATTAATTCATATTAGGATTTTTTATCAACAAAAAAATTATAAGATTTAAACATTTTACTTACATTTTTTTTTGTTTCTAATTACGTTACAAGATGTTCATTTTTTAATTTAATATTAAAATTTATTAAAATAATTATGCAAATAAAGTTCTTATTATTATAATGTGATCATAAATTATCTTGTTATTTTAATTTTATTTTATTAGTTATACAAACTTGTATGTTTTTAATTATTTTTAACTTTAATTTAACTACTCATAACTTTCAAAATTCAATAATTACACCGTAAGGCATTACTATTTGAAAACAACTCCGCTAGTTGTCACTGTGTCCATGTTTGAGCCATTGGATCAAATGTTAGATGATTGAAATGTTTTAGGCTATTAGATGAAGTAAATATTTTTATATGTGGTTTATAATGTTAGCTTTTTCTTTTTAATAAGTTAGATTTAATTTAAGTTTTGGTGACTTTTAAGTTAAAATGTTGTTATTAAAAATTTGTTAGATTTTAACATCAAATTTTTTAATAAAATTTAAATTAATAACTTAATAAAACTAGATTTAACATAAATTGGTTTAATGAATAGCGAAAATTTGTAAAATACGTAAACATTAAATTTTTGGGTACATAAGCACAAACTATAAATACAACCCATGTTATTGACCCATGGTATTCATGTGGAATTATAATCAAATTTATATCATAAAATTAAACTCCACACAAACCAATTAATTTATATTACATGGATAAAAAACAATATAAAAAAGGAAAATAACTATTTATATATTTAAATATTACATTTTTAACTCCACACAAACCAATTAATTTGTATTACATGGATAAAAAACAATATAAAAAAAGGAATATAACTATTTATATATTTAAATATTAGATTTTTGTGCTACTATGTTCTCCAACAAAGTATTATAGAAAGGTTTTAAGGTCATGTTTAACATTTTGACTATGTAAAATTACACAAATTTAAAAATAAAAATAAATTAAATAAAAGGATTGACATAATGTAATGATGCTATTGACGCATGGTATTCATGTGGAATGTAGTTTCTTTATAGAGGGGAACTAAGATGGCCTAAAACAATCTTAACTCTTGATCTAAACTAATTATTTTATAAAATTATTTTTAAATGTTTATAAGCATTATTCTTTTAAAATTTTACTTAATAAAATGTATCTACATTTTCATACATCCAAATGACATAATGTAATGAACATTTTAACTAGGTCAAAATAAAATAAAAAATAAATAAAATAAAATAAAATAATGATAAACTATAAATACAACCCATGGTATTGTGCCATGGTATTTATGTGGAATGTAGTTTCTTTATAAAGCGAACTAAGATGACCTAAATCAATCTTAACTCTAGATCTCAACGAATTGTTTAATAAAAAAAATTTAAATGTTTATAACCATTAATCTTTAAAAAATTTACTTAATAAAATGTATCTAAATTTTCATACCTCCAAATATACATCGTTTTATTATTCCAAAAAATAATTTATTTTTTTTTATATCATTTATGTTACAAATGTTTTATAATTCATGAGTATTATTTCTTAATATATAAAAATTTAAATTAATAATGACTTTTCTTTAAAATATGTGATATTTTAAAAATTTTTAAATTATTTTAGAGGACATGATTTAAATTGAGGAATAATGATGAATGTTCATAATTCTGATTTTTTAAATAACACTAAATTTAGGTTAAAAGGGGTCAGTAACAATTGTTTGTATGAAAGTCAAGGATACAGAAGAAATGAGATATGGTGAAGAGAAACTTCCAACCTTACAACAAGCCATAAAAACACAACGTTAAATGTATGGAATCCATTTTCCCTGATACACATGAGAAGTGCAATGAAAAATCTTGGAATTTGGAAAATGTCACGAAGCTTATGTCATGTTCCATTCATTTGGATCTGAAGTATATGGAAGAAGAAAAGCATGACAATCGATACTGATAAAAAATGTATGATTCTTTAGCAGGAAACTATGTTCACAAGGATATGGAGGAACAAATAGCATAATTAAAAATAGAAGAGGACTCTTTAGAAAATGTGTTACTCAAGGATTTTGGAATCTAGATGAACTACATTCTCACTGATTTAAGAAAGTGCTCAAAAAGAGACAAACAATAGAGATATAGAGACAATTTATTCATAAACAAGAGAAAGCTAGAATTATAATCTGACATAGAGTTATGGGAAGAGAAACATTCAAATTGTGAGGACTCATAAAATACTAGAAAAAAGACACTTACCTATTGCAACTAGCTAAAAAAAAATGTATCTTTAAAGGGTCACTTGGGGAGGAATCTATTATTTAAAAGGTCGGGAAAATAATTTGATTTAAAAAAAAAAATGTAATATCACTAGGGAAGGGAGTTATTATATTTAAAATTTGTTCCCATTCTTATCACTACAAAATTTGATTGTTGGTTTTTATTTGATGGGAAAATAAATGATCTTTAAAAGAGATTAAAGTCTTGAATTATGATCCTTAAAGAAATCTTTAGATTCCCTGATTATGAGCTTTTTTTTTCTTCTTACTTTTGGGTCTTCATGATGTTTGTTATTCTGATTGAGGTGAAAAGTTACAAAGAATTGGAATATTGGTGGTTCAAAGAGGAATTATGGAAATATGATGATAGATAATTTATTAATATAAATTATGTGAATTGAGATTAATTAATCATCCCCAAGGGTTAAAAAAAGCCCAAATGTCTCTTATCCATAAAACTCATGATTAAGAGAAGTCTATGCTCTATGTTCAAATGACAGGTGAAGGTGGATTTTCCATACTTAAGCTTCTTAGTAGTCTCTTGTGAAGTGCAACATGTCATAGTGATAATTTTTTATTCCATTAAATAATTTTAGCTGTAGAGCAGAGTCAGATTTCTAGGAGTAGTATCAGAGGAATTCAACATTGCAAATGTCATAGAAGCAAATAATTTCATGGAAGGGTGAAATTTGCCTAGCTTGGTCATAAAAACCAAGTGCATCCTCATCTAGAAAATTAAAAAAAAAAAAAAGGAAAAAAAGAAAAAAAGAAAAAAGCATGCAGATTTCGTCATATAGAAGTCTTTCGTCATATAAAACTCTTGAGTACTTTGGCCAAAATGTCTCATACATTATGAGAAAACACATCTTACATGCAATTACTAACAAAGAAGTTGTTTCAAATCAATTACCCAATATGGATATTTTGATTTGAGGTTCAGTAAACATAATTCTCCACCCCTTATTTTGGAGAATCAGTTGGAACCCAGAAAGTTCCTACTACCTCTTCTTTCTTATAGGCTATTCTTTCCTATACCACAACCTTAACGGGTTTCCTTTGCAACATGTGGTGCAATTTCTAGTTAAACTAATATGGAAAAAAAACTAACTATAATTTTTTGTTAAAAAATATATTATATATATCTCCAATCAAATAATGTTCACATAATTTCAACTCCCTCGCTTCATAATAATATTTATTAAAATATATTTGCAAGGTGTTATGCTTCTAGTTTCCAACATAGTTTTATATATAATAGTTTTTTAAAAGTGCTATGAAATATGTAACACTTTTCTAAGTATATTTTCCTTAAAAAGAATAGCAATTTAATTGATATTTCCAAACGTTAGAAGCGAAACATTTTAGGAGCCCTATATAATTTTATGTTCATTCGCATTTCAGTTTTACATTGTCCGGCAATTTTTTTTTCTAGATTACCTACCGAAACCATTTTTGATATATAGTAGAAACACATATATTGTCTCCTCTCGCAGTCTTCTACGATGAAATCGGGGTACTTAACACGCCAGAAGAGTCAGATGGTCTCCTCGGATTACCCGGAAGCGCCGTTGAGTCAAACACCAAACGCGGTCACACATTGTTATTCCTTTAGGAGATCCCGAAGGCTCATCGATTCAACATGTTCATTCAATATTTGGTAGATCCGAATGGTCTCTCTGAGTTCCCCCACCAACAAAGTTGAATCGGATATCGCAACCCCGGTCATATACTCCCATTCCTAGCACTCTCCATAGACTGTGTCACATGCATGATATTTGAAACGATCTTCCAACATGGACTCCCGTCATAATCCACAATACAATTAATTTGAATTCAATTCGGCATTATTCAGATTTATTCAACATTTCAGATCATGAAATTCGGATCCGCCTCCCCCCCTTTTCCGTCCTCTATTAATAGACTATGCCTCTTTGTGAGTATTGTATATGCATGAAATAGTTGATGTACAATTGCAAATTAATCAGCCCTACAAAGCATTTCTGCCATAATTTTTGATATCTCCAACCAATAGCTAGGAACCATCATTATTCATCAGCAACCGATCTTTTCAGCGATATCCGATTAAGGGCATAAAAATTGCCATTCCTGGACATCGTTTTCAACAAACAAAAGTAAATTGATAATGTCATTGCCCATGAAAATAAAAATCAGTGTGTCTGTTATTGTAGATGCTGTTCTCCCCTTATTTTTTATGACGTTGTTGTTTAAGTCAGTCTCCGCCACATGCAGGAAAATGCATGGGATTACTGATAAACGAATGAATGTTCATTCTTCCGTTGATGTGGCAGTAGAAGGTTTAGCTCTATCGCAGTCACTTGAAGATGGTCAACCTAACAACCATGTTCCAAAACCGCCACCACCGCCTCAAAGCAGTATTGTTGGTTACTAGCTCGAAGAGGGGTTAGCCAGAAAATCTTGCGGGCCTCATCACGACAAAAATGTTCCATGTCCACCAAGTCTACGAACAGAGATGGAGAAGATGAAGGTGAATGGGAAGGCAGAGATAACGATGAATCATCAGACTTCCATTGATGCTGGAAAGAAAAAATCAGCAGATACGACCGGTTTGATGATTTAATTCCATTATAAAACCGAGGGGCTTCTCGCACTAGTATATAAAACCATGGGCCTTCTCTCACTAGTATGTATTGTGATATTTTGCCTGTTCTCATTCGTCGTAGGATATAATGGTAAAGTGGCCGAGTCGCTAATATTCTCTTTAGGGCTAAGAAAACTCATATTTATTTTCGAAAATTTAAAGATTGACCTTAGAAGGTTAGCCGCTCATATGATAATAATAAATATGCTCTTACCATGATGTTTATAAAAGTTGTGGGAGGTAATTATGTTATATCATAATAATGATATTTTAATTATTCGACTGAATAGTCCAAACACATAAATATTTTTGTATTTTTCCTGTATTGATAAAGTTGTATATTAACATTTCAAAATTTAAAGTTTAAAAAATTTACCTGTATTGATAAAGTCAAATATACACAATATTTTGTATATTAACATTTCAAAATTTAAAGTTATTTATTTTATCTGGAATTTGCTCAAATTATTTACATGTGAAAAACAATTGCGATTAAGGGTTTAATATATAACTCAAAAAATTATAAGTAAAAGATATTTAAAATTTGTTTGGAATCATAAATTTATATTACTAGTATAGATTTATCTTGATCTAGAATTTATTGTGTAAAACTTGAGGAAATATTTTTATGTTAAGAGATTTGATCCATCTAAGACTAAGATGGATTTAGGTTGGTTTCAGTTTTGATCATATAAAATTTGTTGAAAATCTAATTATTATGATCATTTTAAATCTGTTAAATATTTCTAATATTAATTTGGTCAAATTAAAGTTAAATTTTCTTAGTTACAACAGTTGTTGAGATTGGAAATTAGTAACTTGAATGATGAAAAATGATGAAAAAAAAATATTGAAGGCAAAGTGACAATTTTGAAAGATAGATAATGTGAATAATAAGAATGTAGTCAATTACAAACAATATTCATCTTGATCTATCTCAAATTATTTTCTTCTATTGTTATTGTTGTCAAAACTATTAGTGTTTCCATCTTTATGATTAGTATCAATTCTTGTTGTCCTCCTTTATCTCTTTATGTCTTTCTTAGTCCCTCCCTCTCTTACCCCCTTCAAATCCATCTGTCTCTCCCATTATCTTGTTTTCAAGTTCTCTCTCCTACCTCTCTCTCTCTCTCCCCCATCACAGACTCTCCCTTTCCACCCTCTCATTTTATCACTATCTTCATCCCTTTGTCCTTGTCTATGTCCCCCTCTCTCCCCACTCCATATCTATCTATCCCTTCCCCTCGCCACCACCCACTCACCAACCAAATTTGATCCCATTTTAATTGTATGTATCCCCTCCACCACCAAATAATCATGCACTATATTTCTTCAATTATTCTTAATCACTTTGATATCTTGTTTTGCTTGAATCCTCTATTAAGATGCATTTATCCCAATTTTTAATAATATAATTTATATTATATAAATTTCTCACACACACAAAAATATAGATATAAAGTATTATAATATTTAATTTTATTAAGAACAACTTCTTTATTATTTGTGAGGATGGAGGGTTTACATATATCTCAAAAGTAATTATAACCTTTTGACTTTTATATTTAATAAAAAAATTAATAAAATAAAATACATATAAAATATTTTTATTGTGAAATAAGCTATGGTTTTTGGGCATGTGGTATTAATAAGTCATGGTATTGGCCCATGGTATTTTAACAAAATAATTAAAATCTTAGATTCATAACATAATAATCAAATGCTTAGATCCATAACACAATAACCAAAAACGTAGATAGACCATGGTATTCGTAAACCATGGTATTGGCCCATGATATTACGATTCTCTTTTATCAAAAAAATGTTAGTAATTTTATTAATAAAAAGAAAATTAAAATACAAAAAATTAAATTTTATTATTTTTCCATTACAAGAAAACATGGAATATTGTGTAATTTTTTAAGTTCTTATTATTATTTTTAGTTATAATATAATCAACATAAAAATGTTGACATACAATTGTCCTTAAATTATATTCATGTAATGTCTACACATCTATCTTATACTGAGTTGTAGAGCCCCTCTTAATGCAATTATATTTGAATTTGAAAAAAATCCATTATTTGATTAAAAATATAATACAAAACAAAATATTGGTCCTTAGTAGAATTATATTTAAATTTGAAAGAAAATTATTGTTTAATTAAAAATGTAATAAAAAACAAAATTAAAGTATTAACCAATCTTAATTTAGAATGTTAAAAATGTCTCTTTATTTTCATCCATGTAAAACAAAGAACAAATCGTTATGACCCTCAAAGTAAAACATTGTATTGAAGTACCAGCCCTAATATAGTAGTACCAGCCCTAATATAGTTTTATGTCATGAAATTTATGATGACTTTTTGATTCCTCTCGTATGGCTTTTAAGTAAAAAAATAAATTTTAAAGAAATCAAAGGAATTCGCTAGATTTTGTATCATATATCAAATTTAGTTGAAGTGAATGCTAATCATCATTTTGAATGATGAGATAAAATGCACAAGATTTCAATGTTAACTTAGAGTTTTTTTTTAACTAATTAATGATACATGGATGAAGAAGAATTAAAAAATATCAATAAGGTTTTATTTTTGTCAAAAATAAAGAAATGAGCAATATCAAATTAGAAACATAGTATTTATGGTTATCTTTATTTTTGTTTGATTTATTCTTTTTTACTTTTAATATGATTTTAAACTAGAAATCGCACCATATGTTCCATGAAAAATGCCGTTAGGAAACAACATAGGAAAGAGTAGCCTAGAAGAAATAATATGTTGCAGAGAAGGAGCAATTGTGAGGAATGAAAATCAAAATTTTCTTCCATGGAAGTAGGTAGTGAAATCTCCCTGAGGCTGACAAATCATGAGGCCTATGTTGAAGTTAAGTTGAATACCTTGTCTCATCATGCCAACATGAATGCCTCATGAATAAAGAATAATATCATGATTTTCTGACTTCAAAATCAAAGGTTGTTCTAGTGTAGTTCCTCCATATTAAATCTTGATCAATTCCTATTCAATCACCTTTGTATTATTTCCTTCATGATCTTTGAAAATATTCAAAATATCACATTGTTCTTTACCACTGATGTCCCTCATGTCTGCCATGTTTTCTTTTTTTCGGTATCGCTGATATGAAGTTGGTTTTTTTTGTTCTTTGTTTAGATAGTAAAAAATGTATGGAGAGGTGGGTTTCATCGCTTCAAGGGTAGTAAAAATAAGGCGACCGAGAAAATCGCTCCAACATCGAGAGAGATTTGGTAGCATTTATGGAGTTGGTGAACATGTCTTTCTATGAACTCTCAGGCTGGAAGGGGGAATACTACGAATTTGCTTGGGGGTTATATTCCCTTTTTCTTTCAGAAATACTCAATTATGCTCTATAATCAATTTCTATAAAATTATTCAGATCTTGTCCATGATATCTCTTACTGGTATCTACTATATATATCTTTCCATTTTTTTTTTGCGTTGGTCTCTTGTTCAGATTTATTCTCTCTTCTTCCAAACATACGTAAACTAGCAATCTGATTGCATTTGTAAAACTCCCTTCTCACATAGAAGCATATTAATTGACAGTTTCATATATTTTAAGTACTTAACTTGTGGTCCTTTGAAGAATCATCATTATTCTTCATTGTAGGAAAAATTCAAGTCTACTACAAACTCTGTAATGAATCCTCTAAAGATTCTATCAATCCATAAATTGAAAACACTTAAAATCCTATTGTCAGTGCTCTTGAGTCGTTATATCAGTTTAGGAGTATGTTCGTCACCCTTAAAACAATCCTTTCTTTCAGTTAACATTGATATCCACTCGTATAAATCAGTAGTAAAAGAAACAAACAAAATTTCCTATTGATCTGTAAAAGTATTCTTTTGTAACCACACTTTAGATGTGAGATGATAATTTTTTGTTTTCTTGATCTACAAATTCTCTCTCTTTCAGGTCTATCTAGTCTTGAATCTCTTTCTTTGATAGGTGCCACATCCACATATCCCTAAAAAATATCCAAGTCCTAGCAACGAAACCATTTGCTGGTTTGATTTGGGTTGACCCAAGTTCAATCTAACTACGTACCAACAAAAACCTTCATCACTGGCCCTTTCGGAAACGACCTGCAAGAGGATCGCAGTCTCACCCAAAGTGACTATTGGTTGATGCAGAACTAGGTTTATACAATTTTGAGGGACTATAAGATGTTTTATTTTATTTTATCTTACTCTTAAACATTCTCCACATTCAATTAATGACATAAATATTTCATATAAATCCATAAACCATTAGTGCGCTGATATAACATGGAGCTATACTAACTACTTCACAACAAGAGATATTAAGAAAATATATACAAAAAAACATAAGAAAACCATAATATCATCTACAAAACTACTTCTTTATTATGATTAATCAGTGAATACATCCAATCTTGACATGTACACTAACTTGGAGGCAGTCTATACAATAAGCTGCAAGCTATTACTAGGCCTCTGCACACTTAACTATAGAGAGTTCCCTTCGCTATGAAATACAAAGTCTCCTTAGATCTATCATATCATATCTCTTTAACATACCATTTCAAATATTTATATATTGTTACATCGTAAGTCTACATCATTACAATACCATGGTCCAAATACGATTGGCTCCCAAAAACAAGAAAATATGACCCAAAACCCTTTATTAAATTTTGTGCTTTAAAAAAAGGAGGGGCTTCCACCTGCCTTGAAGCCCCTATGGCACCACGCAGTATATTTAAGATGCTTTTTTGTGTGATCAACTTCGCACTCTTCTCCACAAAATGCAGATTCTTGGCCAAAACCCAAGTGAAATTGGGTTGCACCCAGCAGAGATAGCTCCAAAAATGCACTAGCAAAAGGTACCAACTAATCATCTAAATCCTTTTTATAGAATATGCCTCCATTTTCTTCATTTTACATTATTTTCTGTCATTTTCCTCCTCACATGTGACCTGCGACCTTTCATCTCCATTTTCTCCTAATTTATGATTATTTTCATAAATAAATGTGACAAAATGAAAATTTTCCTTTCCAAATCCTTAGCCATATCCTTTTCCAATTTCCTTAGCCATAATAAACCATGTGAATACCCACAGTAGATGTTTTTCCCAACATTCAGCTTGGAATAATTTTCCCATCAATCGTGGTTATTATTTTAACTTTATTACATGGAATTTTCACTAAGGTTGTTACAAAACCGCCCCCATTGGCAGAAACCATCCTCGGTCTTCAATCACACATATACCTTAGAAAGGTTACGAAAAGAAAACATACCGCCCATGGAGCTTTATAGCATAGCTCGATGGAGTGTTTACAATTATCACCCTGCTAAAAATCAAACCAACATGACATCTATAATGACATGAAACCCATACCACTTATTGGAGCTTTATAACATATCTGATGGAGGTATTTACATCCATACAAATATGTACATATATCTGACCATCACATCAAAAAATATATAATAACATCATAAAAACATATACCAAAATTACAACATAACTAATTTTCCTCCACTGGAAAACAATAAAGGATACATAACCGACATCTGATCCACTATCTACCCTGTAGCTTCATTGGGCCCAAAGTGCTTTCATTGCAATTTAAATTTCTTGATTTCTTGATTCTAAATCATGAGTGTCTTTTTTACAAAATGAACTGTGATTCTAGTTGGAAATCTCCTTCTAGATCCACCTGTAATACAAACCATCGAATCACATTATCAAAATCTTTAACATATTTTTTATTAAATGATATATGATAAACATCATGGAATTTCACTGTGAATGGCAGTGCAAGTCAATAGGTCAATGGCACGATCCTCTCAATGATCTTGAAGGGTCCATAAAATTGTGGTGCCAGCTTGGAAGATATTCGAATCAACAAGGATATCTTCTTGGGATTAATAAGCAAGTACACCTCAACCCCAACATGAAACTCCTTGAACAAATTGTTCGTGGTTGCATACCTCTTCTGCCTATCTTACATTGCTTTCAACTTCTTCTTAATCACCTACATTTCATGTTCAATTTCTAACAACATATCTTGTCCAATTAGTACCATGTTAACCACATCACTCCAGCTCATAGTAGTGTTGCAAGTCCGCCCATACAATGCCTCAAACATAATCATCATCAATGGCTCCTGATACATGTTGTTGTAGGAGAACTCTACCAGTGGAAGATACTATACCCACTTGTGTTGTTAATGTACTACATACATCCTCACCATATCCTATAATATCATGCTAACCCTCTAAGTCTTTCCATATATCCCCGGATGATAAGTTGTGCTAAAGACCAACGTAGTGCCAAAACATGCAAACAACTCATTCCAAAACATGGAAGTTAACTTTGCATCCCTCTCGAAAAGGATATTCTTTGGAACACCATGCATTTTGACTATGTATTTGATAAACACATGTGCCACATCACTAGAAAATTATGTATTTTTCACTACAATGAAATATGAAACCTTTGTCAACCTGCCCACCACAACAGTGATCAAATCATGCTTTCTAACTGTCCTGGGAAAACCTGTGATGAAGTCCATGGAAATGACCTCCCATTTCCACTCCATAATTGAAATCATTTGCAGCATTCCACCTGGATGTTTACACTCTACATTAACCATATAAGAATACAAACATATAGCTACAAAGTATGCTACATCCTTCTTTAGATTCGGCTAATAATAGAATATTTTCACTACAGTCGAAGTCTTCTGGTAGTCGGGTGACCTGAATATGGTTTCACATGAAACTCACTCAAGAACTCCTTCTTGAGCTCACTATTGTCTGGCACATATATCCTATTGATAAATTTAACCAATCCATTAACCATGAGATGGTAGTCAAAATCATGTAAACCTACATCTGTACTGCCACCTATACCCGTACATGTACTATTACCTATACCTATACCTATACCAACACTTATACCTGTACCAACACCTATAACTATACCAACACCTGTACCTATAACAACACCTGTACCTGTACCTATGCTAAAAATTGTACCTGTAACAACACCTATACATGTACTCTGCTGCGACCTATGCACAATCTCCATATACCTGTGATAGAACTAAACTTCCTGCAAGATCCAATCCTGCAAGTATGTCGCATAGGAGCTCATAGTTGCTATGTGATTTACCTGTACCTTCTTGCTAATACCATATGGGACACTGTTTTTGTTTCCCTTGATGTACTTGAGCTCAAAGAAAAACTCACTGATCGTGGCCAGCCATCTAGCATGCCTAACATTCAGATTTAGTTCGTCAAACAAGTACCTTAACCCAATGTGATTACTTAGCACTACAAGCCTCCTTACAAGAAGATAATATCTCCACATCTTTAGTGCATGTATTATCACTACTAGCGAAAGATCAAGCATCAGATAGTTCTTCTTGTGATCATTTAGTTTTCATGACTCGCAGAATACCACCTATCCATCCTTCATAAAAAATCTGTGAAGTTATCTCTTGCAAGAATTTGTAGATACTACAAAATAATTGTCCAGATATGAAATATTTAATAATGGAGCATGTGTCAACAACTACTTAAGGTGCTCAAAACTGGACTCACACTCCAATAAAACTTTTTACCTTTCCTCTGTAATGATGTAATATGACAAGAAATTTTTGAGAAGTTCCGAATGGACCTCCTGTAATAACCCGCCAATCCCAAGAATTATCTCACCTCATCTACATTCTTAGGAGCTACCCACTAAATGATGACACTTATATTTTTGGGATCTAATGAAATGCCCTCGTTGGAGACAACATGTCCCAAGTAGTGTACCTCATTCTGGAAGAAACTGCATTTGTTGAGCTTGTAAATTCTTGGAATTGTCTTTCTCATTTTTAGAATACAACAATATGTCATCAATAAACACAATCAAAAACTTGTCCAAATAAGGACGCAACACAATATTCATCAAACACATAAATTTAGCTTGGGAAATAGTCAAACCGAATGTAACTACAACAAACTCATAATGCCTATACCTGGTCCTGAATGTGGTCTTGTAGATGTCATTCTCTTTGATGTGTACCTGATGATATCCCAATCTCAAGTTGATCTTAGAGAACATTGTTCATCCCTTAAGTTGATCAAACAAATCATTTATCCTCGGTAGTGGATACCTATTATGCATGGTCAGTTTGTTCAGTTGCGTATAGTAAATGCATAGTCTCACAGTGACATCTTTCTTCTTTATGAACAACACCATGCACCCAATGGTGATACACTTGGCCTAATGTACCCTTTGCCAAGCATATTAGTTGCAACTTTAATTCTATGAAATCAATTGTGCTCATCCTGTAAGATGCCTTTGATTCTAGAGCAACACTTGGGATCAACTCAATAGAAAAGTATACTTCTTTGTGCGATTGCAACGCTGAAATATCTACTTGAAACACATCCTAAAACTGCTATAAAAATGGATACATGTTTAAAACATATACTACTCAACTACCTTACCTTTCTCACTAGAGAGATGAAATGAAAATATTACACACCCTTTCCTATGATTGCACTTGTCTTGCATGGATGTCACCATCCTAACTAATGTGGCTTTCCTCTTTCCCTGTAAGACTCTTGGTTTCCCATTGTCATCCAACCACTCAATATATTTTTCATAGCAGTCTACCTTGGTCCTATGAAGGTATAACAAATCCATACCCAATATCATATGATATGATCCCAAAGGAAATATGTTCAAGTGTGTTGTTGTAGGAATATCATTTAACTGGAACACAGAAGATCTTACCAAATGGTAAGCTCTTTTCTTTGTACCTGTGTCCAACTGCACTAACCATGATTTTGAATGAATTTCTTTACTCAAACCACACTTATCTACCCGGTCAAGATTAATATAACTATAGTTAGATTGATGGTCAATCAAAATAGGAAAAAATTCATCACAAATCTTATTGTCCATCTGAATTGTAGAAGTGTGATGGTGTTCCTTCCTATTGTCCACAAGTGAATAAATCTGAGGAATGCTATGGCAAACATATCCCAGTGTTTGTGCATTCTCCGCACTTTAGATTTGTGTCCTACCATCATGATGTTGTGGGAAATCTCTCCCATGATGATATTTTCCACAAGTCCAATACTATATAGGCTTCCAGCCTTCATCCTTATTTTACTCCTCAGATCGAAATTCTTATCCTCTACCAGATGTATTGAAATTTTTAGCTGGGGAAACGTTATCCTTTTTACCTAGATCTTCAGGCTTACTCACTTCTTGTCCCATTTTCCTTTATTATTATCATTACGTTCCCAATATAGCTTTTCCTTTGATATATGCTTCAATTTCTGCTAAAAATTCTTGAGTTTCTGGATGGCCTCCTCCAATGATATAGGCTCATTGAACTCAATCCTACCTATGAATGCAATAAAAAACCCATTCATAAATATGTGAACCTTTGCCTTCTACTTCTTATTTCTTCCTTTATAATTCTCAGTGTATCTTCCAAATCAGATGAATTTCCAACACCATGCCACTCATATGACTCAGAGGAATATTTGTAGCCTACCATTCTGCTATTCATCTTTGATTTCTTCCTGCAATGTACAATATGTCAGCTAAACCAAATCATAAATAAGGCCACGTACCTTAGTGAGATTTTGGGAGGATACACCCTGAAAGATCACCCAATCAATGAAATACATTTATATACATAATCATTACAACATATAAAATCATAAAAAAAATTATATTAGTGTATAAAAATCATTCTAATTGGAGTCTAATCATTAATACATAATCATGCCAAACACATACAATGACGTAATGCATGAAATCCTCTACCATACCAATGGAACCTTGACCACATGCACCTACTAACATGTATAACCAAACATGAATGAGTAATGCATGATAAAAATATTGCATCATGCAAGCAAGCATACATGGACACTACAAAAGTATGAAAAATATGTGACCTAGAATAAACAAGTAATGCATATTCAACATGTAAAAATATGTAAAGAAGTTTCCCTGCATCATACATAAGAATGAACCCAGAATTAGTCATATACACATGGAAACTTGTTGACAACAACACCATTAGCCCATACATGGCGACACCACTACCACCATAACCAACACAACATGGATGCAACAAACACATAAACCATACTTATGAGAAACACATATGCAACCAACAGAAAAGAATTACCGACACACCACCCATCCAGTCTAAGGGTTGAACAATGAATTGTCAGCACTTTGTAACACCCCCTTCACACATCTACCCAAGTAACTAGACAATCAGGGTAAACATGTGACGTGAGGCTACTATAATTAGATTCAACCTCCTATGTCACCTTAAGGAAGTGGAACTGAAAAAAAACACAACATACAGACCTTTTACAGCAAGAACAACACCTCGAGGAGGTAACCCAACCTTTTAGGCCTCTTACCCTTGGGTCACACTGACCTTTTTTCCCCTTTGAGCCATGGCCGTATGCATAACACTGCATGCCAGGGGCTAGGGCTGGAAATGCTTAGTTCTATTCTCATGGCTCGAGGATTTGAGCCACCTTTTCTCACCCAGAGCCTAGGTCACTACCCAAAACTTCATGAAAAGTTTAGACATGATAAGTAACAAAATGAAGCTGATGTACAAGCAAACATATCATCATGGATTCAACCATACCCCTGCTAGACATAAGAGGAATTTTGTTAAACATGTCATAAACATTGAATCTACAGGTGTAAATGACAAATTTAATGATAGGGGTCACATATTTATCTAAAAATCGCTAATAAACATTTATACCTTGCATCATTAGCTGCAATACAATCTATTCGATCATAGGTACATTGTGCCTTTATTCACAAGTAAAAACATGGATAAATCCATACATAATCACTGATCAAATATATTCTTATAATCAACATAATAAAAACAAAATTACCATGGATACAAAAAAATATAATCCACATAGAAAATACCAAAGGAATGAGGTTCTCATTATTTAATGAAAAAACCAACTTGAGATGGAACTTCCGCATTCCATCTAACCATAGATTGGCTATAATAAATATCACTTCATCCAATCACCCTTGTAACATATTCAAAACATGAATGTGGCATCTCATCGAACATATCAATAAGAATCATTCGAGGGCTTCTAGATTGTGAAGCACCTCAACACTAAACGAGTGAGTCAACGTCACAGTCAGACATCAAAACCATCACGGATTGGTGTCTATCCAAGATGTTCTAGGGCTCTAGAGTATTTGTTCCAACCAGGGCTTCTAGGACTAGTAACTCAACCCTAATTATTAAAGGGCTTCCAGAGTTCTTGTCTAACCAGGACTTCTAGGAATAGTAACTCAACCCACCTACATATTCCAACACATTTGTCTTCCAGAACTCGTAGCTCAACCCATAGTTGTATGCTATGCTTCTATAGTGTTTGTCCAACCAAGGCTTCCAGGAACCGAATAACTCAACCCAGAGCTAAAGGAATCATGAGAACCAAAAAGAAAAAAATCAATATAAATAAACCCACAACAAAATATCAATCTAGGAAATCTCAAGGCTAGGAAAATCCACATACATAGATCATGCATGCCAAAAATAATGAGGAAAAAACACATGCAACTCAATACCTTCAATCAAAACTCACTATACCTGCTGATCCTAATGACCACTTGTGCTTTACTAGTCCTATTTTTGACTTCTTGCTCTAGATCACCAAGTATCCACACTCTCGAAGAGTTTGCCAAGAAAACTCTAGGTATCCCAGTGTTACACAATAATTTTTCACCATCCCTGCAATCCCCATCTTTCACATTGGAGGGTAATTTCTATGACAAATAAGTATTGTCATGCCTTGTAGATACCATCATTGCATCCCTTTCCATGAGTACAACTTTCCTTCTGTTGATCATTTCCTGAGCAGACCCCTAAAAACAATTGTTTTTGCGTTGGTGCTGGTAGACCGTTATGTCCTAGCACCAATAAGGAAAATTAAAACTGAGCCCACGCTAGTTGGTGCTCTATCCCAGTTAAGCACCTGCACTAGTCTGCTTATGGAAAGTTTTTTAAAAAAAGAGGCGAAGTTTCGATTACAACAACATCGTGGATGAGTCACGAGGAGTGGTTTCAACTGAATAACCATGGCCTTCCTACTTTGGCCTCTTGTTTCCACCTTCTAGGGATCATCCCAAGGGATAAGGCCTCCCATCCACTATTGTACAGATCCCAACCTCCTCCTATCCTCTATAAATATAGCCATCCTCCATTGATGAAGGGGCTAAATGGTTGAGTCTTAGTAGCCTGAATAGAGCTGAATCATTGGTAAGGATATTATCGTCAGACAATGAAAGAGAGAGAGACTTGTCCTTTTCCCGACAAGCTTTACAAAGATGTACTCCACTATTGACCCACTGAAGGAAGATCCAACGTCAAAGCTCGGGTTGTATCTTTCTTTGTTCTGATTAATAATAAGCGACTTCGATTATGGTTCCACTTAGATGTTCATGTTTTATGTTATGAGTTGTATCTTCTCTGACTAATACATAATTGCATGTATTAGGTTTTATTCTTGTTTGTTTGTTTTTCCTTCTTGTATGTGCAGGTGTTCGATCGCATCGAGCGGGAGAATTGTGATCTGCCAAGAAGAGGGACAAAAGCGCCATCATCTTCACAAACGACAGCAGCGTAGGACTTAAGGTAGGCCTCTTGTCGCATCTTGGTCTTTTGCAATTAGGAACTTGCGTCTTAGCGTGACTCGGTTGTTGCTAGACCAGATCTTAGCTATTAGGGATCGCCTCTGTCTGCAGAGGGGATTTACTTCTCCAACAAACTGGCAACCATACTAACATAGTTTGTTTTTGTTTCAAGCTTTCTGTAAAATGAAGTAGGTTTCAAGCATATTTTATATTTGTTTCAAGCTTGTGTAAAAATGAAACCAACTTCAAGAAGATTTTTCTAATTTCAAGCTTGTGTAAAAATGAAACCATTCCTATTTTACCTCTCCTGATTGCCATTTTATCAACATGTTTTTGCCAGATGAGCCTTGGTTTTCTCACTCCATCGTCACTATCTGCTTGGCTGATCAAATGCCTTCACTTGGTTGTTTTACCCATTCCTGAGGAACCGTTGCAATGAGTGGTCTTCTTAGCCAGCCTCTTGAAATTTACCTATTCTGAGTAGTTCCACCATTACCAGAACTAGTTGCTACCCTTTATACCACTTGTTTCTCTAGGAGGAGTCACCTTTCAGCTCTTTTCTGACTCTCTAAAAATGAAAATATTGCCAAGTCACTTGTCATTTTGACCTCGTTAAATTGGCTAAAAAAAAAATCTACCCAGTATATGTTAACCCCTTTTTAAGGTTGGGATAGATTATTTACAAAAAAGGAATACCCTAGCCTATCATGACTAGGAGGTTTTCTGAGACACAGTTTTCTACCTTTTTGCATCTGAGGAACTTTCTACGAAAAGGGACTGTTGGAGTTTACTTTTCTGTTGTCTTTTCAAACTCTCTAAACATGAAAAGACGCCAAGTTCTTCCTTTGCCAGACTCGTTAAACTCTGATGACATCGAATTCAGTCGTAATGACGATACTCGAGTTTCTCCTTCCTAGGGCTCGTTAAATGTACTAGGATGGTTTCGTCCGAAGGACGAACTTATATGAAAATCATATGGTATCCTCTTCAAGCTTGTGTAAAAATAAAGAGGTACTCACCATAAATGGTGGGGAAAAATGGAACCAGTATTGTTATCATGTCAGCAGTATGTCGCTCTTGAACATGGCACTTGTCTGCATTCGTGTCAGGTTGGGGACATCTCATCTCATTATCTGTTTTCCTCTGTGGATTTTGGTAATCCCTTTTGACTACTCATCTGCTCTTTTCCTCGTCATCATGACCTCAGAACTTTTGATGTAAAATAATGCCAAATCCACTATCGTGCCGCCGATATGTTCAAGAGAAGTTGACCTCTACAGTTTCAACCTTCCTCTGATTCTCATCGGATCGTGATTCACAAGATTATTTTCCTCTGTCTCACGTCGATGATGTGGGAAACACCATGGCCCACCTTCGATCAAGGTCACTTCCTATTGGCTTCAGCTCATTATCCATGAAGCTAATCTAGAGACTCCCTTTCAGTACCTTGGAGCCTGCATGCCTCAATGGCAGGTTCTTCGCATTTGATGCAAGCTTTTCATCATTGACCTTTGATCGAATGATTCTGCGGGTGTTCGATGCCAACTCACTAATTCACATGCCGTAGATTGTACCTATAGTACCTTGAGTGCCATTTTCATTATTTGTGGTTCCTCTCGCATTTGTTAATAGCTTTCATCATTGGCTGGTAATCAGACGATGTTATTGCATGTTTGACTTCATCTCACTTATTCACATGCTTGAACTTGTACTTTGTTTGGGTCGAGATGGAGCGTAAGACCCTGGATTTTGTCTGTTAGAATTTAGGATGAAATTTTGTGGATTATTATGATTGGTTACATGACTCATTGATTGGATGGCTGCGACCATACCTGAGTCTATTTATCGATCCTTACTTGATGGCTTCGTTCATGCCTTGGATCTGGATTATTGTATACTATGTTACAGATGGCTGCGCCCATACCACGTATATATCATGTATTTGAGATATCAGTTGTACTTGTCTACGCAGGTTTTCCGACGGTAGTGTTTTTAGTTGGAAAAATTCTCATAAAGCATTTCACCCCTCTCTCTCTCTCGGGCCACATGCTTTAGGGGGCATCTGTTACACAGTAATTTGTCACCATCCCTACAATCCCCATCTCACCCATTGGAGGGTTGTTTTTGTGATGAATAAGTAGTGTCATGCCTTGCAAATACCATCATTGCATCCTTTGCCATGAGGACAACTTTCCTTATGTTGATCATTTCCCGAGCACACCCCTAAAACCACTTGTTTTTGCCTCGGCGTTGGTAGCCCGTTATGTCTTGGTGCTAATGAGGAAAATTAAAATTGAGCCCGTGCCAGTTTCCACTCTGTCCAAGTTAAGCACCCGTGCTAATCTACTTATGGAAATGTTTTTAAAAAAAGAGGCGAAGTTTCGATTACAAAAGCTTCATGGATGAGTCATGAGGAGTGGTTTCGACTGAATAACCATGGCCTTCCTCCTTTGGCCTCTTGTTTCCACTTTATGGGGAACCTCCCAAGGGATAAGACCTCCCTTCCACTATTGTAGGGATCCCAACCTCCTCCTCTCCTCTATAAATATAGCCATATTCCATTGATGAAGGGGCTGAATGGTTGAGTCTTAGTACCCTGAATAGAGCTAAATCATTAGTAAGGATATTATCGTCAGACAGCCAAAGAGAGAAAGACTTGTCCTTTTCCCGACAAGCTTTACTGAGACGTACTCCGTTGTCGACCTGCTGAAGGAAGATTCAGCATCAGAGCTCAAGTTGTATCTTTCTTTGTTCTGATTAATAATAAGCCACTTCGATTATGGTTCCACTCAGATGTTCATGTTTTATGTTATGATTTTTATCTTCTCTGACTGATACATAATTGCATGTATTAGGTTTTACACTTGTTTTTTTGTTGTTCCTTCTTGTATGTGCAAGTGTTCGATCACATAGAGCGGGAGAATTGTGATCTTCCATGGCAAGGGATGGAAGCCCCATCCTCTCTGCAAATGACAGCAATGTAGGACTTAAGGTAGGCCTCTTGTCAGATCATGGTCTTTTACAATTAGGAACTTATGTCTTAGCATGACTCGGTTGTTGCTAGACCCGATCCGGGCTAGTAGGGATCACCTCTGTCTGCAGAGGGGATTTACCTCTCCAACAAACTGGCGACTCCACTGGGGAGATTTTATTGGAGTTTGTCTTGTCTTTTCGGCCGATTTTGGTCTTTTTCTGCTTGATCGGTTCTTTTGGTTTGTCTCCTTCTGGTGTAAAACCTATGTTCAGCCCCAGAGGATCGGATCTGACCTCTGCTTTTCCAAATTTTTCATCTTTTCATGGTTGGCTTGATTGGTGCGGTTTCCACCTTGACAGTCGCGCCCATTGTCGCACGTTGCCAATTCATCACTCGTGCCATCCCTTGTCTGGCACGGATTACAGATAGATGATCGCGCCATTTCCTGTAGGTGCTAGGGTTTTCCCTTGTTCGGAAGATTTTTTTCTTTAGTGCTTTGCTTCTGGGTTAGTTTTAGATTTTTCTTGAAGTGGTGAGTCTGGTCTTGGTTGGGAGAAATTCTTTGTTTTTTCATTTTCAGGCGTTGGCACTTGTTGTCAGTTAGAAACCCATGCCAATTGGCCATTGGCACAAGTTGTTAGTGAGCAAGTAGCGCCAGTTGGCGCTAATTTCACCTACAAAAGTCACGCCAATTTCAAGGTGTGTGAAAATTGAGATTTTTTCCCTAAATCCTTCACCAGTGTGTCTTTCCCTTCTGGTATTTTCTCTTGTGAGCATAGATTACATTGCTCATTATTCAACTGAGATGTCGTCTTGCCATGATTGTTTGATGTAAAAGGGAATGAATGCCTTGTTCTGAGCTCATGCTTTGGATGTCCTTTTTGTGCACTTGAAAGGATCATCAAGAACTTGAAAGGATAATCAAGCTTTACCGAGACGTACTCTGCTGTCAACCCGCTGAAGGAAGATCCAGCGTCAGACCTCAGGCTGTATCTTTCTTTGTTCTGATTAATAATAAGCGACTTCGATTATGGTTCCACTCAGATGTTCATGTTTTATGTTATGATTTATATCTTCTCTTACTGATACATAATTGCATGTATTAGGTTTTACACTTGTTTGTTTGTTGTTCCTTCTTGTATGTGCAGGTGTTCTGTTACATCGAGCGGGAGAATTATGAACTGCCACAGCGAGAGATGGAAGCACCATCCTCTCTGGAAACAACAGCAGTGTAGGACTTAAGGTAGGCCTCTTGTCACATCTTGGTCTTTCGCAATTAGGAACTTATGTCTTAGCATGACTCGGTTGTTGCTAGACCCGATCTGGGCTAGTAGGGATCACCTCTGTCCGCAGAGGGGATTTACCTCTCCAACAAACTGGCGACTCCGTTGGGGAGCTTTTATTGGAGTTTGTCTTGTCTTTTTGGTTGATTTTGGTATTTTTATGCTTGATCGGTTCTTTTGGTTTGTCTCCTTCTGGTGTAAAACCTCTGTTCAGCCCTAGAGGATCGGATCTAACCTCCACTTTTCCGAATTTTTCATCTTTTCATGGTTGGCTTGATTGGTGCGGTTTCCACCCTGACAGTCGCGCCCATTGGTGCAGGTTTCCAATTCATCACTCCTGCCATCCCTTGTCTGGCACGAATTACAGCTAGACAATCACGCCATTTCCTATAGGTGCTAGGGTTTTCCCTTGTTGGGAAGCTATTTTTCTTTAGTACTTTTCTTCTGGGTTAGTTTTAGATTTTTCTTGAAGTGGTGAGTCTGGTCTTGGTTGGGAGAAATTCTTTGTTTTTTCATTTTCAGGCGTTGGCGCTTGTTGTCAGTTAGCAACCCACGCCAATTGGCCATTGGCACAAGTTGTCAGTGAGCAAGTCACGCTAGTTGGGGCTAGTTTCACCTACAAAAGTTGTGCCAATTTCAGGGTGTGTGAAAATTGAGATTTTTTCCCTAAATCCTTCACCAGTGTGTCTTTCCCTTCTGGTATTTTCTCTTGTGAGCATAGATTACATTGCTCATTATTCAGCTGAGATGTATTCTTTCCATGATTGTTTGATGTAAAAGGGAATGAATGCCTTGTTCTGAACTCGTGCTTTGGAAGTCCTTTTTATGCTTGACCTCATATGTCTTGTAGCCTTTTGAGGAATTTTGTCACAAAGTGTTTAAGAAAACGACTGCATTCTTAGTGTGGTTTTGCATCCCTTTTGCCTTCATCTTTCATCAAGAAGATTTGCGTTCATCTAGTTTTTGTCTCAAAATTTTCTTTTTGTTAAAATGCATTAGATCACATTGCATTGAAAAGTGTTTTTGAGATTTATCATTCAACTTAGATCACATTGTTTAATGATTGAAAACTAAAGGTCACATCGAGTGCATTGTCTTTTTATTAAAAGCATGCATTAAGTAGATTCTCATTTCATGTATAGATGCATTGAGTGCATTCTTATCATTTGAAAAGAAAAGGAAATTGTGCATAGATTACAATTGCATAGTTTTCAGAGAAAAGGGAAATTATGCATAGATTACAATTGCATAGTTTTCAAAAAGGGGATTTTTCATAGATTACATTACATAATTCACATCATTGGATGTTTTAGATTACTTTTGGATAGTGAAATTCATCTAGTTTGGAAAAATTTTGTATTCAGTATTGTTGTTTGTTGCATCATTGTTTGAAGTTCTTCCCTTAACTAGATAGCATTCATCGAATTGAAAAGTTTTCTTTTCTCATATAGCTGCATATAGGAGATTGTCAGATGACATACGATAGGGCCTTGAAACCGAGACATAACTGAAGATCAACCCTAAAATTTATTCAATTTACCTTAAGGCAACATTGAAACATTAACGAAATATTTAGAGGTCTAGGCTAGTGACATGTTCCGACGTCATTAAACCTAGTAGCTTTCATTCGCCTCTTAGCCTTAGACAGCACTAGTACGGACTTGTTCTCCCCGTACTGTCGCGTATATAAAGGGAGACCCTACCAGGTTGCTATCCTTTATCCATAGGAAGCCGAGTCTAACACCTTATAGAAATGATACAACAGACACAACATTAAGGGAGATTGTCTGCACGTACATCAAGTCCTTGGTTGATTTCTTTTTCATTTTGAAACCAAGCTGTATATTGCAGTTCATGGATATCTGGTACACCCTTTGCCTAGATTACCTGAGTAGTAATTTTGATCTTTTCTAACTTTTTAAATTTGAAAGGATCATCAATTTCTTGTCCTTTCATGCTTGTTTCCAAACTGAAAGCGATAGAGTCAACTTTTACTTGTTTCTCGACTCTTAAAATTTGAAACGATAAAGTTTTGTTTCAATGTTTTAAAAAAATTAACTGCCCACTAAATATTCCTTGTTAAAGTTAGTTTCCTTAGGGTGTTGTTCTGAAGATCGTTTCTAATGGAAAATTTTCCAGAATTCACCAACCAAGGAATCCCCTCCGATGGGAATTTGGGTCCTTTTCCTCCTTTTGGGAATGTTGGTGCTCCTTATATGGAAACATTATCCCTTCCTAGGTTAACTATTGGGTTGCTTGTTCAGTTGTTTTCAACCTCTTTGGTTCCGAATGTCTCAGCTACTGTTTAATCAGTTCCTCCACCTAAACAACATCATGTTGATTCCAAGGTGGACCTCTCCCCTTCTTTGTCTGTTTCTTTGTCCTCCTCTTCGACTTCGCCTGGTAAAAGTCTGGATTCTAGTAATCAGGTGGGTAAGAAGAAGAAGAAGAAGACGAAGAAGAAGAAGTCAAATAAAGGAGAGGCTAGCTCTGTAGCTATTGCACCTAAGAAACCGTCCATTGATAAAACTTACAAAACTCCACAGAAAGTCAAATTCCCTTGCATGTTGTGCGAGGGAAACCATCTTCTTCGAGATTTCCCTAGCATTCCCAAGGTGCTCAAAGTATGGTCCAACTGTCATCTATTGTTGCCTTCGGCTTTAAAGAGTGAGGTTGGGGGCACATCTTCAACTAGTGCTGGTAAGACTCATAAGAAACATGGTAAGATTACCAATCCCTGTAAGTTGTGTGAAGGGCATCATCCCATTCCCCTTTGTCCGTATATGTATGAAGCTAAGCGATTTTTGGACAACTCAACTGCTTATGCACCATGCCTTTCGGCTGGTTACAAGTAGCTTTCTTTTAGTCCTTCACCAGTTGATCCTACGATTGGTCAAGAGTAATCCTTGGTCGATCTCGCTCGCCCGGAAATTCAAATTTAGGAATCCATTCCCGACCAACCATTGGTCGTGTGATCAGTTGAGCCGGTCCCGTCTATGGTGCACCAAGTCTTTTCCGTTGAGAGTGGACCTTACACCCCTCAGGTTCTTCTTGTTTCTTCAGATTCCTCAGACTTGGAGAAAGATTCTCCTATCCCTGTACCTCAAGAAGCTACTCCTCCGCCTCCCGTGATGGAGGTCCCGGAGGATACCCTTCCCAACTCCGTGATGGAGGTCGTGGAGAATGCTAGTTCTTCTTCTATAACACTAGAGGAAGACCATCTCAGTTTGATGGTAGCCCTTCCGAGTAGTTTGGTCACTTCCTTTGATTGGAATCGATTTTCGAGATACCGCCTTCCGTCTTATGTGCCTTATGAGATAACAGTATAGGCCTTTGTTTTGGTCATACCTAGCACTACTATAGATGAAGGCACGTTTGTTAGTATTTTGTCTTCAACTACCAGGCAAGCTTTCATTTCAACGCCGCTTGCGCCTGTTACGCAGAATTTGTTGGCCTTTAACAGAAGAACTAGTCAACCGTTAGGGATCCTTCCAAGGTTACCTGTTACATTGGGAGGTAAAACCATCCATATGGACATGATGATTGTTCTAGGCCCCTCAGATTTCAATCTGCTCTTGGGGCACGATTATACCTATGCCATGGGAGCGCTTGCCTCCTCCCTTTTTTGTGTGGTATGTTTTCCACATGAAGGATGGATCGTGATGATTGATTAGCTTTCGTTCTTTGGTCCTGATGTGGCGGCTACCCCGCCATCATCCCTTCCTAGTTTTTATCCACCCCTTGTTTCTGCCCCACTACAAGTCAACTATGTGGCTACCTATCCCGTGCCTGTACTCAGTGATAGTGCCATTGTACATCGTGTGCTGGGGGCATTGGGTCCTGATTTCCGAGATGTTTCTCTTTCATTCGGTGTAGAACTCTTGGAAGCCATGACTTCTTTTTCATCATGATGAGTTGTCGTCAGAGCATGGTTCTTTTCCCGTGTCAAACTCCTTAAAAAATGAAACAAGCTGGTCAGATGTAACACCCCCAATTTGTGTGTTGAATTTTTAAAGTTAGACATTTGAACTTTAATCCTAAAGGGGTGGACCCCAAGGGATAAGTATGGTGTGAATGTATTTGCATATTTTATTTGAGGAAAATAAATAAAATGATTGTGCATTTTGACCAAGATGAGAATTAGAGATCACTTGCCAAATCCATGAGGATGGATAAGGCAACAAATCCCCAAAATCTTTCAAAAATCCTTGAAAGAAATTAATTTAGATTGAGGAGGAATCTAAATTTCCCCAATGAAGAGGAGTAGTTGGGAAGAGGTGAGAAAAAGCTGGAAAAGCTGAGGAAAAGCTTAAAGCAGCTTTAAAGAATCCCAAAATGGGAAGCCTAGGCTAAACAGGAAAGAAAGCATCCTGCTATTCTGGACGCAGAATTAGAAACATGCTTTGGGGAAATATGAGCTTAAATAAGTTGCTCCTAGGCAGATCAGAGGTTGATCTGTTCTAGGAGGTGATCTTTGCTCGGGGGTGAGTCCTGGGAGACAAAGAGGACTCTAAGGTTGGGAGGTTGGTCATTTGCAGATTTTGGTATGTTCTGAAATTTTTGTTATTCTATTTTCTGATGGTAGGAATTGGCTACATATAGAAAAATTTATTAAATGGTGGGATTGAGGTTAGTACTACATTTAACAGAATCCATCTTAAGGTAATCACCTTCCAGATTCTGTTTAGTTGTAGACCAGAAAATCGATAGAGTAGAAACTATAGAATCTCTAAACCAAGGTCGGTTTAAATCTGAAGTTACTTAACCTCTACAGATGATTAATTTTTGTTTTGTTCATTGTAGGCACAAATGTGATAGTGTATGACTATAATTCTGCTAGAGAAACATTCTAGCAGTACTAGAGTTACATGGTATAAATACAAATAGCTGAAAGTAAATACAATGAATTTTGACATTCGAACTTATGCCAAAAAATTGAATATTACCTTACACCATATATGTGTACAATTGTGAAATTTTATGCTCATATGTAAGTGGAAAACTATATTAGCAGACTTAGAGTTATATGATATCATAGAAGGAAATCAAAATATGTCGGATTAGGCATGTCAACATTTTCGAGCTTTAAAAGAAATTTTATTCTGCAAAAGGAATATATCATTCACAGCATTTATAGAGCATATTATGTTTTGAAATCCATCCCAAATTCTTGAACTAAGCATCATAGTCAAAGACTAAAGTTACAATTAAGTTATACGACACAATGACTATTGAATACATATATATAAATACCCATATGACCATATATGCTCATAGGTATGCTAGAAAAAAATAGTGTAACAAAACTGAAATTGATATGGTACTCAAAACCAAAAAGGGAAAAATGTAATGATATTAGAGTATGGAATTCAAATTTGTGCTAACAAAGGAATAACTCTACCTTATAGGAGTATTATAGCATGCATAGAAATTTTATGATATATATTGCTTTTTAAATTCATATGAACCAAAAACCTTGAAGTAAATAATATGAGAATGAATTTAATCTATGTGAGTGTACCTTATTTCATGAAACAAATATCCCGATCTTAACAAGTATTAGAATAAATACAAATAGGTTCTTTGAATATCAACATACATGATCTATACATGTTTATGCCAAACATATCGGTTAAGAAGAAGATATAAATGTGAAGCATATATATAAAATTATATGCGGCAAAAGGAATTATAAATCTGCATCATATATAGATAAACCACATATGCCAAAACAAAAAGTCGATACGAATCAAGTATGTTAAGTGGAGTATATATATAAGATCCTCACCTCTAATTGAACTAACGTACAGTCACATCTCAAATTATGCGAGGCGTTAAATTAAATTACTATGCCGTGGGCATAGGTCACAACACATAGAAACATTCACGATTAAATGAAATTAACAGAGGAAAAAAGATAAAACATAAGTAAGATGCGTGTAGACTATCATCGCTGTAGCATAAACGCCGAGATATTCCACGTCTCGTTTCAAGCGTGTTGCGATACATGTAAATAGGAGAAAAACAGAGAATTTAGATAAGTACCGCACACCATATTAATATCTCATTCGATTATCGATTGTAGAGAGAGGGATTGACGAAAAGATTTGTAAATGAATCATGTAGGGTTACAGATAGTTACGGTCGAATCATAGTGATTATGAATACTGATACAGTGGATCAACCAAACATAATTCTCTGTCAAGCAAGCATAAATGAGGCCGCAACATCTCCGAATGATTTTATACAGTAGTTGAAACAAAACCAAACTATAAAGTAATACATCCAACGCAAATATTAGTGGACACGACGCCTGACTGCTAACAGGGGTGGTACATGCAAGCTGTTTAAATAAACACCTTATCAAGGTGTGTTAAACCTCGAGCAGTAGCATGTTCAACTAAATCGAGTAGTTATCACCAATGAAACTTTAGAATCTGATCATTAAAGAAGGATTGAAGTGGATCCGCGATATATATCATTATCACTCTCGAATAGATCATTATAATATGTATTAAGGCGAAAGGAAATAGTCAAATTCAGGATTGGATAACCCGAATGAGTTTGACAGAGATCCCGATGAATTGAATATTAACTAAAAAGACCCAAAACATTCACATGAATGAAGTTAAAGCGATTAGGGTTAGGGTCCCGAATGAATTTGCGAGCTACTTGGCGAAGGAAACAGAGATTTATGAATACGCCCAAGAGGACAGGCTCGCTCTCTGTCTCCAGTAGATAGACGGAGACGACGAGTTCTTACCCTCTTGGTGCAGACATACTTGCAACTCTCCAGTACCACCAAATCTGAAACCTCCATGCGTATGAATCACGCCGAAACTTATATAAAGGAGACAAAAGAAGTGCAGCATACATGAGATAGGAGGGAACTGGTAAATCGATCGATAAAATAACCTCCGATTTAATGAGCATCCGAAACCCTAATTCCTCCGCCCGATAACTAGCAAGAAATCCCAATGTTGATTTAGCAGACGCAACACGTAAACAGAAGGGTACCCTGGACATCAATGGGCGCAGGGAAGGTTGGGCGTCGTAGGTACCGAGACATTAGGTTAACCCTAGACCAGGGCTGGAGCTCAGCGCTCTCAGTACTGGAAAATGCCAGAACTGTTTGCTCGGAATCCACATGTCGAATGTTGGTTGGACGTGGGGCAAGGTACGCCGCCACGGGTTACATCCTCTTGCGGGAGAGATACTACTCCTGCAAAGAAAACTCAAGAAAATGTAGCAAACCGAGTTCACTCGCAAACAACTGTCGAACAGAGTATGGGCTAGGCGACTCATAAGAACCATAACAGTACAAAAATGGTGTACTTACGCATAAAATCCCGACGCGTAGGCGCTGGTTCCACACCCAAATGAATAATAGTAGACCATCGCCAGTAACGTCGAGTGGAAGGTACACGCCAAATGCATACGGCCGCAATTAAAACCTGTGTGATCGGCCAAAACACTGCGACAAGTCAAGGTAATAATGAAATGGGATTAATGAAAAACTGAGTTAGGGTTAGTCACGATTAAACAGAAAAAATTCATAATGCAAACTATAGGTATATAACTCGGGGTTTAATTACGACGCAAATGGACTATATGGTAGGCATATTATGCTCCCGAATTTGTTCACTATAGTCTCCACTCTATTTACGCATGTCAACAGTTTAGAAAGAGGAAATCGCTATTGGTGCAATATAAATATATATGCAAGCCATAGCTGTGTACGTATGCCTTTACAAAAGAATTTTTACCAAAGCATACATAAATAAGTACACGCATTATATATACATGCGGTTTCAAAGTTATTAGTAAAGGGGCGTGTTGTGTATGTACATATATTCAGATCAAAGGACCATCTTCGATATAGGTATTATATATATAAAATCATAGTGTTAAAGGGGTGAATCTATGTATGTGTCACATAAGGTTATCAAAATATGTGTTATATATATATATATATATATATATATATAGCTTACATGTGGTATACAAATAGGGATCAAATATCTTAATAAGAGGGGTATTACATATGTATCTGTGGTGTATAAAGATTCAAAAGGACATGGTTGATAAATGCATGTTAGACACATATGTTATCTATATTTATATATATATATATATATATATATATATATATATATATATATATATATATATATAGGTAATATATATATACATATATATAGATCTCAAGATATTTGTGGGGAATGCATATGTGTTAGGAAAAAAAATATATATACAGGGAATGATCATTATGTGTAATATAAATGAGATACTTGAGGGTTAGTTGATGGTAGCATGAGTGAACTAAAGTTAAATTCTCCTGAACTCATTATCCAAGTATGAAAAGAAAAAAAAAAATTCCCTAACTAGAGGTGTTACAAATGGTATCGGAGCACCGGTTACAAAAATTGGGCTGTCAATTTTGTGCTCACTACTTATTACATATTTTGTTTTTTTTTGAAGTTTTATAAACTTTTGCTAATCTGTGTTGTAAGTGTGTACAGTGGAAATGGCTGAAGGTGGAGGGATTTATGTGGATCTGCATGATGAGTTTGCTACTCCAGATCCCAATGCCCCGGTAATGGCTATGTTGCACAGGTTGCAACGAGAATTGGCTGAACTGAGAAGCCAGAATGACATGTTGTCATCAGCCAGTAAGGAGCAGGAAAAGCTCATCAGAGAACTAACTTCCCGAAACAGCCAGGAAGGCGAAGGTTCCGGAAAGAGAAAGATGGATGAGTCTGATGATGATGATGCTGCTAGACAGCAGCATAAATAGAAAAGAGAATTACAAGGAGAAAATTGAATTTGACAATCCAAAGACGATGGATGAGGCTGTTAGAAAAGCAAGATTATGCTATCGGCAGTTTAAAGGTAAAGCTGAACAAGGGAAGAGCTGGCTGAACAAGGGTGAGTTCAAAGGAAAAAGACCAAAACCAGCATATCTAAGAAATTTTGGTAGAGATCATCAGCGGAAAAAATTCAATAAACCAAAAGAAAGTCAAACTGCTCAGTCCCAAGTGGTTTCAAAACCAGTAGAAGGGAACAATAAAAAGGAAGGGATAGTCAGAATGAAGGAACCTCTGAAATGTTGGGGCTGTGGAGAACCCCATATGATGAGGGACTGCCCCCATCGAAATATTCATATGATCAGCAGAGAGCGAGAGGCAACAACAGTCAATGACATAGCCAGAAATATACCAACTATAAGTGCAGCCCTGGAAAATCGACAAGCAGAACATCAAGCAACCATGGTGGAAATGGAAGGTAAGATTTCTGACCTACCTGTTACTGTTTTGATTGATCCAGGGGCTTCTTTGAGTTACATTAGCCCTGAAATTGTAGAAAAATGTAAAATTAAACCTGAAAAATTTCAACAGTCATGGTTGGTACAGCTGGCTACTGGAACTAAGAGAAAAGTCACACATAAATTGCCCAAAACAGAAATTCAATTGAATGGCTTTACAACAGAAGTAAATTTGAACATATTTCCATTAGGATCATATGATTTACTGATAGGAATGGATTGGCTGGAAAAGAAGAAAGCCTTGATGAACTGCTGGGATAAAACCCTGCATTGTGTGGATGAAGAAGGGAAACCTTTTACACTAAAAGGGAAACCAAAATCTATTTCAGTAAGACAAATATCAGCTTTACAGTTGAAAAGAACAACTAGGAAAGGATACCAAGTCTATGCCGTGCATATTGAAGAAATAGAACAGCAAACTGAGGAAGAGTTACTGGATGCTATACCAGTCGTTAGAGAATTTAAGGAAGTTTTTCCCAAGGAAATCCCTCATCTTCCCCCCAAAAGAGAGATTGATTTTTCAATCCATATGGTACCAGGAGCAACACCTGTTTCCCGAGCACCTTATCGAATGAGCCCTCCTGAACTAATGGAACTGAAAATGCAATTACAGGAATTGTTAGATAAAGGGTATATCAGACCAAGCGTGTCTCCTTGGGGAGCCCCGGTTTTATTTGTGAAAAAGAAGGATGGAACTTTTAGGATGTGCATTGACTATCGTCAATTGAACAAGTTGACCATTAAGAATAGATATCCACTTCCTAGAATTGATGATCTTTTTTATCAAGTGAGAGGGGCCTTAGTCTTTTCCAAAATTGACCTAAGGACTGGGTATCACCAGCTCAGAATTAAGGAAGAAGACATCAGCAAAACAACATTTCGAACCAGGTATGGGCATTACGAATTTGTGGTCCTACCTTTTGGTTTGACGAATGCCCCTGCCACATTTATGTGCCTGATGAACAGTGTGTTGAATAAGTATTTGGATAAATTTGTTCTTGTGTTCATAGATGATATCTTAGTTTACTCCAAAAATGAGGAAGAACATAAGGAACATCTGAGAATAGTGTTGCAGACTTTAAAAGAAAACCAGCTATATGCCAAGTTCAGCAAATGTGAATTTTATAAAGATAAAATTCAATATCTGGGTCATATTATTTCTGAAAAAGGGCTTGCAGTTGACCCTGAAAAGATAAAAGCAATTAAGGAATGGCCAGTCCCAACTGATGTTTCAGCAGTAAGGTCATTCATGGGGATGGCAGACTACTATCGTAGATTTGTGGAAAGATTTTCTGCCATAGCACATCCCATCACTTCATTGCAAAGAAAGGGTGTCAAGTTTGTGTGGACTGAAAAATGTCAAAACAGTTTCGAGCAGTTGAAACAAAAACTTATTTCAGCCCCTATATTAAAAATTGCTGATCCTGATAAAGAGTTTGTTGTATGTACAGATGCTTGCAGAGAAGGGCTGGGAGGAGTCCTGTTGCAGGAAAATTCAGTCCTTGCCTATGAATCTAGAAAACTGAAGACTCATGAACAAAACTACAGTGCATATGATTTAGAATTTGCAGCTGTTATCCATGCTTTAAAAATGTGGAGGCATTATCTCTTGGGGAAGAAGTTCACATTGATGACTGATCATATCAGCCTCAAATATTTTTTCTCCCAAACTGACCTGAATGCAAGACAAGCCAGATGGCTATCTTTTCTAAGTGAATTTGATATGGACATAAAACATATCAAGGGGAAGGAGAATAAAGTTGCTGATGCATTAAGTAGAAATGCTTGTCAAAATCTAAACAGCATGGGGAGTAGTGCCCATATGGATGTAGAGGAATTGGTGGGAAAAGCAGCAACTCAAGATCCCAACTATGAAGCACTCTTGATGAAGTTACAGACAAGGGATAAAACATATTACACTAAAAACCAACAAGGGCTGCTCTATTACAAAAACAGGTTGTATATTCCAAATATAGAGTCATTGAAAAGAGAAATTCTAGATGAATATCACAAACAGCCCTATGCAGGACATCCAGGATATCAAAAGATGTTAACAGCCTTGAAGAAGAAGTTGTTCTGGCCAGGAATGAAGAGAGATGTGGCAGAGTATCTAAGTAAGTGTATGGAATGTCAACTGGTCAAGGTTGAGCATCAACATCCAGCAGGTCTTTTAAATCCCCTGCCAATTGCAGAATGGAAATGGGACACAGTTTCCATGGATTTTATAACAGGACTACCTAGAACCAAATATCAACATGATTCTGTAATGGTAGTAGTAGACACTTTAACCAAAGCTGCCCACTTTATACCAGTGAAATCTACCTTCGGAACAACTCAAGTAGCAAATGTTTTCCTAAAGGAGATAGTAAGGCTTCATGGAGTTCCTAAAGTAATTGTTTCAGATCGAGATGCTAAGTTTACAGCAGCATTTTGGAAAGGATTGTTTGGAGGGATGGGTACTAAGCTGAATTTTAGTACTACCTATCACCCTCAAACAGATGGGCAGACAGAAAGGACGAATCAAATTTTGGAGGATATGTTGCGAATGTATGTGATGGATAGACCATCAAAGTGGGAAGAATATCTGCATCTAGCTGAATTTGCCTATAATAACAGCTACCAATCTTCTATTAAGATGAGTCCGTTTGAGGCACTCTATGGGAGAAAGTGCTATACTCCCTTGAGCTGGAGTCAACCAGAGGATAAACTGGTGTTGGGACCAGATGCACTACAGGAGATGGAAAGAATTGTTAAACAAATACAGAGAAATATAAAGACAACACAAGATCGACAGAAGAGCTATGCTGATAAGAAAAGAGTGCACCGAGAATTCAAAGTAGGGGATCATGTGTATTTGCGCATCAAACCCAAAAAGAGCACACTTTATGCAGGAAGTTGTGCAAAACTGGCTCCTAGATATTGTGGGCCTTTTGAAGTTTTAGAAAGGGTGGGACCAGTGGCTTACAAGCTGGCCTTACCACCCCATGTTAGAGTGCATAATGTATTTCATGTTTCATTATTAAAAAGATATGTGCATGATGCTTCTCACATAATTGATTGGAATGTTGTACAGGTGGAACCAGAAGGGGAGTTTCTGCTAGAACCACTTCAAATATTGGAGCGGGAAGAAATTGAATTGAGAAACAGAACAGTGGCCAGAGTAAAAGTGCAGTGGAAGCACTTTACTGCTGAAGAAGCTACCTGGGAAAGGGAAGCTGAAATGATGGAAAAGTATCCGTTTTTGTTTAAATGAACTCTAGTAGTTTAATAACAACACCGAGGACGGTGTTTATTTTCAGAGGGGGAATATGTAACACCCCCAATTTCTTTGTTGAATTTGAAAAAGTTAGAAATTTGAACTTTAATCCTAAGGGGAGTGGACCCCAAAGGATAAGTATGGTGTGAATGTAATTTAATAATTAAATTGATGAAATAAATAAAATGATTGTGCATTTTGACCAAGATGAGAATTAGAGATCACTTGCCAAATCCATGAGGATGGATAAGGCAACAAATCCCCACAATCTTTCAAAAATCCTTGAAAGAAATTAATTTAGATTTTGATGAGGAATCTAAATTTCCCCAATGAAGAGGAAGTAGTTGGGAAGAGGTAAAAAAAGCTGGAAAAGCTGAGGAAAAGCATAAAACAGCTTTAAAGAGTCCCAAAATGGGAAGCCTAGGCTAAACAGGAAAGAAAGCATCCTGCTATTCTGGACGCAGAATTAGAAACATGCTTTGGGGGAATATGAGCTTAAATAAGCTGCTCCTAAGCAGATCAGGGGTTGATCTGTTCTAGGAGGTGATCTCTGCTCGGGGGTGATTCCTGGGAGACAAAGAGGACTCTAAGGTTGGGAGGTTGGTCATTTGCAGATTTTGGTATGTTCTGAAATTTTTGTTATTCTATTTTCTGATGGTATGAATTGGCTACATATAGAAAAATTAATTAAATGGTGTGATTGATGTTAGTACTACATTTAACAGAATCCATCTTAAGGTAATCACCTTCCAGATTCTGTTTAGTTGTAGACCAGAAAATCCATAGAGTAGAAACTCCAGAATCTCTAAACCAAGGTCGGTTTAAATCTGAAGTTACTTAACCTCTACAGATGAGTAATTATTGTTTTGTTCATTGTAGGCACAAATTTGATATTGTATGCTTATGAGTCTGCTAGAGAAACATTACAGCAGTACTAGAGTTACATGGTATAAATACAAACAGCTGAAAGTAAATACAATGAATTTTGACATTCGAACTTATGCCAGAAAATTTAATATTACCTTACACCATATATGTGTACAATTGTGAAATTTTATGCTCATATGTAAGTGGAAAACTATATTAGCAAACTTAGAGTTACATGATATCATAGAAGAAAATCAAAAGATGTCGGATTAGGCATGTCGACATTTTCTAGCTTTAAAAGAAATTCTATTCTACAGAAGGAATATATCATTCATAGCATTTATAGAGCATATTATGTTTTGAAATCCATCTCAAATTCTTGAACTAAGCATCATAGTCAAAGACTAAAGTTACAATTAAGTTATATGACACAATGACTATTGAATACATATATATAAATACCCATATGACCATATATGGTCATAGGTATGCTAGAAAAAAATAGTGTAACAGAACTGAAATTGATATGGTACTCAAAACCAAAAAGGGAAAAATGTAATGATATTAGAGTATGGAATTCGAATTTGTGCTAACAAAGGAATAACTCTACCTTATAGGAGTATTATAGCATGCATAGAAATTTTATGATATATATTGCTTTTTAAATTCATATGAACCAAAAACCTTGAAGTAAATACTATGAGAATGAATTTAATCTATGTGAGTGTACCTTATTTCATGAAACAAATATCCCGATCTTAACAAGTATTAGAATAAATACAAAGAGGTTCTTTGAATATCAACATACATGAGCTATACATGTTTATGCCAAACATATCGGTTAAGAAGAAGATATAAATGTGAATCATATATATAAAATTATATGCGGCAAAAGGAATTATAAATCTGCATCATATATAGATAAACCACATATGCCAAAACAAAAAGTCGATACGAATCAAGTATGTTAAGTGGAGTATATATATAAGATCCTCACCTCTAATTGAACTAACGTACAGTCACATCTCAAATTATGCGAGGCGTTAAATTAAATTACTATGCCGTGGGCATAGGTCACAACACATAGAAACATTCACGATTAAATGAAATTAACAGAGGAAAAAAGATAAAACATAAGTAAGATGCGTGTAGACTATCATCGCTGTAGGATAAACGCCGAGAGATTCCACGTCTCGTTTCAAGCGTGTTGCGATACATGTAAATAGGAGAAAAACAGAGAATTTAGATAAGTACCGCACCCCATGTTAATATCTCATTCGATTATCGATTGTAAAGAGAGGGACTGACGAAAAGATTTGTAACGAATCATGTAGGGTTACAGTTAGTTACGGTCGAGTCATAGTGATTATGAATACTCATACAGTGGATTAACCAAAACCAAAATTCTCTGTCAAGCAAGCATAAAGGAGGCCGCGACATCTCCGAACGATTTTATACTGTAGTTGAAACAAAATCAAACTGTAAAGTAATACATCCAACGCAATAGTGGACGACATGACTACTTGCTGGGGTGGAGCTGCATGCAAGCTATTTAAATGACTTTTATACGTCTGAGGACTGTGTTAAACCTCCCTAGCCAGCGTGGCATGTTCCACGCTCGTCAGGTAAGTTATCACCAGCGAAGCAATAGGAATACAGTCATTGAGATGTCGTTCAGAGAGGTGGATCACTGATATAACATATTCGGTATCCTTTCCTCGTATGAATCATTTATAATGTCGCCATTAAAACGAAAGGGAAACAGTCAACAGAAATATAAAATCGTAAACCCAGAATGAGTTTGACAACGATCTGATGAATTCAAATGATAACTAAAAAGACCCAAAACATTCACAAGTTAAACGATTAGGGTTTACCTCCGAATGAATTTGCAGAATTGCGGCAAGAAGGAAACAGAGATTTATGAATACGCCCAAGAGGATAGGCTCGCTCTCTGTCTCCAGTAGATAGACGGAGACGACGAGTTCTTACCCTCTTGGTGCAAACATACTTGCAACTCTCTAGTACCACCAAATCTGAAACCTCCATGCGTATGAATCACGCCGAAACTTATATAAAGGAGACGAAAGAAGTGCAGCATACATGAGATAGGAGGGAACTGGTAAATTGATCGATAAAATAACCTCCGATTTAATGAACATCTGAAACCCTAATTCCTCTACCCGATAACTAGCAAGAAATCCCAATGTTGATTTAGCAGACGCAACACGTAAACAGAAGGGTACCCTGGACATCAATGGGCGCAGGGAAGGTTGGGCGTCGTAGGTACCGAGACATTAGGTTAACCCTAGAATAGGGCTGGAGCTCAGCGCTCTCAGTACTGGAAAACGCCAGAACTGTCTTCTCGGAATCCACATGTCGAATGCTGGTTGGACGTGGGGCAAGGTACGCCGCCACGGGTTACATCCTCTCGCGGGAGAGATACTACTCCTGCAAACAAAACTCAAGAAAATGTAGCAAACCGAGTTCACTCGCCAACAACCGTCGAACAGAGTATGGGCTAGGCGGCTCATAAGAACCATAACAGTACAAAAATGGTGTACTTACGCATAAAATCCCGATGCGTAGGCGCTGGTTCCACACCCAAACGAATAATAGTAGACCATCGCCAGTAACGTCGAGTGGAAGGTACACACCAAATGCATACAGCCGGAATTAAAACCTGTGTGATCGGCCAAAACACCGCGACAAGTCAAGGTAATAATGAAATGGGATTAATGAAAAACTGAATTAGGGTTAGTCACGATTAAACAGAAAAAATTCATAATGCAAACCATAGGTATATAACTCGGTTTTTAATTACGGCACAAATGGACTATATGATAGGCATACTATGCTCCCGAATTTATTCACTATAGTCTCCACTCTATTTACGCATGTCAACAGTTTAGAAAGAGGAAAATCTCTGTTGGTGCAATATAAATATATATTCAAGCCATAGCTGTGTATGTATGCCTTTACAAAAGAATTTTTACCAAAGCGTACATAAATAAGTACACGCATTATATATACATGCGGGTTCAAAGTTATTAGTAAAGGGGCGTGTTGTGTATGTACATATATTAAGATCAAAGGACCATCTTCGATATAGGTATTATATATATAAAATCATAGTGTTAAAGGGGTGAATCTATGTATGTGTCACATAAGGCTATCAAAATATGTGTTATATATATATATATATATATATATAGCTTACATGTGGTATACAAATAGGGATCAAATATCTTAATAAGAGGGGTATTACATATGTATCTGTGGTGTATAAAGATTGAAAAGGACATGGTTGATAAATGCATGTTAGACACATATGTTATCTATATTTATATATATATATATATATATATAGGTAATATATATATACATATATATAGATCTCAAGATATTTGTGGGGAATGCATATGTGTTAGGAAAAAAAAAATATACAGGGAATGATCATTATGTGTAATAGAAATGAGATACTTGAGGGTTAGTTGATGGTAGCATGAGTGAACTAAAGTTAAATTCTCCTGAACTCATTATCCAAGTATGAAAATCAAAGCATGGTTCCTTTCTTGTGTCAAGCTCCTTAAAAAATGAAACTAGGTTCGTTGGAGCATGGTTCCTTTCCTGTATCAACCTCCATAAAAAATGAAACAAGGTCATATGAGGATAGTTCTTTTAATGTGTCAACCTTGTTAAAACAATGAAACATGCTCCTATTCAATTAGAGTCTTTGATTAGATCTCGTAAAATCCCAGTTGAGTCTTTCTCTTGATATCGTAATTTGAACCTTCACTCCATCTGCCTTTTATATGGATTGAAGCTTGGGGGGCATGTACCTCGAATTAAGTCACCATGCTGGGGGCATGCTTACTTTTTCAAGCATAGTTTTTTTCCATTTCAAGCTTGTGTAAAAATGAAACTAGTTTCAAGCATAGTTTATCTTTGTTTCAAGTTTATGTAAAAATGAAACCAACTTCAAGCAGAGTTTTCTAATTTCAAGCTTGTGTAAAATTGAAACCACTCCTATTTTACCTCTCGTGATTGTCATTTTATCAGCCTGTTTTTGCCAGATGAGCCTTGGTTTTCTCACTCCATCGCCACTATTTGCTTGGCCGATCATATGCCTTCACTTGGTTGTTTTACCCATTCTTGAGGAACCGTTGCAATGATTATTCTTATAAGCCATCCTCTTGAACTTTACCTATTCTGAGTAGTTCCACCATTACCGAACCTAGTCGCGACCCTTTATACCACTTGTTCCTCCAGGAGGAGTCACCTTTCAGCTCTTTTCTGACTCTCTAAAAATGAAAATATTGCCAAGTCACTTGTCATTTCGAGCTCGTTAAATTGGCTATGAAACGACACCTACCTAGTATACATTTACCCCTTTTTTGGTCCGGGATAGAATATTTATGAAAAAGGAATAGCCTAGCCTATCACGACTAGGAGGTTTTCTCAGACACAGTTTTCTACCTTTTTGGATCTGAAGAACTATCTATGAAAGGGGACTATTGGAGTTTACTTTTCTGCTGTCTTTTCAAACTCTCTAAACATGAAAAGATGTCGAGTTCTTCCTTTGTGAGACTCATTAAACTTTGATGACATCAGATTCAGTCATAATGATGATACTCGAGTTTCTCCTTCCTAGGGCTCATTAAATGTACTAGGATGGTTTCGTCCGAAGGAAAAACTTATATGACAAGCATATGGTATCCTCTTCAAGCTTGTGTAAAAATAAAGAGGTACTCGCCAGAAATGGTGGGGAAAAATGGAACTAGTATTTTTGTCATGTCAGCAGTATGTTGTTCTTGAACATGGCACTTGTCTGCATTCGTGTCGGGTTGGGGACATCTCATCTCATTATCTGTTTTTCTCCCTAGGTTGGGTAATCCCTTTTGACCACTCATCTTCTCTTTTCCTCGTCATCATGACCTTAGAAATTTTGATGTCAAATACTACCAAATCCATTGTCGTGCCGCCGATATGTTAAAGAGAAGTTGACCTCTACAGTTTCAACCTTCCTCTGATTCTCATCTGATCTTGATTCACAACATTATTTTCCTCTCTCTTGCGTCGCTGATGTGCGAAACACTATGGCCCACCTTCGATCAAGGTCACTTTCTGTCGACTTCAACTCGTTATCCAGGAAGCTGATCTAGAGACTCCTTTTCGGTACCCTGGATCCTGCATGCCTCAATGGCAGGTTCTTCGCATTCGACACAAGGTTTTCATCATTGACCTTCAATTGAATGATTCTACAGGTGTTTTACACCAGCTCACTTATTCAGATGCCATGGATTGTACCTATAGTACCTTGAGGGCCATTGTCATTATTGGTGGTTCCTCTCGAATCTGTTAACAACTTTCATCATTGGCTAGTAATTAGACGATGTTCTTTCATTTTCGACCTCATCTCACTTATTAACATGCTTGAACTTGTACTTAGCTCAGGTCGAGATGGATCGCAAGACCCTGGATTTTTTCTGTTAGAATCTAGGCTGCGATTTTGTGGATTATTATGATTTGTTACATGAATCATTGATTGGATGGCTGCAACCATACCTGAGTCTATTTATCAATCCTTACTGAATGGATGTATCCATGCCTTGGATCTAGATTATGGTATACTGTGTTACGGATGGCTGCGCCCATACCATGTATTTGAGATATCATTTGTACCTATCTACGCAAGTTTTCCGATAGCAGTGTTTTCAGTTGGACATGTTCTCGTAAAGCATTTCACCCCTCTCTCTCTCTCGGGCCTCATCCTTTAGGGGGCATCTGTTACACAGTAATTTTTCACCATCCCTGCAATCCCCATCTCGCCCATTGGAGGGTCATTTTTGTGACGAATAAGTAGTGTCATGCCTTGCAAATATCATCATTACATCCGTTGCCAATGAGCTTTACCGAGACGTACTCCGTTGTCGACCCGCTGAAGGAAGATCCAACATTAGAGCTCAAATTGTATCTTTCTTTGTTCTAATTAATAATAAGCGACTTCGATTATGGTTCCACTCAGATGTTCATGTTTTATGTTATGAGTTGTATCTTCTCTGACTGATACATAATTGCATGTATTAGGTTTTACACTTGTTTGTTTGTTGTTCCTTCTTGTATGTGCAGGTGTTCGATCGCATTGAGCGAGAGAATTGTGATCTTCCAGGGTGAGGGACGAAAGCGCCATCCTCTCTGCAGACGACAAAATCGTAAGACCTAGGGTAGGCCTCTTGTCGCATCTTGGTCTTTTGCCATTAGGAAATTGCCTCTTAGCGTGACTCGGTTGTTGCTAGACCCGATCTGGGCTAGTAGGGATCGCCTCTGTCCGCACAGGGGATTTACCTCTCCAACATCCAGAGTATGAGAGAGAGAGAGAATAATGAGTGAGCTCCAAAAATGAACTAACAAAAGGTACCAATTGATCCTTAAAAACCTTTTTATAGAAGAGGCCTCTATTTTCTACATTTTCAATTATTTCCTCCATTTTCCTCCTCACATGCAACCTGTGACATTTCGTCTCCCTTTTCTCCAAATTTCTATTATTTTCATAATTAAATGTGCCAAAATTCCATTTTTACTTTCTAAAGCCTTAGCCATATCCTTTTCAAATTTCCTTAGACATAATAAATCGTATGAACAACCGCACTAGTATGTTTTTCCCAACATTTATCCTGGAATAAGTGTCCCATCAATCATGGTTATTATTTTAACTTTATTACATAGAATTTTCACTAGGGTTGTTACACAATGACTGATTCTTTCATGCATGAAGATATTTCTTACCAGCAAGATATCATACTCACGAGCTCACTCCAAAAAAGGCTAGTGCCTCATTCTATTAGACAAAGTAGATTAAGCTCTTCTCTGATACTCCTCGAACCAAGACTCTGATACCATTATAAGAAAACAAAAAATGGAAACTGAATTATACTGTATAATAAATGGTCTCAAAGTATGACGTACATGGTTTACATATTAATATAAGAAGAAAATCACTGATTCAGTTTGTAGGTTTTCTGGAAATATAAAAACTAATCATCATTAATACACACTAACCCAAAACATGACTTGAAGATTAGGTGTCTAACAATTGGTGGTATCTGCAATAGACATATCCATGACGAGTATTATTAATCTCTAAGGTTAATTTATCATTTCTCATTTTGACACTTGTTTAATTAGATTTCTAACACCCTTCTACTAATTTGAATTTAGTTTTTGGCCCTTGGTAAATGCATGGAATAAATATTATGGAGAGGTTTTCCTTTCTAACAATTTCAGATAGTGTTACATGAGTATTTACCTGGTGGCCCAAGCTTACAAGCCTGACCAAGAGTTGGTGCTTCTAGTCAACCTAACAAGGTATTGGTCACCCCTTGAAGCATTTTACTTTATCTTGTTTCCCAGGGTTATACTGAGACGATATTTACTCTTACATTCACATTGTTTCATTTACTTTTCTTTTGTACGTATTTTTGTGCAATTTTTCCATTTATAATGGTATTTTCATTCTTATAGGTGCTATGAGGTTTGCCCCTTGGAAACCCCTTACAAGCATTTTAAATTTCTTTTTACCCTATTTTTTTGGAAAAATGTATTACTATGTTTACAATTTATTGTAATGATTTTGTTCCTTTAATAGTAATAATTATATTTTCCTATCACATGGAAGTTATAACTTTGAAATGGCTTCTTGGTGACCCTATTCAAATTCTCGCATCACTAGTAAGAGACCTTCAACTCATACTTATATCCTCCTACCCACAAGTTGGATGCAGTACGTATTTTGGTAAAAATTACATGTCTCCTTCTTAGCATATCCAAACTCCTTGGACTGGAATTTATGTATTTCTTTTATGGAACTGAGAGGCATGCCTAGACAGTGCTTCAGTGATTTAATTTAAGTTCTCTTTTAAACCTATGTAATTCTTTTTTATGGCTTATGTGTTCGATGATGCTATATTTTCAAACATATTGTAATCAAACATTTTACTAAAACTAATATACTAGATTTATTATGTTTTGCATGATTATCATATGCATGTTCCTTAATTATTTGTGGCCTTCATTGACTAGTTAAGTTATCTTATCTAGATTTCTTAGAGTTCTCTATCAAATTATGGTTTCCTTTTTATTTTATTTTTTTTGTATATTTATATCTTTCAAACTGATACAACTCTCTATTTTGATCAAGCACATTCCACAATTTTATGGTACACTTACCTAAACTATTACACTATAATTACTTAGTATCCAATGTTAGAGGTATAACATTGCATGTTTGAAACCTAGCTACTATCCTAGTTATCTAGATCTACTTAAATAGAACTTCGTTTATCTAGTTATGCCTAAACATAACTTGGATAATCCTCTCATAGGTCTTCCCTTAATCTTAGTTAGCACTCGTATCTATATATTTTGTGGCATTATTCTTAATCGAATTTTGCATGATATGCTTATATTATACTTTAATTACTTATTAATACTGAACGGAATAGTTCTTATTATGAGATTAAGTTTATAGTATGAAGGTTACAAAATACATGTTATAAAATATCCTTTTCTTTTCGTAAGGCTCAAACTTGATACTAAACTTAATCTTGGTTTTTCTCTATTGATTACATGCTATACAAAGTCAAAGTGATAACCATTGAAACCATAATTTCCTCATGTAACAAAGCCATTTAAAATTTTCATATACCGAATCCTAACATTATGGTCTTTAATAATATTTTGCAAGCCTAGATAATTCCATGCTAATAGGTATATGACACTAGCTTACCTTGCCAAGTTTCTATTCCAGGTTTCATTTAATAAAATAACTAGTAGATAATTACACTACATTTTTTTCATATTAGTTTAGTAGAAATCCTAAGTGTCTCAATAATAAGTTGAATTACACTAAGCATCCTTGTTATTATGACATCCATAAAAATGGCCATCCAAATAGAGACACACATCCAAATGTAGACGTGCAAACTATTCAAAGTATCCAACAAAAACTCGATGAAAGAAGATATTGATAAAATTAGATTAGGAAAAGGAGAGATAAAAATCCAAATTTAGACTTGAAAACTATTCAAAAGCATCGAATACAAACTAGATTAAAAAAGATAATGATAAAGTTAAATTAAAGTAGGTTAAGGAAGATAATGATAAAGTTAATTTAAACTAGATCAAGGAAGATAATCATAAATTTAGATTACACAATGAAAACTTAAAGTAATGTCACTGAGATATTTTAACAAGGTCAAAGTAAAAAAACAAAACATGATTTAAAAAAAAAACAAAACATGATATAAATCTAAGGTGCATCTTTTTAACAATGACTAAATTAAGAATAATGAAATCATGATTTAAAGCCACAAAGCCACATGCTCAATTGGAAGCTTTTAGGTTAGTTGCAAAAAAGGCTTACAATCTTTATTCAAATTTATGAACACACCAATTTCAATTCAAGTCCAATTAAGATTATATTGACAATTCATTGTTTTACATATTTAAATTGATAGATAATAAAAAAAGTTTAAATTTTAAATTTTGAAATTTATCTCAAACATATACATATAATAATTTAAAATGTGACAACGATGATTTTTTATGAAATCATCTTACATTCATGTAACTCTTTATTTATCATCCATTAAGAAAGATCAAATCCCTTAAAGTGCAAACATTTCTTCATGTTATACTGAAAATTTGCACCTCTAAATATTATCTATTTGAAGTTTTTTTTCAATTTTTTTTATTGTTATTAGACATGTATCAATTTTATATTAACATAAACATACTACACATCACTTTCATACTAATACAAGATTATAAAATATCTTCTACTTAAAAAATATATAAAAAATTAAAATATATATTAATTATATTTATAAATATAAATATGATAACAAAAATCAAATCCATAAACATAATTTGATTATATATTATTTCTGAAAATCAAAACTAACATAATTAACAAGTTTGTAAGAAGAATATATTTAAAACAGGTTCTTCGTAACATAATGCTTTACCACATATTATTTTAATTAAAAAAATCATGTAAAAAATATAAAATAATCATGTAAAAAAATAAAACAAATATTACACATAAATCTGCTATAAAATAATGCACATATAATTTTAACTTCAACTCCCTCCCGTCATAATAATATTTATTAAATATTTATTGAAGGATATTTGCACGGTGTTAACCGCTTCTATTTTCATATATATATATATATATATATATATATATATATATATATTTGGTTTTGAATTGGTAACATTTTTCTAAATATGTTTTCGATAAAAAAATGCTACCAATTATAATTAGTATTACCAAAAATTAGATTTAGTTAATCTGACTTAAGAAAATAATAAAGAACTAAAATTGCATATTTAGCATCTTACAACAAAAAGACAATTTATTTAGGAAAATAAATGTAAGAGGGTTAGCTGCATATATCATTTATTATATTTGTTCTTTTATTCTTGATGTTAGTAAATGAAATATTTTAATGAAAATTTTCCCAAACATCCTATTTTTGAATGTTATCCATATAATTTTAAATATGGTCTTGAATATAATTTCGTCATAAACTTTCTTTGTTTCTCAAGTTACCCATTTTGTTACATACATGCATTAAACTTGTTTGGTTCTTTAATTCAAGACACCCTACAAATCATGTCTCCAAATCACATGAAGAAAACCTTATTCTGAATACAAAATTTTGGGTTTCAATTTCTAACAAATGCACAATTCCAATGTCTACATCTTAGCTGGCTATTTCATATAATAGAGTAATGAATGTTTAGATATGCATCAAGATAAGATATTTTTTAATGTGAAGAACAAATTTGATGCACGATTCAATAATGTGGCTTCTTCCACAATAATTTAGATGGTGAAAGAAAGGAGGATATTGATTATAATATCATACTATTGTGAAGTTGTCCATTGCAATAATTTCAAAATTTATGTGTCATTTTGTTTAAAACTTTGTATTAAGACATATTTTTATAGCTTAAGTAGTTGAAATGATTAACTAATAATTTATTAAAATATATATATAGTGTTCAGTAAATTCACATTGAAAATTAGATAATAATAATGATGCTAAAATATCATAAATAGAGAGAGTATCAAAATGCAGTCAATATGCAAATTAAAAATATTGAAACAAGAAATTAAAAATATAACTTTGTTCTAATGTTAATGTGAACCAATGCCTGAGCCTCCGCCTGATGAGCATGCTCCGGACGACAGAGCTAATTTGGACGAGAAGCAACAGGATATGAGGGGTTCACCCTCTGAGAACAAGGTTTCTTTGCAGGTCGATGCTGGGGTCGTTCTGGGCCATGTCGATGCGCCTCCGCCGGTTGTCCACTCCTCCGCCGCTTGCTCCCACGCACAAGGTGATCCGGAAGACTTCAGCTGCAAAATTGAGGAAATTGCGCCGGATGAGTAACTTTGCCCTCCCCTCCTGTCTTTTTGTTATTTCTCTGCCCTCTTTGAGGGATTGCTTGGTCGCCTTGTTAGTTCTTTTTTGTATATGTCCAATCTCAGACACTACAGTGGTCCAGTACAGTCAGAGTCCAATGCAACAGATATGCAATGTAATTGTGTCTAGTGTCCAGTCAAAAACATATCAGTTCGATCCCCTGCGTGGGATTTTTTTAGATTATGGCTCCTATGGCTGGTTTCCCTCCCGTTGGGCAGCCCAATATCAGTCTCTGTCAGTTAAAATGCTTCCCGATAGGCAATGTTTTGGCTTCGGCCAGGTGTACATTATTTTCCTTTAATTAATAGATTACTCTAATTTAGAAAAAAAAAAATGTTAATGTGAACCACCGTATTGGAACAGCAAGATGAACATTTAAATTATTTGTGATTTTAAAAATACTATTGTATTGGAATGTATAAATTTATGGTCAATTATTTTTTCTCATTACTTTTCCATTTCCACTAACCAATTGATTGCTTACTTTATTTTATTTTTTGGATAAGGATAATGTTTTTTACAAATTGTATTATAAAAAAATCACTGCAACAATAAAAAATTTAAATAATATTATTTACTTTCATCTTGTAACAGTCTCATTAAGATTAACTAGTAGGTACTAGTTAAAAGACAATTATTATTTTACTTTTGGTAAAAGACTTGAGACATTGTTTTGGATAAAAAACATGGAATTAATTATGTTAAATGAAATTTATTAAAATAGGAGGTTAGAAAATGAAAAGGAAATATTTAAAAAGTTGTTGTAAAATTTTTCTAAGAATAGGAGGTGGTTGGGGACAATTGGGAGATACAGTTACCCACCCCTTGAGGATAAAAAGAGAATCCTGGAAAGGGGTGGGGGTTCTGTGAATTTTGGAAAAAAGGGAGGAGGCAATTTCTTGAGCTGGAAGGGTCCAGTGGAAATTAGCTTACTGAAACTCCTGAGAGTCCAGATATTCTATTGGTGACTGGATTGGCCATCCAGAGGTCACAGCAGAGGCATCTCCACTGTTAACCCATGGCACCGTCTAGATTCTGGAGCTAGGGGGCAAGTGGAAGACGTAATAGCCTCCCTTGAAGGTTAGGAGGACATCAGTTGAAAAGATTTCCTAAACTCAAATAAGTATAATCTGAGTGTTTTTGTAAAAAGCATTTATAAGTTTTTCTGAGTATTATTATTAATCAGATATATATAAGTTTTCTGAGTGTTATTGTGAATTAGAGAAATATATATATGGGTCTTTGAGTTTTGATGATAAACAGAAATATAGTATCTGAGAGACCTAGTTAACCAGTTATATATATATTTCAGCATATTATAGCTAACTAAGTAAATATCTTTGAATGTTACTGCTTAACAGATGAGCGATTTCTAAGAGTTCTGCGCAAACTAGAAAATGATTTTAAAGGCACCAACAACTAGAAAAAAAAAAAAACTAGTTTGGTGTTAATATAAATAAGTCATGAAGAATCTGTTACACTTTAATATTTCTTTCTATGCTAAAGTTTCTAAATGATACTATAAACAATTTCTTGCCATTCTGAACTACTAGAACATCTGTTAAAATGGGTAAGTATGCAGGAAACGATTTTGTTGGAGAACCTTCTATGTATTTCTTGAAATAAAGAACATGAATACCAGCGCACCAGAAATCTGAGAAGGAAATAAACAATATTCCTATTCATTTAGCATGAAATGATAGCCTGCGAGTTGCATGAGAACTTTATTCTTTAGTATACTTGACCCAATATCGTGTGGCGAAAAGGAAAAAAATAGCTACAGTAGCATTAAAAGACAGAAAATAAAGCAGTAACCGTATTCTCTTAAGATTACCTAACGAAAGAGAAAAGCTCTTTGCTCTAGGGTTAATGCAGAAATTAACCGAAAAAAAAAAAAAAAAGGAAACTAGAGCATAACAGAACTCATTGAGTAATCTTTTTGTATATAACTTTCGTACATAATAAAAAAAATGGGTAACCCTGATTAACATTACATGCAGACGATCCAGCACTAGAGTTCCTCATTATAATAATTTCAAGCATAAGAGGTCACGCTTTTAACACAGTTAGCCACTGTATATTGCGCATTGACTTTAATCTTACAAGCAAACCTAGTCAAATATTATTATCAGACCCATTTTGAAAAATATGTTGAAAATATAACAGTACAGTTCAGAAATACATCAGAAATTAACCATGGACAAAACCCCAATGCTATCAGTCTACTTCTGGAGGCACCGATATCCACCTAGCTAACTTTAAGGAGACAAGCCTAGCAAAACTAGTTCAATAGCTCAAGCTTTAACTAAACCCATGTCGACCAAGGTTCGAGCCAAAATAAATCCTGCAAACCGCGAAGGGGTGAGCAGAAGAGGGAAGCACCCTTGACAGGGTTAAATACCTGTGCAGGAGGGACACTTATTTTAGTCGAAAATCTCGCTTGGGACAAAAGGACCAAGAATCAAACTCGACCAGAAGGTTGTGAATCTACATACCTACCACAAAGAAAAGCGATCAGGACCGTAAACCCCATTATAAGGGATTTGAGAAGTGCTATTATCACACAAATCACAGTGCCTACTTCAGGGAGGGGAAATTACCTGGCAAGAGGTTGGACTCTTTCTCCCTTTTTTCCTGTGACACCAGTGAGGAGAAAAAGATTAGAATACTGCTCAAAAAATAAACGAGAATTATACAGAACAAGGGTTGCAGAGGTCGAAACTGAAAAGACCTAGTTGGACGAAGGAGGTATGGGTTTCTTACCGTAGTCTTGAGGAAGAAGGGTACCGGTTGGTAGACTTTCCACCAGCTGGCTGAAGAAACATTATGGGTAGCCAATCTGAATAAACACTCAGAATGAGCCCAAACATCAGTAAACGAATAAACAAAAAACAAGCATTCGCCAACAGAAGGTAAATAAATATAAAGCATAACGAGACAGTAAAACCCACAGCCATTTACCTGGTAATCGTGTTCCAGTATAAATATACTCCAGGGTGGAGCTTGCTAGGCCTGACCATCGAAAAAAAACTAGACTGTAAGTCTTAGTGTTGAGAGTGCCGAGCAGTATTCCAGGTGGCTCAAAACTTCGCTTAACACCCAGATTGCAGTCAGAGTGAATGACGGAGGGGCTGGGTATCCAAGGAGTTGCACAGCCAAATCTGGCGGGAGAATCAAAGCCTACCAAAGGTGAAGGGAGCTACCAACCGGATGGAAGGAATGGATGTTCCACCAGGTGGCGCATAGCATATCCCAAGAAATCTGAAAATATGTCCATAATAAATTGCACATGCAAGGTCTGTTGCCATTTCACTCTTATCCATGCGTTAACCATAATGAGTTTCTCTAAGGATGTCCATCAGTACATTAGTTACAACCAGATTTACATCTAAACGTTAATGCACTGGAGAATATTGGTATGTGGCGGACCCTTCGAGTATACAAAAGAATTGATAAAATATTTATAAAATGCATAACCTTTGAGAGCTTGGGTTAGTACTCGAGACATAAATTAAGACAGAAATTCGATAATGCTTGTACTGTCAACTCAGTAAATGATTCATCTCCTTGCTTTAATTACTGTGTAGAGAAAAATTAATCTCTTCGTTGGTATAGTTAAACGAAAAAAAATTTTATGGTGAATTTTTTGTGACAAGTGGTATCAGAGCCAAGTTGCTACACTGGAATCCTAAGGGGTCCACTAACAGTGAAGCTGTGTATGTGAATAGTGCACTAAGAGCAAGCAAGATAATCTGAGAGAAGAGGCAGCAATGCAGTCACAACCAGAGGAAATCCCAGCTTCTACAGTTATGAATCTGGAAATGTGGGTTCAATTAACTGTAGAACAACATCAAAAAACGAGTCGACTGTTGGAGGAACAGCAGTAGCAAACTACATTCCTGCTGAGTACAGTACAAAATTTGCAAGAAGAAATGTTAAGAGTCTGGAGGGACAATGAGAGATTGTTAGAGGATCAAGAAAACATCCTGAAAAGTTTATCTGACAAGAAAAACCAGGAAATGGGACATCCCAATACGGAAAAAGAACTATCCACAGAACAAGAAGAAAAGCAAACCAAAAATGATACTACTGGCAGGAATGAAAAGAGCCCCTCTCAAAGGAGTAAAAACAGAAATTATAATGAGGCAGAATCAGGCAATCTATCCGATCAGCAAGATCATAAAAGGCAGAGAGTGGAACTGCAAGGGGAATTTCGTAAAATTAAGCCACCAACCTTTGACAGTGAGGTGGAAGAGGTGGCTAAAGCTTGGTTAATCAACATAAACAAGTATTTTTAGGTATATGAGTATAGAAGCAATTTGAAGGCCAGATTGGCTATTTATCAGCTACGGGAAAAAGCCACCCTGTGGTGGGAGGAGGTGAAAAACGTACGAAGCCTAGATCAGCGAGATATCACCTGGGAATAGTTTCAGTAATACTTTAAGGATAAGTATTTAACGGAGAGATTTTATGATGACAAAGCGAAGGAATTTCATGACCTTCGACTGGGGCATATGACCATGGATGAATATGTTACAAAGTTCACCTCCCTGTTACGTTACATTCCTTACCTTCGGGAGGAAAAAGACAAGGTGCAGAGGTTTTTAAGCAGTTTACCTGCCCCAATGAGGGAGCGGATAGAATTTGTCAACCCACAAACCATGGATGAGGAAATCCGTAAAGCAAGAATGTGCTACCAGCAGAATAAGGCCAAGGGGGATGGTGGGAAAGGTTGGCAGCCAATGAAACACAAGAAAAGTAATTCTACTTTTAAAAATGGTAAAAGAAGTAACACAAAAGGCTCAGCACGGAATGTTGTTGGCAAGCATTTTGGTAAAACCATCAAAGGATCAAGTGGCCAGTGAAGGAGAAACCCGCTGAAGCTTCCAGCAAGTCGGAGCAAGGACAGAATTCTAAACCTCCTCTACAGTGCTAGGGCTGTGGGGAGGCTCATTATTACAAAACTATCCCCAACGACACAAAAATGAAGCTGTAGAAAATTTGAAGGAGGCGTCTATAGTGGGTGACGTGGCGCGAAATATACCTCGCATTAATGCAGCCTTGGAAGATCGACAGGCTGATTTTCAGCCCACCATGATTGAATTGGAAGGTACTATACTAACTAAACCTGTTTCTATTTTAATAGACCCTGGAGCAAGTTTAAGTTATGTAAGTCCTAAAATAGTGGAATTATGCAAACTAAAAGAACATAAATTTAAGAACTCATGGTTAGTTCAATTAGCTACTGGGGCAAATCATAAAGTCACTGCAAAAATTCCTAATTGTATGCTGGAAGTGGCAAAACAGCAGATACAGGTAGATTTGAATATATTACCATTAGGATCGTATGATGTGTTACTGGGGATGGACTGGTTGGAGAAAAATTGGACAATTGTGGACTGCAAAGAAAAGACAATCTACTACAGAATGCATGATGGCACGCGTAAATAAATCAAAGGAGTTAAAAATCCTGTACAATTACGCCCCATAACAACATCTCAAATGGGAAAATGTGTCAGAAAAGGGTGTCAGTTGTATGCAATTCAAGTAGGATATGCACACTCCAAGGACAAGGCTTCAATTATAGAAGATATTCCTGTAGTACAGGAATTTTTGGATGTATTTCCAGAAAATATTCCAGGTTTGCCACCCAAGAGGGATATTGACTTCACCATTGAATTGTTGCCTGGAGCCTCTCCGGTGTCAAGAGCACCTTATAGAATGAGTGTACCAGAACTAACTGAGTTAAATATACAGCTGCAAGAATTGATGGATAAAGGGTATATTCGCCCAAGCGTGTCTCCTTGGGGAGCGCCAGTTCTTTTTGTTAGAAAAAAATATGGAACCTTATGCATGTGTATGGACTACCGGCAACTGAACAAGCTGACTGTTAAGAATAAATACCCTCTACCCAGAATTGATGATTTATTTGATCAGGTAAGAGGTGATAAAGTGTTCTCTAAAATAGACTTGAGGTTTGGATATCATCAGATTCGAATCAAGGATGAGGATATTTTCAAAACTGCGTTCTGCACCAGATATGGGCATTATGAGTTTGTGGTATTGCCTTTCGGATTGACAAATACGCCAGAAACCTTTATGAGGTTGATGAATGGCATTTTTCATCAGTTTCTAGATCGCTTTGTACTGATCTTCATTGATGACATATTGATTTACTCAAAGAGTGAGGAAGAACATAAGGAACATTTGAGAATAGTATTGGAAATGCTGAGAAAGCATCAGCTTTATGCTAAATTCAGCAAGTGCGATTTCTTTAAATCAGAAATCCAATACTTGGGTCATGTTGTGACAGCTGAGGGAATAGTTGTGAATCCTGAAAAGATTAAAACTATCATGGAATGGCAAGTACCACAAAATGTGGCAGACATTAGATCATTTATGGGTCTGGTGGGATATTACAGGCGGTTCATCGAAGGGTTTTCTAAGATTGCCTATCCTATTACGTCCTTGCAAAAGAAAGGCAAGCCTTTCAAATGGACGAAGGAATGCCAGGACAGTTTTGAAAATATGAAACAGCTTCTTACCACAGCACCAGTTTTGAGGGTGGCTGACCCCAATAAAGATTATGTGGTGTGTACTGACGCCAGCAAGGAAGCATTTGGTGCAGTATTAACTCAAGAAGGAAAGGTAATAGCATATGAGTCCAAGAAGCTGAAAGAATATGAAAAAAAATATTCTGCCTACGATTTACAGCTTACCACAGTAGTTCATGTTTGTACTTCAAACCAACCATAGCAGCCTGACCAATTATTTCAGGAAAGCAGATTTAAACTCTCGACAGGCCAGATGGAATGCCTTATTGAGTAAATTTGACATGGATATACAACACGTTAAAGGAAAAGAAAATAGTGTTGCAGATGCTCTGAGAAGAAAATTGCATGGAATTTATGCAATGTATTTCAGTCAATCAGAAAGCTGACTGTTAGATCAGTTAAAAGAAGAAGCCCAGAAGGACCCTGAATACGAATTCCTATGGCAAAAAATGGAGGATGATAGGAAGCAAGGCATATCATCAGAATGGGGAAGAAATGAAGATCAAGTGATAACCTTTCGCGGAAGAATCTATGTGTCGAATCGGGTGAACCTTAAGGAGTTGATTCTTAATGAGTTCCATCGCAGTAATTATGCTGGCCATCCGAGATATCAAAATATGCTCACTGCAATAAGAAAAGTATATTATTGGCCAGGTATGCGTAAGAATATTGCAGAGTATCTAAGCAAATGTTTGGAATGCCGGCAGGTTAAGGTGGAGCATCAACACCCTGCTGGGCTATTACAGCCCATACCTATTCCTGAGTGGAAATGGGATGACATCTCCCCAGATTTTATCATAGGTATACCCCGGACCAAGAGGCAAAATGATTCGATTATGGTAGTGGTGGACAGGTTAAGTAAATCTGCCCATTTCATACCTGTGCAGTCCACTTACAAAACTGTACAGATAGCAGATATATTTATGAAGGATATTTTTAGACTGCATGGCATACCCAAGACGGTGATATCAGATCAAGATGTCAAGTTTACATCTGCATTTTGGAAGACCTTGTTCTCTGGATTGGGAACACAGATACACTTTAGCACAGCATATCACCCTCAAATGGATGGACAAATAGAATGGGTAAACCAAGTTCTGGAGGATATGTTGCGCACGTATGTAATGTAGCAGCCAGCTAAATGGGAAGATTATCTGCATCTTGTGGAATTCGCGTATAATAACGGATACCAAGAATTGCTTAAAATGAGCCCCTTCAAAGTGTTATATGGAAGGCAGTGTCGTACACCTATAAACTGGAGTAGTCCCGAGACAAAATTGTTGTTAGGACCGGAGATGTTGGCTGAAATGGAAGCTAAAGTAAAAAGGATAAGGTAGAATCTGAAGGCTGCATAGGATAGACAAAAGACTTATGCAGATAAGAAAAGATCCTACCATGAGTTCAGGGTAGGAGACCATGTTTACGTAAGAATTAAGCCAAAAATAAGCACTTTGAGGTGGACCTCTTGTGCCAAATTGGCTCCTCCATATTGTGGCCTTTCCAAATAATGGAAAGAGTGGGACCGGTAGCCTATAGATTGGCCTTGCCCAGCCATATACAAGTACAAAATGTGTTCCATGTATTCTTGTTAAAGTGATATGTACATGATGAGAAACATGTAATTCATTGGTAGAATGTTCAGGTAAAAAAAAAAATCCTAGCTGGAAAATTGATTACTATATAACAGTACTAACTGAGAACATTTTCTTTTCAGGTAGAACCAGACAGAGAATTTCTGGTCGAGCTGCTACGCATACTTGATCGAAGAGAGATATAACTCCGCAAAAGAGTAGTTGTCTAGGTGAAAGTGCAGTGGAAGCACTTTGGACCAGACGAGGCTACTTGGGAGGATGAAATATTTATGCAAGAGGCTTACCCAAATCTTTTCGCAGAGATGAGCTGAAAACACCGAGGACGGTGTTACTCTTACGGGGGAGATGTAACAGTCTCATTAAGATTAACTAGTAGGTACTAGTTAAAAGACAATTATTATTTTACTTTTGGTAAAATACTTGAGACATTGTTTTGGATAGAAAACAAGGAATTAATTATGTTAAATGAAATTTATTAAAATAGGAGGTTAGCAAATGAAAAGGAAATCTTTAAAAAGTTGTTGTAAAATTTTTCTAAGAAAAGGAGGTGGTTGGGGACAGTTGGGAGATACAGTTACCCACCCCTTGAGGATAAAAAGAGAATCCTGGAAAGGGGTGGGGGTTTTGTGAATTTTGGAAAAAAGGGAGGAGGCAATTTCTTGAGCTGGAAGGGTCCAGTGGAAATTAACTTACTGAAACTCCTGAGAGTCCAGATATTCTGTTGGTGACTGGATTGGCCATCCAGAGGTCACAACAGAGGCATCTCCACTGTTAACACGCGGCACCGTCCAGATTCTGGAGCTAAGGGGCAAGTGGAGGATGTAATAGCCTCCCTTGAAGGTTGGGAGGACATCAGTTGAAAAGATTTCCTAAACTCAGATAAGTATACTCTGAGTGTTTTTGTAAATCAAAAGCATTTATAACTTTTTCTGAGTATTATTGTTAATCAGATATATATAAGTTTTCTGAGTGTTATTGTGAATTAGAGAAATATATATATGGGTCTCTAAGTGTTGATGATAAACAAAAATATAGTATCTGAGAGACCTAGTTAACCAGTTATATATATATTTAAGAATATTACATATAACTAAGTAAATATCTTTGAATGTTACTGCTTAACAGATGAACGATTTCTAAGAGTTCTGTGCAAACTAGAAAGTGATTTTAAAGGCACCAATAACTAGAAAAAAAAAAACTAGTTTGGTGTTAATCTAAATAAGTCATGAAGAATCTGTTACACTTTAATATTTCTTTCTATGCTGAAGTTTCTAAATGATACTAGAAACAATTTCTTTCCATACTGAACTACTAGAACATCTGTTAAAATGGGTAAGTATGAATGAAACGATTTTGCTCGAGAACCTTCTATGTATTTCTTGAAATAAAGAACGTGAATACCAGTGCACTAGAAATATGAGAAGGAAATAAACAATATTCCTATTCATTTAGCATGAAATGATAGCCTGCGAGTTGCATGAGAACTTTATTCTTTAGTATACTTGACCCAATATCGTGTGGTGAAAAGGAAAACAATAGCTATAGTAGCATTCAAAGAGAGAAAATGAAGCAGTAACCGTATTCTCTTAAGATTACCTAATGAAAGAGAAAAGATCTTTGCTCTAGGGTTAATGTAGAAATTAATCGAAAAAGAAAAAAAAAAAAAAAATAGAGCATAACAGAACTCATCAAGTAATCTTTTTGTATATAACTGTCGTACATAATAAAAAAAAAGGGGTAACCCTGATTAACATTACATGCAGACGATCCAGCACTAGAGTTCCTCATTATAAGAATTTCAAGCATGAGAGGTCACGCTTTTAACACAGTTAGCCACTGTATATTGTGCATTGACTTTACTCTTACAAGAAAACTGGGTCAAATATTATTATCAAACCCATTTTGAAAAATATGTTGAAAATATAATAGTACAGTTCAGAAATACTTCAAAAATTAACCATGGACAAAACTCCAATGCTATCAGTCTGCTTCTGGAGGCAACGTTAGCCACCTAGCTAACTTTAAGGAGTCAAGCCTAGCAAGACTAGTTCAACAGCTCAAGCTTTAACTAAAGCCATGTTGACCAAGGTTCAAGCCAAAAGAAATCCTACAAACCACGAAGGGGCGACTGGAAGAGGGAAGCACCCTTGACATGGTTAAATACCTGTGCAGGAGGGACACTTATTTTAGTCGAAAATCTCGCATGGGACTAAAGGACCAAGAATCAAATGCAACCGGAAGGTTGTGAATCTGCATACCTTCCACAAAGCAAAGCGATCAGGACCGTAAACCCCATTATAAGGGATTTGAGAAGTTCTATTATCACACAAATCACAGTGCCTACTTCAGGGAGGGGAAATTACCTGGCAAGAGGTTGGACTCATTCTCCCTTTTTTCCTGTGACACCAGTGAGGAGACAAAGATTAGAATACTGCTCGAAAAACAAATGAGAATTATATAGAACAAGGGTTGCAGAGGTCGAAACTGAAAAGACCCAGTTGGACGAAGGAGGTATGGGTTTCTTACCGTAGTCTTGAGGAAGAAGGGTATCGGTTGGTAGACCTTCTGCCAGCAGGCTGAAGCGACATCGTGGGTAGCCAATCTGAATAAACACTTGGAATGAGCCCAAACATTAGTAAACGAATAAAAAAAAACAAGCATTCGCTAACAGAAGGTAAATAAATCTAAAACATAACAAGACAGTAAAACCCACAGCCATTTACCTGGTAATCGTGTTCCAGTATAAATATACTCCAAGGCGGAGCTTGCTAGGCCTGACCATCGAAAAAAAACTAGACTGTAATTCTTAGTGCTGAGAGCGCCGAGCAGTATTCCAGGTAGCTCAAAACATCGCTTAACACCCAGATTGCAGTCAGAGTGAATGATGGAGGGGATGGGTATCCAAGGAGCTACACAGCGAAATCTGGCGAGACAATCAAAGCCTACTAAAGGTGAAGGGAGCTGCCAACCGGACGGAAGGAATGGATGTTCCGCCAGGTGGCGCATAGCATATCCCAACAAATCTGAACATAGGTCCATAATAAATTACGCACGCAAGGTCTGTTGCCATTTCACTCTTATCCATGCGTTAACCATAATGAGTTTCTCTAAGGATGTCCATCAGTACATCACTTACAACCAAATTTATGTCTAAACATTAATGCACTGGAGAAGATTGGTACGTGGCGGACCCTTCGAGTATACAAAAGAATTGATAAACTATTTATAAAATGCATAACCTTTGAGAGCTTGGGTTAGTACTCGAAACAAAATTAAGACGGAAATTCGATAATGCTTGTACTGTCAACTCAGTAAATGATTCATCTCATTGCTTTAATTACTGTGTAGAGCAAAATTAATCTCAGTAAATGATTCATCTCCTTGCTTTAATTACTGTGTAGAGAAAAATTAATCTCTTGGTTGGTATAGTTAAACGAAAGATTTTTTTATGGTGAATTTTTTGTGACACATCTTGATTTAAAAACACATTGATGATGCTTTTAAAAAATGACTTACTATAGTCTACATTCATCTTGATCTTTATATTTGGTAGTATGATCTCATGGAAATTTTGGCTTTGAAGTTTTATTTATTTTAAGAACATTGAAAATTTTGTTGGGTTTTAATGAAGATGCGAAAATTCAAGGAACATGGAAATGGGTATAACTATTTTCATCATTTGGTACTAACATGCTATGAAGAATTTAAATTTGAAGTTGTATTAGTTATAAAAGAAAATTAGATAAAAATGTTTTGAATGCTATGAGAAATTCCATCTTAACTTCGGATCTATCAAGGGAGAGAGGATCAAATCTCTTTTCATTCTAAAATAGGTTTGGATTTAAACTCAAATGGTCAACACTTAACACTTAGTATATCTAGAGTTAAGATAGATATAGACTAATAACATTCAAAATTACAATAGTAAAATTTTATTTTCACAATAATTACCTAATATCCAAAATTTAAGCTTCACAAAAAAGAAAATACAAAAATTTCACCTTAAACACTAATAAAAAAAAACTGAAATCTCTGAATATATGAAAAATGTATAATTACAAATATTATAAAGTAAAACTGTGTGACAACCCATAAAACCATTGTATTAGCCACAATAATTTCAATTATGGGTTGTGAAGTGTAGGTTCATTTATTGAATCATGATGAGAAACAAGAGCGTTCATACATGGGCAGAAAAATATAAAAAATAAGGAAAAACACAATACACCAAGTTGCATAGAATAAACAGCCTTTATAATCATGGAATTATACTTTATCATGACGTACACAACCATCACTAAGACTCCCCAAAACTATAGTGCACACCATGACATATACATAGTATCAACCCTAGAATCCCTAGCCATTGTATGTGGTGTATATACATGAATTTGTCTTTAAAAATCATATATATATATAGAAAATTTAACAACTTATTTAATATAAAAAATGTCCAAAATTAAGATTTGTTTCCCTTAAAAAAAAAGCACATAAATTTTGTGTTTAATAAAATATAACTCAAAATTAAAAACTAAGAATATTATCTCCAAATACATGGCTTCCCACATCTAAGATATCAGCACCATGCCTGTCAAAGGATTGGCACCATGCCTTTCAAGGGCTTCACATTCCTGACTTCACGCTGCATCATCTATGATTCAAAATCGTGAAGCTGCAACCACAATTAACCATAGAGAATTGAAGAAATCAAAATTCCCTTGGTGCCGAAAACTGAAAATTTAGATTACTTATATATATACCGTAGTATAATCCTTTGGTGTTTTGAGGGCTTTGGACCTGATTCTCTTTAGATCCAATTCCACATTTGGCAGGACATTCATCGCACATGCGTCGTCATCATGGGATGAATCCTTGGTATCACAATACCTTTTCAGTCACGAGATCAAATTCCCCATTGCAACATGGGATGAATCCTTGGTATCACAATACCTTTTCAGTCACGAGATCAAATTCCCCATTGCAACAGGTATAACTCGCTTCCATGCTTCCATTTGCAACACGTATACCCTTGCTTCCATTCTTCCATTTGCAACACATATACCCTCACTTCCATTCTTCCATTTTCAACATGTAGACCCACTCGCTTCACTCTTCCATTTTCCTTTTTCTGTGAATGCAAAGCTTGAGTTTCTAGCAAATGGAGAATTAATAGCAAACAAATAAAGACTTTAATATTAATGCACCATCCAATTGGATAATTTGTGGCAAACTATCTTGTAGTTTGGTAAAATTACAAAACGATATACTTAGTACTTGTATTAGAATTGGAAAAATTCATCTTTTCAATACTTATATTAGAATTGGAAAAATTCATCTTTTCAATATGAGCTTCAATGTGGGATATAAAATTTATGTATCTCTCACTACTTTTTACACTTAAATAAAATTGGTAGCATTATTTTCCATTATATAATAAGAGTATAGCGTAGGTTTCAGCACTATATTATTTTAGATATTATTTTTGGGATTCAATTGCGTTAAGTGAGTCATTTATCTATGACCATTTCCATGAGAGGTAGTCGTAACTGCATTATATTAGATATCATTTTTGGGATTCAATAGTGTTAAGTGAGTCATTATCTATGACCATTTTCATAGGAAGTAGTCGTAAGTCACTAATTTCTCATGATTTTTGAATATTCCACTTAGCACTCATGATTTTTCCCTTCTTAAAATTTGTTATCTTATTTAAAAATAGGAAGAAGGACTATAATTCATGAAGATTAAAATAATAGAAAAAGGAAAAAAAATAAAAAATAAAAAAGTAAAATAAAAATGTTATAAAATTAACAATAAAACATAGTAACTAATAGAATAGAAATGAAAGTTACTAAACAATTAAGACCTCAACAAATCACTTTACAAATAAATCAATTTCAATAATTAAAAAGAATTTGTATTAACTTTATTATTTTTTTCGTAAAAACAAACTGAATGTTGATACCATGCCCTGCTGCAGATATAATAATAGATATATGAAAAAAAAACGAGTTCAACCAGAAAAAACCTGGTCCTAACATTTAATTTAATGAGCCCTATTGAACCCCTATTTAATTTTATGTTCATTCACATTTCAGTTTTACATAGCGGAGCCCGGCTAATTTTTTTTCTGGATTACCTACCGAAACAATTTTTCATATATAGTAAAAACACATCTATTATCTCCTGTCGACACCTCTACGATGAAATCGGGATAGTTAACACGCGACATGAGTCAGATGCTCTTCTCGGATTACCCGGAAGCGATGTTGACTCAAACACCAACCGCGTTCACACATTACAATTCCTTTACGAGATCCCCTACGCTCATCGATTCAACATAGACATTCAATAACTGGAAGATCCAAATGGTCTCTGTCAGTTCCCCATGAACAAATTTGAGTCAGATATCGTAACCCTAGCTCTCTCCATAGACTGTCACATGCATGATGTTTGAAACGGTCCATTCTGAAGTCTGCAACATTGAACGCTAAAACATGTTTGAGCCACGGCAATTTCTATGAAATAAATATATATATGTTCTCTCCCGTGTGCTCTACGAACAAAGTCTCCCTTCATAGTCCATACTCCAATTAATTTGAATTCAATTCCATATTCAGATTTATTCACCACTTTAGATCTTGAAACCCGGATCGGCCTCCCCTCCCCTTCTCCGTCATGTATTTATAGACCATGCCCCTTTGTGAGTATTGTATATGCATGAAATAGTTTAAGTGCAAGTGAAAATCACCCTACAGAGCATTTCTGCCACAATGTTTGTTGTATCAAGCCAATAGCTAGGAAGAATCCATCATTATTCAGCAACCATTCAGCAAGTGATATCCGATTAAGGGCATACAAATTGCCATTCCTGGCACATCGTTTTCAACAAACAAAAGTAAATTGATAATGTCATTGCCCATGCAAATGAAAATCAGTGTGTCTGTTATTGTAGATTTTGTTCTCACCTTATTTTTTATGGCATTGTTGTTTAAGGAAGTCTCCGCCACATGCAGGCAAATGCATGGGATCACTGATAAAAAAATGAATGTTCACTCTTCTGTTGAAGTTGCGGTGGCAGTAAAAGGTTTAGCTGTATGGCAGTCACTTCCAGATGGTCAACCCAACATCCATGTTACAAAACCGCCACCACCACCTCAAAGCAGTATTGTTGGTCACTCCTTCGAAGATGGGTTAACCAGAAAATCATGCGGGCCTCATCACGACAATAATGTTCCATGCCCAGCCAGTCTACGAAGCAGTGTTGTTCGTTCCTAGTTCGAGGCGGGGTTGGCCAGAAAATCTTGCGGGCCTCATCACAACAAAAATGTTCCATGTCCACCAGAGAAGGACAAGATGAAGGTGAATGGCAACGCAGAGATAACGAGGAATAGTCAGACTTCCACTGATGCTGGATATAACAAATCAGCAGATACGCCCATTGTCAAACCCAGCGCCTTCTCGCACTAGTATATAAAACCTAGGGCGTTCTCTCACTAGTATAATATTGTGATCTTTTGCGTGCTCTCGTTCGTCGTAGGATATATCTTGATCTTTATAGTATTTACTTTCATGTTCCGATACATCAGTTACCTATTCCGCAATGTACTATAATTTTGTTTTCTTTTGATTGTAATGGATTATTTGTTGGAATAATCTAGGCACAGAGCATTTTTTTTTAAGTATACTGAAAGAGGCTGAGTTGCCAATATTTTCTTTTGGGTTACTACAACGCATATTTGTTTCAGGAAACTGATCTCTGCTTCTAAGTCTTATACTTAAAATTTAAAATCGACCTTATAAGGTTAGCTGGGCATATAATAATACTAAATATGTGTATAAAAGTGATGTGGGAGGTATTTAAGTTATATTATAATAATGCTATTTTAATTATTAGATTGAATATTTAAAAAAATAAATATTTCTGCAATTTTAGTGTATTAGTAAAGTCAAATATATACAACATTTTATATATTAAATTTTCAAAATTAAAGTTTACATATTTTAGGGTTTGAAATATTCACTATCAAATATTGTTTATGTGATTTATTATAAAGCTCTATTGCAAAAATCAATATGAGTCAGATAAAAATCAATATCAATCACAAAAAGTCTGATTAAATTAAAAAACAATGATCATTTATTATCTATTATATAATAAAAAATAATAATTTTTAATTTAATTTTTATAAAAATTATAAAAATTCTGAGTGATAAGTTTATATTACTATGTTTAAATTTAAAAAAAAAATATTATTTTAAAAATTAAATAAAAAATTAAATTAAGAAATTATAAACAAAATAATTACTTTTAATTAAAAAGTTAAAATATCTCTTTATTTTAATATATGTAATGAAAAAAAACCTAAAATTGATAAAATAAGAGCAAATTGTTATGAGCTTGAACGTGAAACATGATATTGATGTACCAACCTTTCTCGATAAAATTATGGCGACGTGTTTTTATGTCATCAAACTTATGGCAACTTTTCGATTTTTTGTAGAGATTTTAAGTAAAAACGTGAAATTCTAAAGGAATTGGAACTTTGTTATTAGAACTTTGTTATGATATTTCAAATTTAGTTAAATTGAATGCTAATCATTATTATGAATGATAATTTTAACTATTTTATTTAAAGATAAAGCTAAAAAAAATATTGATAAGATTCAAGAAAACCCACCATTTCAACGTTGATTCTGTTAGATATTTGGAAATTCAGTTGAGCTACTTTTATTTAAAAATAAATAAATAAATAAAAAATCAACCAAAACCAATATTTCAAAGTTGATTTTTTTAGGTATTTAAAAATTTGTTTTTCTATTTATTTGTGTCAAAAGACTTACCTATTTCATAGTGGGAATTAAAAAATTTGTTGTTTTTTAAATAATATTTGATGCATGGACTATTCATAGTTAAAAATATCTTACATGTTTTATTTTTCTCGAAAATAAAAGAATGACATTAAATTAGAATCATAATGTTGAAAATTATTTTTATTATTGTTTCATTTTTCCAATTTTAATACGATTTTAAAATTTGTTTAGCATGCAAGCATTTAGATAGTTTCTAGTAATAAACTATGTATACATGTGTGATATTCTATATTTAAAAGGTTGAATACATCTTCTTCGAAAATTATACAACAAAATAGGCCATTAGTGCCACAAATATCATCGGAATTTAATCTAGTGTTTTTTCGCATGTCAATTGGCATATGTGAAAGCAACATTTTCATATCTGCATCATGAATAGGGCTTCGACTAGCACTAGAAAAAATTTCATTTATTCTTGCTTCCATTTTTGGGTCTATTTGGATTTCTAGTTTTGCTCTACATTGTGCTCGGTGTTTTCCTTTTACCATGGCATCGAAAATGGCTTATTTTATGGATTTCTAATTAATGCCAAGTTGTGCTTTCATTACAAACTCTTTTGTTGCATTAATTTTCTTGCTTCCAATATGGCATTTCTTGTTGCATCTAACGTTTCTTCCATGATTGCATCTTCTTTAGCTTATAATATGGCTTCCATTATAGTGTCCTTTATTTCTTCGAATATTGCTTTAGTTATTACTTCTTGGTTTTTTACTTGAATGACTTCTTTGTTTGCTTATTTAGGAAGGCCAAATTTGGCTTATAATATTGCATCCATTATTACTTATTTGTTTGTTACCTGGATTTATTCTATTTTTATTCATAGGTAATGCCAAATGTAGCACCCCTATGGCTATGATTTTAAAACATTTATTATTTTTAGAGATGAAACTACTAGGGAACTCAATGGTGATGGAAACCATGATGAAAATTAAGCTGTGACGTAAATATTTTGTTGTTATTTAAGTTAATAAATGATTTGGTTATAAATTATTGAGGAAAGAGCACTAGAGTCTAGAAGATTTCTTTTTACTAGCTTAGAAAAATATTGTTGGTGGAAGTCCAGATGATGGACATTCCCGCAAAGTCTCCTAAAATTCCCTAGGTGAAAATAATTAAAAAGAAATTAAATTAATATAATGGGAGAGAAGGGTGTAATAAAACATAGCAGGTAAGAAAAGAATTCTTTAAGGAAAAAAAAGAATATTTTCGAAAAAAATAAACTAAAACAAAAAGGCCTAGGAAAAATTATAGGAGACATTAAGCAAGAGGATGTTGGTAGAAATTAAAGTGGAATAAAACACATCATTGTTAGGTAAACTTGACTCCGGATAGAGTCAATATTGACTAGGGTAAATGGTAGTGGTTTTGGGGCACATGGTATTGTGCACCCATGGTTTTTCAACCCATGGTATTACAAGTAATGGAGCCTATAAAATGTTGGGAAGAATTCATTGTAAGGTAGGCTTGGAGATGAGTGGTGAAGGCTCACTTCGCCAGATTGGCCAAGGTTTTGGCCAATGCTTAATGAAATTTCATTAGTTGGTTTTTGCCCCAGATTTGGGGTTTTCCCGGATAAACATTTGTGTTTATGTTTATGATTTGTTGTTGAATCTTTATGTTTATTCCTCTAGGTAAATTATTTATTATTTCTGCTGTAAATTCTAACAATTGGTATCATAGCTAAATATTGGCTTTAGAGGGATGCTTCTGTGGCCAAGGGTTTTATAGTCTGGTGGATAGAGTGTTAGCTCCTTATATTACTAGTATAGTCCCTTATTGTTGTTAGTGTAACCCCCTTATTGTTATTCTTGTACCCCTGTAACCCCCATATTGTTATTATTGTGCCCTTACATTATTCCTGTTAGGTCGGCTAGGATTACATTATGGCCCAATGGACTCCTATATATAGAGTGGAGGTTTTGTCATTTGTATCATCCAAGAATTGTTCATTTATGTAATTTATTGGAGTTTTCCCCCTTGAAGTGGCTATTTCTAAGGTGTTGATCTCTCTTTTCTTCTATTTTTTCAGCTAGTTTCACAACATTTTGTATTAGATCTTTGGATTATAGGGTTTTTCTACTCCAAACATATCATCGTGGGATTTTCACCATAACTATTTTTCTACGAAGTGTCAAAAGATGAAATTTTTAGAGTGCGAAGCCGAAATCCTGAGGAACATCGTCACAAAATTTCAGAGCTTGGTTTGCAATATTGTCAGAGATATGATCTGTGGAAGTTAGGGCATTTTGTAGGCTCCTGAACTTCACCTAAATAGGACATCGCAGAATGTTCACTATAACTCTTTTTGTACAAGGGTTCAGAAGTTGAAATTTTCACAAAGTGAAGCTAAAACACTGAGGAACCTGTTGTAAATATTTTAGATCTTGTGTCATAACATTTCGGGAGATATCATCTGTGAAGGTTAGGATTGTTTCAGGCTCTTGAATTTCATCTCAAAGCGGTGACCGTGGGAAAAACATCATAACTCTCTCTTTGAGCATCAGATTGGGATTCTGTAAAAGGTGGCCACAATCACGTGGAATGTAGTTTTGTTTATATCAATTTCATAGTTGAAGGGGGAAACAGTGACACGTGGCAAGTGGTACAAGTTATCTCTACTGAACAAATCCATAATTAGGTCATCGTAGGAGATTGTGCATACCTTTGTCTTCAAGAATTCAAATCAAGTCAGAACTGTGGCATTCGAAAGAAGATTCAGAGTGCTACTTCAAGGCTCAATTTCAGATATTGAAGATACAAAATCACAGAGATAATTGCTCCTCAAAATCACGAAAAAGGTGTGTATTTTTTTTTCAAATTGCATATATCTTGTTTGAAAAATTAGTTTTAAGTGATTCGAAAGGCCTATTGGGCATAGATATCAGTATCGGGTTCTAAAATATCTCCTAAAAATAATTTAGCACCCATTAAGCCCTTAGATTACTCTACTATGACTCATGAAGATGAAGATTTGCAACATAATCTATCAAAATTACAAGAGAAAGTGCACCAAAATTAGCACTCGCAAAGAGCAACAAAAAATGAAATGGATGTTTTGAATAAAATCATCGAAGCTAAGATTGATGGTTTGAATAAAGGCGTGGAAGCTACGATGGATGATTTGAATAATGGTATGGAATAAAAAATGGATGGTATGGAAGAAAAAATGGAAGCTTTGAAGGAAGACATGGAAGGTTTGAAGGAAGGTTTGTCAAATTTGATAGAAGAACTGATTCCTAATGACGAAAAGATAGTAGAGGAAACTCATGATGAGAAAAAAATAGATGTTAATTGAGATTTCATAAAATCTAATGTTGGATTAAAGAACCACCATATTCCAAAGATGGATATGAGGATGTTTGATGGCAAGTATCTCGTAACATGGATACTATAGATGGAGCAATATTTTGATCTCAATAATGTGCAAAACATACAAAAGGTACACATTGAAACTTTACATTTAGAACAAAAGACATTTGTATGGTATCAATGTATTTTATCTCATAAAAAAATTGTCACTTTGTCAATTTTTATGGAGCAAATGATAGCACATTATGAGGATACAAAGAGCAACACCTTCTTTAGCCAATTGATAAATCTTAGAGAAAAGGGTTCAGTGGCAGAGCACATTGAGGACTTCCAAAAATTGAATATAAGGGTAATTGATATTCCAGAGGAACACAAGATTGATGTCTTCATAGGGACTTTAAAGGATAACATCCAACATGAAGTTCACGTTTGAGAACCTGATTCATTGGAGAAGGCATTTAGGTTGGCAAGAAAAATTGAATGTAAAATTATGGCGACAAGGAAGCCTGCAACTCACATATATAAATATGGAAGTGTTGCTACTCCTAAACTTCCACAACCTACAAGGTTACACCATAACAATTGGAAGAAAAAAGAGCAAAAAGGATTTTCTACAGTTGTGATAGAAAATACACTAAAGGTCATAAGTGTGCTGAGAAGAAATTATTTTACATAGATTGTGAAGAGGAGGAAGAAAGTGAACAAGAAACTTCAAAAGAAGAGGATATACACCAAGAAGCAACCCTAGAAGAAGAAGAAATGAGTCTGACCATATCATGTAATGCATTGGAAAGAATTGCCACTCCTCAAACTCTCAAGATAGAAGGACATATCAAGAATAAAAAGGTAATAGTGTTGATTGATTCGGGTAGTACCCATAATTTTATTCATTGTAAGGTAGCCAAGGAATTGAATTGTTTCCTATACCCAACACCATAATTTCAGAAGTGAAGGTTGCAAATGGAGGAACTATAAATTTCTCTAGAAAATGCCATAATATCAAGCTAACCATGGGGGAATATGTATTGAATAGCCCAATGCTTTCCATTCCAATGGGAGGTGTTGATGTTGTACCAGGAGTACAACGGTTACAATATTTGGGGACGGTAGCTTTTAATTTTCAAGAACTTTTCATGAAACTTTTTTCGGAAGGAAAGGAAATTGAATTACGGGGTATCGCAGGGAAGCCGAGAAAGATAATAAGCTCTAATATCATGACAAAGCTTCTGAAGAAAGAACAACGAGGCATAATTGCACAATTATGCTCACCAGAAGTTCCAACATCAAAATCATCTATTTCTCCGGATCTCCAAAAAGTCTTGGACAATCATTCCAAGGTGTTTGAAACTCCCAAAGGACTCCCACCTATTCATGATCATGATCATTCTATTCATTTGATTCCAATAAGTGTTCCTCCAAACATCAGGCCTTATATATATCCTTATGTCCAAAAGAGCGAAATTGAATGTATGATTGCAGAAATGTTATAGGATGGTATAATTCAACCTAGTCAAAGTTCTTTATTTTCTCCAGTAGTATTGGTGCACAAGAAGGATGGATCATGGCACATGTGTTCGAATTATAGGGAGCTCAATAAGCTCACTATTAAAGATAAATTTCCCATTCCTATGATTGATGAATTATTGGATGAATTACATGGAGCAATTTATTTTACCAAGTTGGATCTTCATTCAGGATATCATCAAATTAGAATGAAGAGTGAAGATATTCCGAAAACAATATTTCGAACTCATGAGGGTCATTATGATTTTTGGTCAACCTTTTTGGCCCCTTTATTTCTACATTTCAAGGGTTGGTGAATTCCATTTTCAAACCCTTAGAAAATTTGTGCTAGTATTTTTTGATGACATACTAATCTAAAATAGGTCTTGGAAGGATCATGTTCAACATGTTGACATGGTGCTCAAACTATTGGAGAAACAATTTATTGCAAAAACATCCAAATTTTTCTTTGGAGTACAAGAGGTGGAATATCTGGGTCATATTGTATCTTACGAGGGTGTTAAGGTAGACCCTAACAAAATTAAATCCATTAAGGAATGGAAAGTCCCCACAACCATAAAGCAACTGCACAGATTTCTCGGGTTAACAGGGTATTATCGCAAGTTTCGTAAGAATTATTGGATTATAGCAACACCTATAACATCATTTTTCAAGAAAGATGCATTTTCATGGACTCCTGAAGCAACTAAGGCCTTTGAACATGTTAAAGAGGAAATGTGCCTAACACCAGTATTAGTTATGCCAGACTTCAAAAATAGCTTTATTGTGGAATGTGATGCCTCAGGAAATCAAATTCGTGTTGTTTTAATGCAAGAAAGAAGACCCATTGCTTTTTAAAGTCATTCAATCAAAGGAAATTATTTACAAAAGGCTATTTATGAGAAGGAAATGTTGGCAATACTACATGCACTAATTTAATGGAGACCTTAGCTAATGGGAAGAAACTTCAAGATAAATAATGATCATGATAGTATTAAACACTTTTTGGAACAAAGACTATCTTCGGAAGAGCAAAAAAAATGGGTCACAAAGATATTGGGTTATGACTTTTAAATCATCTACAAAAAAGGGAAGCTAAATGTTGTTGCATATGGACTCTCAAGAAAGGATGAAGAGGTGGAAGAATTGCATTGTGCCATTTCTATTTTCCAACCAGATTGGATAGACGAAGCAAGGGATGAATGGAAGAAGGACGAAGAAGTTTGGAGACTCATTCAAAATTTCCAGTAAGATCCTAGTACATCTGATCCATTTACTTGGAAAAATGATTCCTTATGGTACAAAGATCACTTATATATTTTCAGGAATTCCCTAATAAAAAAAAATATCCTTTTGGAATTGCACACTTCTCCTTTAGGATGAAACTAGGAATTTTTCAAAAATTACCACAAGGTGAAGAAATAATTTTTTTGGGATGGAATTAAATCTGATATTCAAAAGTTTGTGGAAGAATGTTTGGTTTGCTAGCAAAATAAAGTTGAGACAATTAAGACCCCGGGTCTTCTACAACCTTTACCCATTCCATGTCAACATTGGGCGGATATTTCAATGGATTTTATCATAGGTTTACCTATGTACGAAGGAAGGAGTGTCATCATGGTGGTAGTTAATAGACTTACCAAGTATGCGCACTTTTGTGTATTATCTAATTCATTTAAAGCAAGTACAGTTTCTACTGCATTTATGGAAACAATTCAAAAGCTACATGGAAACTCGAAGATTGTTGTAAGTGACAAAGATCCCATTTTTATAGGAAATTTTTGGACGGAATTATTTTCTTGTTTGGGTACTCAACTAGCTCAGAGCTCATCTTATCATCCTCAATCCGATGTTCAAATATAGATAGTGAATAAATGTTTGTAAGGATATCTTTGTTGTTTTGTATCTGATAAGCAAGAAAAATGGATCAAGTGGTTACCTTTCGCTGAATGGTGGTATAACACTTCCTTCCATACTACAGCAAAAATGGCCCCATTTATGGTACTTTATGGATATCATCCACCGTCCATCACATCTTCTTTAAGGGAAAATTCTAGGGTTCACGCAGTGGAGGATCACATCCAGCATCAACAAGAATTTCTCCAACTCTTAAAGGATAACCTAAATTTGGCACAAAATCAAATGAAAAAACATCTAGATCAACATTGCAGTGAGAGAATTTTTGATGTGGGAGACTAGGTATTTTTATAGCTACAACCATACAAATAAATATCCCACAAGCAAGCTAAGAAGGATAATAAATTATCGCCAAAGTACTATGGTGCTCCCTGAGGATGTTGCAAAATATTGGTACTATGGCATACAAATTGGAGCTTCCTGCTTCTTCGCGAGTGCATCCAATTTTCCATGTTTCATGCTTAAAAAATGTTATAGGGGACAAACTTCCAGTTCAAAAAATATTTCCAGAACTTGATGAGGAAGGAAAAACCATATTAGAACCTAAATCAGTCACGGAAACAAGAACTCGACAGCTACGAAATCGATCAATTTGAGAGTATCTCATCAAATGGAAGAACTTACCCACTGAAGATTCTACATGGGAGGATGAGAATTTTATACAGAAGCACCCGGAGCTACTCAAACATTGAGAAAAACACTTTTTTGAAAGAGAGGAGCATGTTAGGTCCTTATATTACTAGTGTAGTCCCTTATTTTTGTTAGTGTGACCCCCTTATTGTTATTTTTGTACCCCAAAAATAATGGTATGTGTTGATCGTAGCCTATACAAGGTGAAATCGTCAAATAAATTCGAAGAATCTCCGAGAGGATATTTCTAGGATTCTAGAAAAGCACAAGTAGAAATCCTATAGTTTTGTGCAATCATTTTTTGATGCCACGAAGAAAGAGATGAAGGAAAATTTTGCACAATCGACGCACAAGGAGATTGACAGTTTCTTCACAGTGGAGTAGCGAAGGAGATTGACAATTTTTTCACAGTGGAGTAGTAGATGTTGCAGGGAAGTGCAAGGCGTGTAATGATGAGTTCACACTAGGTAAATATGCAAATTGGATGCACTGTAACGATATGTGTCATGTTGATTGCATTATTCTTGCCTGGTATGGCGATATGAGATGCCGATAGATGATCTGGAATAAGATCGAATGCACGCCTGAGGTCGAAATGACACCATGGAGATCAGATAGCCTAGTACACAATACAGGCAGAGGCATGGGCACTTGACGACATAGGAAAATTGAGGTGGAATGCATCCCTTTGGCCAAGATCATGAAATGAGATGTGTGAGGAAATATTGATATTGCAGATCTATGGCTGAGACTCAGCTTAGAACGTGAAGAGGTGTATCGGCACAATGTATAGGTCTAGAGAAAAGGCGTGTTGATGTTGATTGCATGGTTGGATTCTCTTCTTGAAGAGTTTGAGTTGTTGTAGCATAAGATCTAAGAGATCCCAACCCTGGGGCCATTGTGGAGGCACGCAGGGAGGCCTAGGCATAACCATCGACAGTGGCTACCGCCTTGAGCATAATTAAGGGTAGATTTGTCATCCACACTAAATAATTTATATGGAGTGCTAAACACATGGTAGCCCCTAAATTGGTAGGAATCGTGACTCATGTGGATCCAAGCGAAGCATAAATTCATTCGTTGAATAGCCAGAGAGACGAGTGTGTGGGACATCGGATCTGTGGCACACTCGATGTGTGTGAAGCTGGGATATCTATTGGTGACTGGTAGGGAGAACCAGAAGTTCAAGTCACATCCATAACAACAACGAAATGGGGATCAATACACCCATGCTGAGTTGCTAGAATCGATTGATCTGAAGCTGGGAGAAACTTTGTATTCTATAGATTGTTGTGTTGTGATCAACGATAGAGGTGGTGCAAATACGTGAGTAAAAGGAAGGCATGGAGCATGGATGTGAGTAGGCACAAATCCAAAAATGTGGATATGGATTGGGAATTCTCCACAACGCGAACAGGAGGAAAATGAAACACTTTGTTTTGTGAGGGCCATGTCGAAGAGGAAAATCGTGGTCAATGGTGGAGAAGGGTAGCTCCACTAAGAAGATAATTAGAATGGACAAGAAAAAGTGTAGAGGGCGGATTCATGTACAACTATGATGTCCTCTTTGGAGAGGACATCATGAATGTAGATAATGGTCATATAAAGAAATTATACAATGAAAAAAAAAAAAAAAAAATTATTGTAATGGAGTTAATTTTTGCATGTAAATGGGCATACTACTGTAAGACCTTGTATGGCATGCATACCCTTGGGTAATAACTGGTAAATTTTGGGTTAGACCTAGGTGATAGGGGGCAAGACAAGTTAACAAATACCCTAGGTAAAAAATGTAGGGGGGAAGGGCAGGAGTTAGCGGGGTTGTCTCACTTATAGTTTTTGGCTGGATCTAGTCAAGAAACCCCAAGTCAAGCTTAAGGGTGGAATTGTTAGGTAAAATTGACTCAGGATAGAGTCAATGTTGACTACGGTAAATAGTAGTGGTTTTGGGGCACATGGTATTGTGCACCCATGGTTTTTCATACCATGGTATTGCATGTAATGGAGCCTATAAAAGGCTGGGAAGACTTCATTGTAAGGTAGGCCTTGATGTGAGTGGTGAAGGCTCACTTGGTCGGATTGGCCAGGGTTTTGGCCAATGCTTAATGAACTTTCATTGGTTGGGTTTTGCCCTGGATTTGGGGTTTTCAAAGATAAACATTTGTGTTTATGTTTATGATTTATTGCTCGCTCTTTATGTTTATTCCTCTAGGTAAATTCTTTATTATTTTTACAATAAATTCTAACAATCATGGTAAGAAAATAGTTCTTTAAGGAGAAAAAGAATATTTTTCCAAAAAAATAAACTAAAACAAAAAGGCCTAGGAAAAATTATGGACGTTAAAGTAGGAAGACACTAATAGACATTAATGGGGTCGTTAGTTCTTGGAAAAAAAATCTTAGCTTAAGAGGAACTATGAGATATAATTCATAGTTAGGTGAAGCATGCTCATTTCTTAAATAATTTCCAAAAGTTATAATAGTTTGTAGTTATTTCAACTCTAGTTTATGTGTATTATATGTTGTTGTGTATTAGCTGGATGATGAATTGCAAATGACATGTGCAAATAAGAAAATATTCATAAATTATAGTTTTTTGTTTATAGTAAATTTATTTATAAGAATATTTAACTAAGGATAAGTTGGCTCTTCACTTAATATAGATTTAACCTTGCATGTATATTTATAGTAAAAGATGCTACAAATGTTTCATGGATACCTACCTTTCTAAATGTTAAACCCAAGTTAACTTACCGAGGAGAATATGTATGTGGAGAACAAGGAAAATTTTAAGGATGGAAACTTATCTTAAATATTAGAAAATTTGTGAATATTACTAATCTATACTATGAAAACTATAAAATGATTAGTGATATTTCAGTAAAAATATTAAAATTTCTACTGAATTTATATAGTCTCTATAGAATTTTGGCAATTTTTAAGGAAAAATAATTTTTTTTCTTATAAAATTTGGGTGACTCACTTTTAGGAAAAAATGTGAATTGGCGAATCTTTTTTTTTGGAAAAAACATGGAAAATTAGCCCATCTACAAATATTATCCCCTAAAATTTTCCCTGGTGGAGAATAAATATTGAATAATTTGATGAAGAAGTATGTTATGTCATAATGTGTTATAACTCAGTTGTTATAGGTGTAGCATAATTAAAAAGGAGAGAGAGGTGAATGAGCTCTAACTCTAGAAGGTTTCATTGATGCCTACTATAATCTGTTTACTGTAGTGGACAAGGATAGAGTATGTAGATAAGTTCACATTAGTTAACTATGTAAGATGGGTTTCTCTTATAAATATTGAATATTAAGGTGATGGATATTATAGTGGCTAAGGATAGAGCATGTAGATAATTTCACGTCAGTTACCTATGTAAGGTGGGTTACTCTTATAAATATTGAATATAAACTTTAGTTAACTTACCGAGGAGAATAGGTATGTGGAGAATAAATATTAAAGCATTTCATGACAAAGTATCATAGGTTATAATGTGTTATAACTCACTCATTATAGGTATGTCATAATTAAAAAGGTGAGAGAGGTGAACGAGGTATGACCGTAGAAAGTTTCATTGATACCTACTGTAATTTATTTACTATAGTGGATAAGGATAGAGCATGTAGATAATTCCACATCAGTTAACTATGTAAGATGGGTTTCTCTTATAAATATTGAATATTAAGGTTCTCAGTATATGTCTAATTAGAAAATAAGTGGAGTACAATGCATTATTGTATGCCTTCATCTCCTTTTTTACGAATTAAAGTTATATATTTGGTAAATTTAAGTTATATATTTCGTAAATTACACAAGTGAATATCCTGTTAGTTTGTATTGTCTAAAGTTAAAATATTTTTTATTATCTAAAGTTAACAGGTCTAAGAGAATGACAAAATAGGAGAATTGAAATGACTATACAAATACATATCCTATTAGTTGGTATTGCGTAATGTTTAAAGGTGTAAGAGAAGTAATAAAATAAGAGAATTGAATTGAAGTATAATTAATCATTAATTACTGGAAACGTGAAATAGTATTTAATGTGCCTTCATCTTTATGTGGGATAATGTTTAAAACAAAGTAATTGTACACCAGGAATGGATATAGGAAAAACATTATTGTAACTATAAAGGAACGATCATAGAGTTGAAAAGGCTAGAGAATATATAAAAAAAACTGTGGTTCTAGCTTGGAAAATAATCGAATCTGCAAGGATATTTTCTTGGGCTTGATATGCAAGTAGACATAATCCCCAACATGAAATTCTTTCAAAAACATGTTTCTTTCTACATACCTCTTCTAGCTATCCTATGCTGCTTTCAAGTTTTTCTTAATCACCTACATTTTCTGTTCCATTTCTGAGAACATTCTTGTGCAATCATTAGCATGTCAATTGAATCACTCCAATTGATAGGAGTGTTGCAACTACACCCATACAATGCCTCAAATCGAATCATCCACAATGATTCCTGATACCTGTTTTTGTAAGCGAAGTCTACCAGTGGAACATACTCTTGCCAAGTGCATCATTGAAGCATCACATACATCCTCAACATATCCTCTAATATCTTGTTGACCCTCTTATGTTGGGAAAAATAATGAGGGGGGGGGGGGGGGGTGAATCATGATTTATAACTTACGTAAAAATTTTACTTTTTCATTACTGATTTCGATACTTGACTTTAATGAACCCAACTAGCGTATACACATGGATATCCTTAAGAAAACTTGCGTATGAGTAGAGATATTATTATGCAGATAATTCTTTACTTAAATCAGTGCATCATTCATTCATCAGATTTTTAGTAAGAAATAAGCATGTGCAGTAAGAACAGAAAAATCATCACACATAAGCAATATACATGAACACTAGGATTTTAAGGTGGAAACCAAATTCGGGAGAAAATCACCACTGTTGTCATCTCTATCTTCAATATTTATTATATTGAAAATTGTTTACATTATTATACTGATATAGACTCATATTAGTACACAGGAATCCACATGCAGAAGGCTGCAACCTTCTCTTGTTCTCTAGTTGTTGCTAGAAGGGAGCTCCATCCCTTTGATTTTGTTTACCTGCCACTACTGGAAGGGAGCTTCAGCCCCCTTATCAGAACACCAGCTTATACTAGCAGGAATATTCTACTTCCATACTGAAGGCGTCAACCCTCAAAACCACTGCATACCACATTTAATCAATTTTCACACTGGATTCCACTGCTTCAACACAGCACTTCATAAATATCAACACCAATAAACTCAACCCAAATTTCAATCAGAATAGTGAGATCGTTGTAACCATAACACAAATAAACCATATATCAGAATCAGTATGTTGAATCAATCTCAACCCTCATCATACATTATCTTAAAATACATACGCCACTTTCCTTCACACCAACATGCATATAGATCTGAGTACTAAATTTTTAGAATATGATCAGTCTAAGAACCAAATATGAGGCTTTCATTCAGATATATTTTCAGTATTTTAGAACCCTTAATCAGTTAGTCATCATTAAACATATTTACTCACTTATTGATCATATTTGTACACATTCAACTTAGCAGCATATGCAATATTCAGGAAACCCAGATCTACATGAAGACTTCATTAACAGATAGCAGAAATACAGTACTAAATAAACAGATAACCTCTCCAGCAAGATTTAGAAAACCCTAACTTCCATATGCGCTTTGGCTGAGACAAAGCCATGTGTATACGTGCTTTCATTGTGACCAACTAGCATATATATCTATAAAGGTTATTACTACAGAAAGATGCAGATCTATAAACTTACCTGAATTTATTTACTTCACTTCAAAAACCATCTGCCAGGTCCCATATTCACATACCACATAATTAGATCATGCAGGTACATAGTTATTTCAGGTCTAGAGATCCTGATCCATCATTGTATCTAAGGGTGCATCATAGATTCACATCTACCAATAAAACATAATTCATCCCATGTAGATATATTTTAGAGAGAAGTATTTCGTAACATCCCTTACACTTGCACCCCTTACACTATAATCTTCCTCTCCTTATACATGATTAGCCTTTATCAATACCATGAGCCAAAACCACACAAATTTCGATGGTATTCTGGGACGAAATCAAATAGATAATACAACACTCAATACTGTGGGATAATACCATGGAAATTCCCCTTAGTATCATAATTTTAGAGCGTAAAAGGTATACATGACTTGGATTCTTCATACTCGTGTGTATATGTGACTTATATTCATAAAACTTGTGTATATACTAATTCTGGATGTATACACAGGTTGCCTGTATACCAAGTAGTGTATACATTACCTTCATACGTGGGTTGCCTTCACCAAACCTACGTATACATTGAGAAATATTTCATGTTTCATTTATCTGAACTTACTGGAATTCCTTTCTCTGTCACATCTAAACTCACTTGTAGAAACATAATTTTTACAACTTTGACAAATAGGTTGCTTATCAAAGGCAAATCATCAAGTACTTTTCCATCAATGATGACATCATCAAGTAGGTTGGCATCAAGGACAACATATTGCATCATATTGCCAATAATCTCCCCCTTTGGACCTGATGGAGACCATGATGGTGTCTGATCACCACAACAGATAGTTAAATTAATCATACCCATTATTCAAACACCAAAATACTATCCACCATTGACATCAATCGAAAAGGGCGAATCAATACCGAAACAAGGTTTCTCTTTCCATGTAGAAAGAAGAGCTCTGCATATCTGATGTGCACTGTATTGATCATGCTCCCGCTGAGTTCATGATGAATCTTCAGATAGATTTTTGAATGAAGTACATGACTCTATAACTCAATCGAGTATGACCTTTCCTATCACCAAGGACTCATACTTACATCAATGATCCAACTAAGTGGAATTATATATTTGATTCAACTACCCAACCAAGTGGGTTTACAAACTTGAACAAAGTTCTTACATGACTGAATATAACAATTTTACATCATAGGTCTCAACTTGACCTTTTCATCAAATTACAAATATGAATTTTTATAACTAGGACCACAATATCTCAAGAGAGAGATCATAAATCAGAAACCAATCAAAATGCCAACAATCCATCCTCTTCAACAAGGCAGGTGCTCCCCATAAGCTTTTGCATCCTGAACAACTTCAACAACCAATTCATAAAAGAATATTCATCAAGGAGAAAAATATCGAAGAAAGGTATAGTAAGATGAATATTGGAACAACAACAGAGATTACCCAATAGCACCACAGACTATTCTGAAAGTTGACCCAGATAACTTCTGTCAGCAAAAACCATACGTGATTTTATACACATAAAGTCGCATATATACGCGATTCTCCTTTATGAAACCAGCATACCAAATTTAATCTTCTAAAATTAAGAAGATTTCATAAAAGAGGCAGAGATAACTCCCAACTTCTGTCTGAGATATTTGAATGCTTCCCTGGGAAGAGGTTTAGTAAATATATCTGCAACTTGTTCTTGGGAGGGAAGATACTTCAATTTAACCTTTTATTGAAGCACTTGTTCACGTAGGAAGTGATACTTGATAGGAATGTGATTCGTCTTGGAATTAATAACAAGATTTTTTGAGATATTAATGGCGCTTGTATTATCACATAAAATGGATATGGGAGGTGAAAACTTCATTTGAATATCTTGTAATGTCTACATCATCTAAAGAAATTGTGTGTAACATGATGCGGCAGACACGTATTCTACTTCTGATATAGATAAGGCAATAGAAATTTGTTTCTTGCTGAACCAAGATACTTATCAAGGCCCCATATAGAATGCACCACCACTAGTGCTTTTTCGATCATCAACATTTCCAGCCCAATCCACATCTGTGTAAGCATGAAGAGTAAGACCAACATTTTTGGATACCATAGACCAAAGCCTTGAGTCCCTTGTAGATATCTGAATATTCTTTTTAGAGCCTGAAGATGGGACTCTTTTGGATTAGCTTGAAATTGTCCAACAATCCCAACTGCATGCATAATGTCTCATCTTGTCTCGTTTAGAGAAAGTAGGCATGCAATCATGGATATAGAATCTAGTTGATTCATTATGGGAGAATCATCATGAGAACTGAGGTTACATCCAGTTACTATTGGAGTACTCACAGGTTTGCAGTCTTCCGTCCCATACTTCTTATGAAATTGATTAAGATATTTTTCTTGTGATAGAAATATGCCATATTTTTCTTGTTACAATTATAAGCCAAGAAAATATGTTAGTTCCCCAAGTAATGACATTTCAAATTATTGCTGTATAACATAAGCCAATTTCTGACTCATGGAATCTTCATTACTTCAAAAAATGATGTCATCAACATACACAACAATAATCAATAGTTTATCATTTTCATTTTTTGTGTATAAGTTACTGTCGACAGATCCCTTTTTAAAACCTTCTTGTTGAAGATATTCATCAAGTTGATAGTACAATGCCCGAGGAGCCTGTTTGAGACCATCTAAAGCCTTTTTGAGTTTACAAACAAGTGTTTCATCATTTCCCATAATGAATCCTTCTTATTTTTATATATAAACTTCTTCTTTTAGATCACCATTGAGGAAAGAAGATTTTACATCCATTTGATAAACTTTCAATTGTTGAAAACTTGAAAAAGAAATAAACATTCTTATAGCTTCAAGTCTGGCTATAGGAGCAAATATTTCTTCAAATTCTATACCTTCTTGTTTCACATACCCTTTACAAACAATTCTAGCTTTGTTTCTAATAACATCTCCATTTTCATTTAACTTGTTTTTGAATATCCATTTTTTTCCAATAACATTTTTAGCATGAGGTCTTGGAATCAATTCCCAAGTATGACTCTTTCGAAATTGATCAAGTTCTTCATTCATGGCTTGAATCCAATGTTCATCTTTACTAGCTTGATTTACATTATGTGGTTCAATATTGTATAAAAGTGCGAGATAGCTAGGGGATCCTACAAGAGTTATTTTTTTTTGGACACCTGATCCCTTTTCTTCCAGAACTTTGGACTATGGATGATTCTTTTGAACATACCTGGATGAGATTCTCTAGATATTTCTTCTTTTGGTGCTTCACTGGGTTCTCCTATATTGTTGATATTTGATGAGAGAAAACATACATCATCCTCATCTTCATTTGTTGTTGTTATTTCCCTTTTAGGAGCTGTGAGAGACTCATCAATTACAACATCAATACATTAAAAAATATTTTGAAATATTTTATTGTAAAATTTAGATGCTTTACCTCTAGAAGAGTAACCAATAAATATTCCTTCATCTGCTCTAGGCTCAAAGTTGCCAAGTTTTTTATCATTGTTCTTCTTAAAAAAAATTCTTCCAAAAACTCTAAAATGCTTTACAATGCGAATATTACCATACCAGAGCTCATAAGGTGTTTCATCACTATTCACACAAATATGAGCCTTCTTAAGAATATTTACTAAGGTATGTGCTACTTCTCCCCAAAAGGTATTAAGAGTTCTAAATTCATCATGCATAGCACGAGCCATATGTTGAACTGTTCTATTCATTCTTTCTGCTACTCCATTTTGTTGTGGGGTTTCAGTTACAAAAAAAATTCTTTTTAGCCATGATGTTCATAGAAATAAAAACAATTCATCTCATATATATTCTCCTCCATAGGTAGATCCAAGATATTTAATTTTAAGATCTAATTCATTTTCAATAAGATTTTTGAAGATCTTAAATTGTTCAAATGCTTCATCTTTATGTTTTAGTAAACTGATCCAACACATTCTAGAGAAGTAATCAATAAATAGAATATAGTATTCTTCTCCACGAGGTGACTTTTTCCTGACAGGTCCACATAAATCAGTATGTATAAGTTCAAGAGGCTTACTTGCTAATCTTTATTTGGCATTGAATTGCACCATGTTTTTCTTAGCGAATTGGCATGATTTTCATATGGTACTTTTAGGTAGAGTGATGCTGGGAAGATCACGAACGACTTTAATTCTGCTAGATTTTCTTATTTGAGAGAAGCTCAAATGTCCCAATCTTCTGTGCCATAGCCAATTTTCTAAAGATTTACCTTAGTAGCATTGCTCTTGGCCACCTTTCAACACATACATATTTCTTGGCATTCTAGTTCCTTTTATTACCATTTTTCCTGTGTCAAGTTCACATACTACACATTCTTTTGAACTAAAGACAACTTCATTTCATTGATCACACATTTGAATGACACTCAACAGGTAATGTTTTAATCCATCCATAGACATAACATTGTCATCTTTCACCTTTTATTTTAGAAAAACAAAACCTTTTACTTTAATGATAGCAGGAGAGTCATTTCCAAAGGTGACATTATTTCCTTCTCTAGAGAATTATGTGAAAGGAGTTTATTTTTATCACTTGTCATGTGTTTTGAGCATCCGATATCAATGTGCCATTGATTTTCTTCCCCTTTTGCAAATAAAGTTATGCTACATCTTTCAGCCTGTAAGTCCTTATTTCTCCATACCTTGGAATTTGAAGGTATATGTTTTTTTGGCTGAAGTTTTCTCCTACATAATTACAGTTATTATTGAAATAAGGGAGATCAATTAGGTATATAATAAGTGCCATTGCAGTGGCTATGTATCTATTTTTTTATGCCATTGTGAAAAGACTCACGAGGAAAAAATTGTTTCCCATCCAAGCATTTATATTCAAATGTTTCTCTTCGAAATTATGACGAGGGTTTTTCAGTGTTCCCATTTTTCTACCATGCTCTCGCATGGGTTGAGTATGCATATAGACCAATTTAAAGAAAAAATAATTCTTTCGGGAAACATACTTCTTGACCAAAAATAGGTGAAGTGGTCTATGGGGTTTGTTCAACATTTCGATGTGTCTACATGATGGAGCATTGTGTTTCTCCATGTTTTCACATCAAACAACACTCGAAGCATGGGGGTTTGATCAACATTTCCATGTTTCTACATGACGGAGCATTGTGTTGAATATGAATATAAGCCAATTTTAAAAAATAAGTTTTTTTTTTAAACATACTTCCTGATTGAAAACAGGTGAAGTGGTCTATGTAGCTTCTCAATTTTTGCACATCACACAATGCTCAAAGAACTGGGTAAGATCTGCATACATAGAAGACTTTTTGGAAAAATGAACACCAAGAAAAATTTTTGGAAGAAAATCTATGTTTGATGAATGTTTCTCACCTGTATATGTATGCATGGAGGAATAACACAACATTTATTGTTCAAGCAGGGTGACTTCACAAGATGGGCAAGTGGCTTTTGGCTGCTATATCTGTGTGCATTGTGCATTTATCTAGCATTCTCTAAATAGATATTTAGTCTTATAGTTCATAGCATCCTTAATGCAAATGGGGAAGTAAACTGAATATAATGATGGCATTTTGGGTGGAAATGCAATTTGAAATGATAATGAAATAAAAGGCAAGTCACAACTAGCTTTTAACATGTTAGAAGTAGTATGTTAAGAGATGAGATGATAGAATAAAAAAATATTTATTTAAATTTACAAAATATAATTCAACTTATAATTAAATTAATTTTATAGATTATAATGTACTTTAATTAAAAATAAATTATAAACCTTAAATTATAATTATAAGTTAAAATTTATATTAAATTAAATTTAATATCTATCTATAATTTTAATATACTATTTAATTTAATTTTAAATTTAAATCCTAAAATAAAATTATAAATTCATTTAATTCTAATTATTATTTAAATTATAAACCTCTAATTAAAACTATAATATAAATTAAAAACTCTAAAATTATAAATTAACATTAAGGTTCATAATATTAATATTAGCATTTAAAATAGTAATTCTAGGATTTATAATTTGTAAATCTTATAATATTAATACTAGGTTTATCATAATAATTTTAGATTTTTTTTTATTAATCATATGGTTTATAATATAATAAATATTATAATAAAATTGTCCATAATTTTTTCTAAATATATAATTCATCTTTTTTTCCAAATAAAACCAAGAAATTAATGTTATAAACCAAAAAGATTATTGATATTATAAACCACGTGTAAATTTATTATTGTAGACTATTTTTGACATAGTAAGCTATAATCAACATGGGAATCTATCGAGTAAATTATAGTGTTAAAATATATGGTGAATCTTTTGTTCTTAAAGAAGAATTATAATTTGGAAATTTTGATGCATTAATAATAAAAGAAAGAAAATTTAGACAGAAATAAATTTAGAAATCGGGTTAGCTAAGAAAGCCAATCCAGTCGCCCAACCACCGACCGAGAGGAGCTATAAGGGAATAGAAGAAAATGAATAAGACTAGGGCAAGTTTCAAGATTGGTTCCACTTACAAAATATTCAAAATAATAGAAAGATTAAAAGACAAAGAAACACACTATACTTATTCTTTAGAGTTATACATATATATGTATATATGTATATATATATATATATATATAACTTTACTGAACTAATATGTTGGAAGATTTGAAATATTGGAAATAATAATAGGTTCCTACAACTTAACTAAGAAATTCACTACAGGCTGCATAACCTATTCATTACAGAGCACAAATGAGTTGTAAATAACTCACTTTATAAGTAACAACACAGATTCAAAAATAGATCTCTTTAAGAAGAAAAACGAGGAAGGGATTCCTTCAGAACCTTAAGCATTAGTAATCAAACATTTAAATTATCTCTCTAAAATGGCCACAAAAGGACTAAGCATATAATACAATAACAATAGATTCCATGATCACGACAGACAGTGACAGCATACAATTATAAAATAATAAACTTGTTTTCATATATATATATAACTTTACTGAACTAATATGTTGAAAGATTTGAAATATTGGAAACAATAATAGGTTCCTACAACTTAACTAAGAAATTCACTACAGGCCGCATAACCTGTTCATTAGGGAGCACAAATGAGTTGTAAATAACTCACTTTATAAGTAACAATACAGATTCAAAAACAGATCTCTTTAACAAGAAAAATGAGGAAGGGATTCCTTCGAATCCCTAAGCATTTGTAATCAAACATTTAAATTATCTCTATAAAATGGCCACAAAAGGACTAAACATATAATACAATAACAATATATTCCATGATCACGACAGACAGTGAAGGCATACAATTATAAAATAATAAAATCATTTTCATATATATATATATAACGTTACTAAACTAATATGTTGGCAGATTTGAAATATTGGAAATAATAATAGGTTGCTACAACTTAACTAAGAAATTCACTACAAGCTGCAAAACCTGTTCATTAGTGAGCTCAAATGAGTTGTAAATAAATCACTTTATAAGTAACAACACAAATTCAAAAACAGATCTCTTTAACAAGAAAAACGACAAAGGGTTCCTTCAGAACCCTAACCATTTGTAATCAAACATTTAAATTATCTCTCTAAAATGGCCGCAAAAGGACTAAGCATATAACACAATAACAATAGATTCCATGATCACGACAGACAGTGAAGGCATACAATTAAAAAATAATAAACTCGTTTTCATATATATATATATATATAACTTTACTGAACTATTATGTTGGTAGATCTGAAATATTGGAAATAATAAAAGGTTCCTACAACTTAACTAAGAAATTCACTACATGCCGCATAACCTGTTCATTAGGGAGCACAAATTAATTGTAAATAAATCACTTTATAAGTAACAACACAGATTCAAAAACAGATCTTTTTAACAATAAAAACGATGAAGGGATTCCTTCGGAACCCTAAGCATTTGTAATCAAACATTTAAATTATCTCTCCAAAATGGCTGCAATGTTAAAGCATGTAATTTCAACCACCTGCTAAGTGTCGAATCCGTCAGTCCAAGTGTCTCAGTTTAGTTTCATTTAGTACAGTTTGGCTGAGTTTATCTCCAGTTATTTATTGTTGATGTTACCAATGTAATCCAATTTAATATATTCGTAATATTATGAAGAGAGAATTCTCTACTTCAGTTCACTTTTCAGTTTTTCAATTTTTTTCATGGTATCAGAGCTAGCTTGCATAAACCTCCTTGGAGAACAGCAACAAAGCCAAGATGGAGCAGTGGAGAGGAGAAGTTGGTTGGCATGACTGTAAGATTAATACACATGCCAATGCGCCGAAACAAAGGATTGGCGCAAAAATACAACACATATTCGCGCCAGTCAAAAAATTTAAAAAAAATTATATCGAAAAGCCATGGAGCATAGGTATTATTTTCTACGATAAGGTAATCCGTAAAATCCAAATCCGTGTGTTACATAAAAGCTGATTGAGCAAAATTCAAAGAAGAATGAATCTATTTGATAAAGGTTCGATTCAATTTGGTTTCACATTTATTCGATTCCCAGTTTCGTTGATTTAAAAAAACTAGAAAAGCCCTTTTCGTTTTTAAACAGATTAAATGAGTCAAGGGTTAAAAAAAATTAAACTACATGCCCAAAACAATAGCCATGTAAGTTCTTTTTACACTGATTTGGAAAAAGGGAGTTAGCCCTTTTATATGAATGAATTTTTTTTTTTTTTAAGTTTTAAAAAAAAAAACAAAAAATTTAAAAATTTGCAAAGGGAAGAAGCCCATTTAAAAAAAAAAGGATTTTAATTCTTTTTGCCATAAATTTTAAGGAGCATGTGTAAAGTGTTCTGGAAAAGGAGATTTAAAAGAGGGCAGCAATTTTTTAAAAAGATATTTTTAAGTTTTCAAAGAGATGAGATTTAGTTGAGAAAAGTAATTTTTTTTTGGAGTTTTTTTTTTTTAAACCTTAAAAATTGTGAGAGCCTTGTGAATGTGAATGTTTAAAAGGAGATTTTTTTGAGAAAGAGATTTTTTTTAGAAGCAAGGTATTTGATGCATATGTAGACTCGTTTGTTTGTGGAAGCCGAGCAACGAGTTCATGGGAAAAGCCAAGAGGCTAAAGGAAAAATAGAAGATGTTCGAGATCTTTCTAGATCTGGAAATAAGAAGGCAAAAGATGCCTATGCATTAGGATGCATAAAAGAATGAGTCAATGAAAGTATACTTCCCTTGATTTCAGATGCCAAGACAGCCAAGGCGACATGGGATACCCTTGAGAGATGTTTTGGTACAAGGGGGAGCATTGAAGCAAAGTGGAGCTTTGAAAATGAAGATGAAGGTGGATCTGTAGCCAAATCTACAGCGAAATGAAGAGTTTGTCGAATCCCACTGTGCACAGTCCCAGGTGGCTGATGTCTGCGAAGAAAGTGCATATGAAGTAGAGAAGCGACATGAAGATGCTCGTGAACCCCACTGTGCACGACCACAAGTGGATGAAGAGAATCCAGCGACAGAGTTTTCTGACGAAGATCTAAAGATTCCAGCAACAAGGATTGCTGACGAAGCTTTAATGATACCAACAACAGAGCTTGCTGACGAAATGGTAAATCCAATGATTGATATGGCTGATGTAAACTTTGATAATGAATTTTTGGCTAATGATGATTTGTTGCATATGATGCAACAAAAATATGATATCGACATGATGTTATTTGGTGAGATAATCCCACTTCAGTTAGTGGAAGACAAACTGTTTGCAGCAGCACATGCTAGTGATGAAAAGATAGAGACAGAAACAAAGAAAAAGATAAAAGCAGAGACAAAGATAGAGACAGAGACAGAGGAAGATGCAAAAAAGGAAGCGCAACAGCAGAAAGCTCTCATTGCAGAGCAGAAGGAAGAAACAGAGAAAGCAGTAGAGACAGAAGTAAAAGAAGATGTATGCAAAGGGAATGAAGAAATACACATAGAGATAGAAGTAGAAAAGGAAAAACAACAAGAGAAAGCTCTCATTGAAGAGAAAAAAATACCAGAACCAATGTCGTTATGAAAATAATTTGTATTCTAACATTGATTTCAAGTTTGCAGGTACACAGATTGATTATGAAGAAGAGTTAAAGTTTATTGAAACATGGCTTGCAACACCATGTCTGGATGATATCTACACAAAAGATTCAGATATGAATGATGAAGATGACATGCATGATGAACATGTCAATGAAATTTTTAGTTATTGGAGTTATGAAGAGATAAGATATTATTCTAATCTTATGTTGTAGCAAATTGATGATGAAAAACGCACTACAGAAGAAAATATGTGGCAGTAGCCCACATTTCTTGAAGATGTCCAGAACATGCTTAGACAAACTAGAACTGTAAAAGACCTAGACCGACAAATGAAGAAATAGAGTTCTCAAGAATATAGCAAAGCGAAAAATCTGAAACAATTTAGAGGCTACAAAATCTGGAAGAAGACAAGAAGAAAACCAAATCTAGTTGAAGTCAATTTTTTTTTAAATTGTAAGCCTAGCTGAGACATAGACCAACAGGTATCTGAATTAATTTTTTATGTGGTTGAAATTAAAGGAGAGTGGTAAAGAACGTAATCTCAACCACCTGTTAGGTGTCGAATCCGTCAGTCCAAGTGTCCCAGTTTAGTTTAATTCAGTCCAGTTTAGTCGATTTTATCTCTAGTTATTGATTGTTGATGTTCCGAATGTAATCCTATTTAATCTATTCGTAATATTGTAAAGAGCAAATTCTCTGCTTCACTTTACGTTTCAGTTTTTTAATTTTTTTCACGCAAAAAGACTAAACATATAATACAATAACAAATGATCACGACAGACAGTGAAGGCATACAATTATAAAATAATAAACTCGTTTTCATTAGAGGGAAAATACTCCTGCCTTTTAACCGAAATTTATCAAACAATTTCAAAAATTATAATAAACAATAGTTATGGGTTGCATAAATAGCCCACCAATAGTATGTTATTACTTAAAACTAAAATATATACCTTTGTTTTTAGATGGAACACCCAAAACTTCGTCATGCCGTGGAGCCCGATGGAAGCCCAAGAAGGATTTTGAGGCCATTCAACATTTCGAGGAAACAACTATGAGAAATTTCAGATAGGTGAGAATGAATAAACCATACCATCGAGATGAGGTATGGAGATAACCGGGACCTCCACTTCTGCAATCAAACATGTTTTCGACAACTTGTATGAGGTCTGATGTGCATAATAATCTATTAATATCCTATAGTAAGTAAGAATGGGGAACCTCACCGATATGAAGAGAAGTTAGTCTACCAGAATCATAACAAAATCTAAGAGAAAAGGTGGCCTGTTAAGCGACACACTGAATAAAACACATATCAAGATTATACAAGGCACCCCGATCCACATTTACGGTGTAATGCTGGTCCCAGTAGAAGAATCAGTGATAAAGATGAGAATTTCCTTCATATGATGGCAGAGCCATGCTCGCCAAGGCGAGAGATCGAATGAGACTGCAAAGCTCCATGTGAGGAGGCAGCTACTACCATAACGACCAACCCTAAATCTCCGCTGTCCACATAAACCCACTCCATACAGACCGTAGATCTTGAAAGTGATAAACATATCCATACTAAATTCAACATAGTTTAACTAGTATGCTAAAACAATTCTGGAATCAACGAATAAGGACAGGTGGAAAGATAGTAAACCATAGTCGGAATATCAAAGTAAGCGGGGTACATTAATAAAACAACAGGTAATAATCGGAACCATTCAATAAGTAAGAAGTAAAAATAATAAAGTTAAAGTCGTAACACAAAATTAAGTGCGAGGCTACATTATATGTATTCTTATTTTATATGTGAGATCCATAATAAATGGGTAACCATTCCAATGTGAAGCATCGATGGATAAGAAATATATAAATGAAAGGAAAGAGAAGGGAACATATTTTAATATATTTATGGGATAGGCGCCTCTTCTTGAAAATGTTCACGTTTCTAAGTGTTTCTCTATAATATTTTGTACATGGTGATGTTGTGAGTGGAAATTGGTTCATTTGGTGCTTCCCTATGTGCTCGTGGTTTTCAAAATTACATTACCAAGTGACCGTGTTGTTTCAACATATTCCACTCTTTTATGTCACACGAACGGGATAATTATTTTTAGTTCTAGTAATTTAGAAGATAAACAAACTACTACAAATGCAACAATTACCCATATGCTGTTTGCAATACGACAACTGCATTGATAAGTCGTGTGTAACGGCCCCAAATAATAGGCCTTGTGTAAAGCTCCGATAGTTTGATTGGGCTCCAAGTCGACTTGGCAGAACAAGTCACTTGTCACTATGTCTCACAACCGTAAGGGTTTTGCATGGTTCCGTAGGGGTTTTGCATGGTTAAGATCTGCATACCATCTAACACTCGAAGTACGGGGTAAGATTTGCATACATAGATGTATTTTAGGTAAAGGATAGGCTAGAGGGATCAAATTTCTCCATGTGCAAAGTTATTTAAAGTATAAAATACAATGTGTTATTTTTCATTGTTAAATTTATATTTTTGTATGCGAAATAGAGTACATATAGGAAAAAGTAAATGTTTTAACCCTAAAAACTTATATATGAGACAAATTAAAATGGTTTTTTATTACTAACATTTAAGTATATGTCATTATTATTTCATATTAAAATATTTTATCAACAAACAAATCATAGCATTTATACATTTTACTCACACTTTTTTTTTATTCAAATTACCTTACAGCATGGTCATTTTTTTATTATTATTAAAATAGGCATTATTTTTGTAGTTAGAACATAATTTTTAACTTATATTTTTATTTTAAAGGAGAATGAGGAATTACAAACTTACACATCTCCTCATCACCTCATACTCGGTTTTTGAATAAGCTTCTAAACTCAATAATTTAGTAAAAAACTTTAATAAAAAAAATGAATGAATATAATATTAAAATTTATTAAAATAACTATGCAAATAAAATTCTTATTATATTACTTAACTAAAAATAATATAGTCATCAATTATCTTGTTATTAATTATATTTTATTATTGATACAAAGTTATATGTTTTTTTATTATTTTTTCTTTAATTTAACTATAAGTATAGAATTCATTCATAAATTTCAAAATTCAATGATTAAACTAAACGGCAAAAAAAAACTAACTATAAACTCTGTTTTTAAATAAAAAATTCATTTAAAAAAATATATATTAGATATATATCTCCCATAAAATAATGCTCACATAACTTCAACTCCCTCGCTTCATAATAATATTTATTTAAAGATTTTTGCAAGGTGTTATGGTTGTAGTTTCCAACTTACTTTAATATATAATATTATTTTTTAAACTGATAGTAACACTTATATATATATATATTTTAAATAATTAGCAATTTAATTAATATTCTTAAAAGTTGAAAACAAAAAAATATCATAAAAACATATATATAAACACATAACTAATATATATAAATATATAAACACATACGATGAAACAAAAACACAACATTATATATATTGATATATATCTATATATATATAATATGAAAAAAAACACAACAAAATTCATTTTCTTCTCGTTGACAAAGAAAATATTTTAAATAATATATTTATCAAGAAATGCGACAGACTCCCACATAAAAAACCTTGTCGTGACATTTAGGGAGCCCTATATAATTTTATGTTCATTCGCATTTCAATTTTACATTGTCCGGCAATTTTTTTTTATAGATTACATACGGAAACCATTTTTGATATATAGTAGAAACACATATATTGTCTCCTCGCGCACTCTTTTACGATGAAATCGGGATAGTTAACGCGCCAGAGGAGTCAGATGGTTTCCTCGGATTACCCGGAAGCGCTGTTGAGTCAAACACCAACCGCAGTCACACATTCCTATTCCTTTAGGATATCCCCTACGCTCATCGATTCAACATGTTCATTCAATAAGTGGAATATCCAAATGGTTTCTCTGAGTTCCCGCAACAAAGTTGAATCAGATATCGCAACCCCGGTCATATACTGCCATTCCACGCACTCTCCATAGGCTCTGCCACATGCATGATGTTTGAAACGATCTACGAACAGAGACTCCCCTCATAGTCCATCATACAATTAATTTGAATTCAATTCTGTATTATTCAGATTTATTCAACATTTCAGATCATGAAATTCGGATCCGCCTCCCCTCCCCATTTCCTTCCTCTATTTATAGACTATGCCTCTATGTGAGTATTGTATATGCGTGAAGTAGTATTGTATAGATTATCGATCTTTTTCTCCCATCTATTAGAATCTTTATGTTCTTTTGTTTTGGAAAGAATATCGTGTCTCATTCCCAAGTATATAACCTCTATTTATTTATTTATTAAAAAATATTCCTTTACATAATTATGGTAATATTTTTCATAGCTTTTCTCGCCATTTTAACAAACTTAACTCAGTCTAGCTAAAACAATAAATGATAGCCATGGAGGAGTATTACACATGTGAGGGTTAGGGGCAACTCTTTTAAATCACCTATCTTTGTTACAAGAAACACTGGTATTCAAGGATCAAGGTTTAAGGAGATGCACCTCATATTGAATGCTCTCCCTTAACCTACTCATAAAGTGATACAACAATGCACTTTCTAGAATCGAACCAAAAAAACAGGTGCTAGGCACACCTTGGAAAGAAGTGTAAGTGGCTTGCATAGGCTTGGTATTGTATAATCATTGTAAAATTGTACATTTGAACGGTTATATATTATTGGGCAAAGTTTTCGGGAGTTTTCACACCCAAGTATGTATGTGCATACTTGTTGGATGCTTTTGATTGTTTCATTGATGGAAGATTACATATTGAAGACCAATTCCATTGCATGGTTTAGAAAACTCAAAGATAGGTGTAGACTACATGCCTTCTTATTGCCAAGAATAAAACATTTGATAGTCCCGCACCCACTATACATGGTTGAAAGAGCACCACAAGTATAGGGTCCTCATAGTTTGTATCAAAGCTTGATTTAGGGTGAGTCACATTGCATTCATTATTCAGAAAGAAGGAATATAGTTGCACAATTGCAGGAGGTATTGAAGCTTTGACTTATGTTATTTTGCCTCATTGGGACATTGGCAGGGGCACAACATTGGTCAACATCGAAGCTCTAGAATAATACATGGTAAGTTGGGAATAATTTCAAGGGAGGATCTTTGAGACCTTACACTGGTTAAGGCAAATGAAAGAAGTGAACTCATGGATTCGTGCTAAACTTCAAGTCTTGGAGGGGAATGTTGAGGTGGAACTTCTTCGACTTTGTTGGTAAATGGAGAAGGATAGAACTACAGGTTTCTATAAAGAAGGAGAGGAGGAAATCGAATCATGTTAGGAAAAGTATTTTGCAGGTGTGTCAATGAACAAAGAGGAACTTGATGAACGGGTTGAAGGATTATCGTACACATTGGAGGCATTGATGATGAACAGCACGCACTTGGAGAGTCTTCATGGAAGTATAACTTGTGTTTCATTTTATCTTTTAGAGGATGGACCATATGCAGGAATGAGTAAATGGATAAGCTCTTGGACGATGCCATGGGTGATATCTCCTTTGATGACTGTGATGAGACCTTATACATTTAAGAGGCAAAGAGCATTGTTTTTTGCCGAATTTGTTAGGGAAATTTGTGACCTATAATAGAAGGTTCAAATGCCCATGAGAAGGGTGGAACTTGATGAGCTTTGGGATGGATGGGTCATGCTTAGCCATATGGGGAATTGGCTAGTTGAGCGGAATGACTCATGGACGGATGAAGAAAGGGCACACCAAATTTATATATCATGATATTTGGGTAAACTTATTCATGGCTTGAACCAAGAAGGTAATATTGGTTGACCTTTAGTGGGGGAGGCATTAATGAAGTTATAAGTGACAATGATATGAAGTTAGAAGTGACCGAGGGGTCTTTACCTGGATGATGGATAGAGATGGAATTACTAGAGTTATATTGAGTCCACTCTTGATGGAAAAATGGATAGCCAAAGTCATAGACATTGACATGAGAGCAGGTGAGACATTATGTAGGGAAATTATGCATGTGAACTAATGGACATTCCACTTATGATCATGAATGAGGAGCGTCAATGTAGGATATTGAGCAACATGGATTTCTAGTGCGACATGGAGACATTTTATAGATGAAGTAATGGGGATGTTGTTCACCTTTTATCAATAATACCTTGAATTGATGAGAAACCTATGATCACATTCATATGACTTGTAGGGCAGGAACAACTTGTAATGGCACCCATGGCCAAGACAATTATGCTTACCAAACATTTTCCTGGTGATGATGCATAGGATTTCATGATGATTTGGAGATGGTTGTAGACATTGGATACTTCATATTATAGTGGTCTTGGAGTATATTAGTCATTGGGGAGATGAGGTCATGATTGGTCTTGATTTTGATGAATTATGGGATGCATACCTTGGGAACATTGTGGAGTGTGTTCACAAGGAGTGACTTGATGGAGATGATAGAGACATGACACGTTGGATTTCGATGGATTTGTATAAATGGAGATGCCTTCGTGTACACACTGGCATGGTTTGAGTGTTCTTGAATTAACCACAGACTTTTGGTGAACACGATGCATGATTTGGTTTATGACCATAGATAGCACATGGATGGATTATGAGGCAAATTTATACTTTATCCTTTGATAGAATTGATGGAGTGCATATTGTATATGAGATGGGGATTGCTTTATGGACCTCGATATAGAACCTTGCATATTGGATTGATCGAGGGAGTTCTTTCCTGGTTTGAGGAGGACCTATCACACTTAGATGGTGATGCTTCGATGTCTGTGGTTTATTTTGCATCACATGGACATTAGTGTAATGAGAGCATATCATAGATGTATGAGGACTAATTCATGGAACTAAATATGGCTTGTTTGATACTTGATGGACAAGATTTTGCAGATGAGATGGGGGCTACTAGATGGACTTGGACATGGATTACTTTATTTTTATGGAGATGGGATGCATTCTTGATCAAGTTGATGATGTGACAAGATGTTGGAGAAACAATTGATGATGGCATCACGATGTGCATTCTCATGATAAGAGTGTATGGTTGGACTGATCACCTGACTAGTTTGAGTTATGGGGTCTAGAAGTGTGAGTAAGTATGTTAGAGATATATCTTGGTTATGGAAGAGATATGTTGACTCATGTGGGGGTATCATGGCATAGATTCACATGATATTTACGATATATGATGGGTCCGAATGATATATGTTGTAGCAGCCTATAGCTTGAGTCAAAGAGATGACTTTCCAGGATGGGGGCATCATGTGCTGCTTGTGACAGGTGTTGTCGATGATCATGGATTGAGGAGATGTTCGCATGGACACTTTTATGGATACATGGACCTTGGTGGTTTGTGCGACGATACATTAGAGGTGGGAAACATTGAAATTTTTTGGAGATGTTGGATCTAGCGACACTTTGTGATGATTATTATGGTGTGTATAGGATGACAATGTTAGTTAGAGTGGGGGAGAATGTCAACCCCTCGAGATAGAGTTGCGACGACTAAGTGCGGTGGTTTCCTATCGGCATGATGGGTGCCCTACTTGTTGTTCATGCGATGAAACGATGGTTGGAGTGCGAAGAAACATGTAACAGACACAATAGACAGGCACACTCTGATAGACACAATGAATGGGAAATGTTGCAGTGATCATGCGACGAATGTTTCAAAAACATTCAAGGAAAGTCTATTACAGGTCAGAATGGAAATCTGAGTGAACAAGTGTTGAACGATGGAATGAACGAACTTTTATAGTGTGTTGAAAACACACTATGGTGAAGATCCAACGTTATGGGAGAAAAATCATATGACAGACAAGGGGCTTTATGGATGTATTGATGGACCCACTGGGGGTGTTGAGCCCCAACCACAAAGATAAAACATAAGTCGTGGTGCATATGTATATGCATAGGTGTTGGATGGAGAGATCATGACCACGGTTGGGAGTTAATACAACACCGAATGGTGCAGTGAGTAGGCCAAACGAATTAGGTGCAAAAGACTTGAATAATCGGTGGACGAAGTTTCAAGGGTGTCTTGGTCAGGGTCGAGTTGGGTGCAGCCATGCAGACCATGTGCCCACATTGTGGATGGCATCAGATGAACACGGTTGAGTCAAGTATTTTCATGAACTGATCATAGAGGGCATACATGCAGGCAAGGTCAGGTCCGGCATAACCCAAATACATTTCTGGACACATGTATAACAATGCATAGGTTGAGGGTGTGGCTCCTGCAGAGCATGACTCAAGTGACCCAACTACACGACAGGAGGTCGACATGGGTAAAACTCATGTGAGCAGTTAGCCGGGTGACCCGGGTTGAACGATCTTATAGGAAGACTTGAGAAAATATATTTTAAAGGAAATTTTTTGGTCTCTATTGGATTTTTGGATTCTTGGGGTGCATTTTAGCTCAGTCCAAAAGCACAAGTGTTGGGAAAACCTTGGAAATAAGTGAAAGTGGCTTGCACAGGCTTGGTGTTGTATAATCATTGTAAAATTTTACACTTGAACCGTTATATATTATTAGGCAGAATTTTTCGGAGTTTTCCCTACCAAGTACATATTTTCATACTTGCTTGATGCTTCTGAATGTTTAATTGATGAAATATTAAATATTGAAAACTAATTCCATTGCATTGTTAAGAACATTGAATTGGTGAAATTGGCTAAGAGTTGAATATAGGCATAGACTACATACATGAGTAATTTTTAAAAGAAAAATTGTAGTAGTGTCACACCCGCTATACGTGGCTTAAAGAGCACCACAAGTATAGGGTCGTGACAATACCTCTCTCTTTGTAAAATTACCGTCCATTGAGAAGAATTGATTTGTTAAATCATATTAGTGAGAGGTGTCATCTTTTGTTGGGGATTAAAGATAACTGAACTAATGAGAGAGAGAGAGAGAGAGAGAGAGAGAGAGAGAGAGAGAGAGAAGAAATGAATAGATTCAGTCTAATAGGTAGATGCAATTCGCCTCCTTTGGAGTATATACCCCCTCAGTCAATATCACTCTCAAACCAATATCATTGAAAAGCTTGAAATCCATCAATAAGCAAGATCGGGCTAATATGAATTAAAATAATTTCTTGATTGATCATTAAAAAAATTATTTTTAATAATATTTTTTTTAATTTCAAATAATTTAGTTACATATTTTCATTTCTGATAAACAAAAATTATTAATAAAATAAGAATATTTTTTGAATTCAACTAATTAATTTAGTTATAAATTTTTAAAAGCATATTATCATCGTTACATTGATAAGTATATATATGTATCTGTGTGAATATTAAAATATTTAATTTTTTTTTGAAATATTTAATTTTAATATTAGTTTATAAATATTATATCTAACTTTATATTACTTTATAGAGGAAGGTATATGTATAGCTGTTAGGAAGTAAAAAAAATTAAATAGTTTATTATATTAATGATTAAATTTTGGGTAACTCAAATTTCATTTCCAAATTTATCGTGGCCTAATGTAAACTAAATGCATGACCATGCTCTTTAGATTTAAATTAATTCATTAATAATTTACCATGAGAAATCTAAGAATTTATGCTTTTTTTTTAATTTAAATGCTCATAACCAAGCGTGTGTTTAATGGCATTATCTATTATTTACACAATTATTTCAAATAGATAAAGAGAATAGTCTACATGGTTAAATACTCTTTTGATAACAGTATATAAGTAACAATTTATTTAATTTTAATTAACTCTTTACAATTTTGGGTTATACCATACTTACTAGAACATGGACAATATATTCCAACTAGTTTTTTAAAAAAAATTCTAATTACTATAAAAAAAAACATTACAATTAATTTTAAATTTTTTCATAAAGAGCTATATGGAAAAGTGATGTTTTTGAAAACTTTGTACTCATTAACCTTTATAGTTATTGAGTTATCTCTCTAGATACAGGTAATGGGTATAATTTGTAAAAATAATGTCCACTCATTTCAAACAATTTTTTTTCATCAACTTACATTAAAATTATTTATGTATATTGAAAAATAGATATGTTATGATATTAGACCACAATTTCTTTCAATCCTATTCTAAAACCAACATAGATCCATCTTAATTAAGGATCTAATATGAGGAGAGGGATAAAATCTCTTCATGTGTAAACTTCTTTAGAGTGTAAAATACAATGTGTTATTTTTCATTGTTAAATTTGTGTTTTTGTATGCTAAATACAATACATATGGGAAAAAATAATTGTTTTAACCATAAAAACTTATATATGAGACAAGTTAAAATGGTTTTTTATCACTAACATTTAAGTATATGTCAATAATAATTCATATTAAAATATTTTATCTACAAACAAAAACAAATTACAAGATTTAAACATCTTCCTCACACTTTTTTTTTACTTCTAATTACCTTACAACATGTTCATTTTATTATTATTATAATAGACAATATTTTTATAGTTAGAACATAATTTTTAAGATTTATTTTTATTTTAAAGCGGAATGAGGACTGACAAACATACACATCCCCTCATACTTAGTTTTTGAATGAGCCTCTCATCTCAATAATTTAGTAAGAGACTTCAATAATAAAAAAGGAATAAATATGATATTAAAATTTATTAAAATAATTATGCAAATAAAGTTCTTATTATCATTATTTAGCTAAAAAGAATGCAATCATAAATTATCTTTTTATTTTAATTATATTTTATTATTGATACTAAATTGTATTTTTTATTGCTTTTAACTTTAATTTAACTACTCATAAATTTCAAAATTAAATAATTAAACTAAGATGGAAAAAAAACTAACTATAAACTCTTGTTTTAAATTAAAAATTCGTATAAAAGAAATATTATATATATCTCCTATCAAATCTTTTTTTAGAAGTGTTATGAAATATGTAACACTTTTATAAATATATTTTCCTAAAAAAAAAATTAACAATTTAATTAATATTTACAAACGTTATAAATGATATATATATATATATCTATATATATATATATATATATATATATATATATATATATATATATATATATATATATATATATATATATATATATATATATATATATATATATATATATATAAACAGATACGATGAAACAGAAACACAACAACATTCATTTGCTTCTCGTTGAGAAAAAAATATTTTAAATACTATATTTATTAAGAAATGCAAGAGACTCTCAAAAAAATAAAACTTGTCACAAAACCTTGTCGTGACATTATGTGATGCGATCATAATCACATATCGCAAAGTTTAATGGACAACGTACGCAAGTTAAAATTTTTATGTTGCGATGTGATAGCGTCATCGCACATCGCAATCACAAGGATTTATCTTTTCCCATATCACGGGAGTTAAATGTTAAGATCGCCAAAGTGCAATTTGCGATGGAGGGTGCGGATGCGATGTGGTTACAAAGCTTAAACCCATAACATTTCAAATCTGACAGTTCATGTTTTGTACATAGTTTCGTGTAGAAACTGAAGAATCGAGATTTCACTACAAAAGGAATATTTTGCGGATATCCATCCCGTCCAGCATTGAAATGCATTTAATCTTCAGGATTCAGCCATTTTGTATTAAAAGGAATTTAATTTCATATGTTTTCGTAGAAGATTTGAATAAATAAATAAAAATTTCTCTGCTCTATTTTTCGCTCTGTTTGTCTCTGTGTGATTTTATTTTCGCAATATTGCTTCTATGTTTTTGTGTACGTTCTTGGCATAGATTAGAGCATACTAGATTTTCCAACATGGTATCAGAGTGAGTCTAGGCTCTCAGTGAAAGAATGAGCTCTTTGTTGAAGAAGCTTAAAGGTTGTTCTGAGAAGCAAATTCTCCAACAATGAGAAGGTTTTGTTTACATAGTCAAGATGGAAGCAACAGGCACAAGCCCGACTAATCCTCAACTACCACAGTTCAATGGGAACAATTATGATTTTTGGGCTATTAAAAATAACGCCTTGTTATCCTCAAAAGATATTTTGTAGTTGGTGGAAAATGGTTTCCAAGAACCAATAGATGCAGCAACATATAATGCTTTGACACAAGAAGAAAGAGATTTGTTGAGAGATAATAAGAAAAATGACTCCAAAGCCCTCTTCTATATTTTCCAAGTAGTACATAAGTGTATTTTCCCAAGATCTGCACTAACAACGAAGTCCAAAGAGGCATGGGATACCCTATAGATAACCTATCAAGGCATGGCAAAGCTGAATACAACAAAACCTCAAATGATGAAAAGAGATTTCAAAATTCTTTGTATGGAAGAGTCTGATAATTTAGAATCATTATTTACACGTGATTGGGTTGGTTACCCAAATCAGGTCTAATGGAGAGACACTTGAAGAAATGAGAATAGTTCAGAAAGTATTAAAAATTCTACCATCAAGGTTTGATGCCATAGTTGTGGCCACAGAAGAGACAAAGGATCTCTCAAAAATTTCAGTGGATGAGTTTCATGCATCACTAGTGTCTCATGAGCACAAAATAAATAGAGCAGAAAACTCCTCATTGGAGCATGAATTTAAGACAAAAATGTATTTTAGTGAAGTTATAGGTCAAGGAATATCAAACTATCGAGGAGGAAGAAGAAGGCCACACAGAGGTGGAAGAAGCAGCCCTGCAAGCACAAGTGGGAGGGACTGCAATCAAAATCCAATCCAAGGCTCAAGCCAGAATCAAGCACAAGGAAAGAGGTATGATAAATCTCATTTCCAATGTCATTATTGCAAAAAGTATGGTCATTATGAAAATTAATGTATAAAGAAGAAAAATGACATGGGTAGTAAACCTAGTGTAAATTTCACAAAAGAAAATTAGAACCATGGTAGTGTGCTTTTAGCTTGTAATGTAGCATAAGAAAAACAAGAATATGTATGGTTCTTAGATTCGAGGTGTAGTAACCATATCACTGGAAAAATAGCAATATTTTCCTATCTAGATGAGAGTGTAAAATATGAAGTGACAATCGGGACTGATAGCAAGGTCTCTGTCATTGGAATAGGAAGAGTAAGCATACTGAAAAGGAAGGAAGAGAAGAATTTCATGCCAGATGTCTATTATGTCCCTGGCCTGAAATGTAACCTTCTAAGCATTGTACAACATGTACAAAAAAGAAAAAAATGTGTTTTTTAAAAATTATTTTTGCACAATCATGGATAAACCTCCAAGTAGATAACTCATTGCCAAAGTGCATATAATAAGAAATAGAATGTTTCCTCTGAAGATCATATCAGACTTGAAGGAAGGAGGTGTTTTAGTAGCTATCACATAAGAAATATTTCACGAATAAGTGAAAGATGAGAACTGGCTATGGCATTTGAGATTTGGTCATCTAAATTTCAGAGGTTTGAACTTGTTTCAAAGAAAAGGCATGGTAAAGGTGCTACCACTCATAGAGAAACCAGAGATCCTATGTGAGGGCTGCATCTTGGGAAAGAGTATAAGGGAAAATACACGTTTGGAGATTTTTTCACTCATATTTATGTGGACCAATGCAAACACCATCATTAGCTATAAATCACTATATTTTGACATTTATATATGATTACACAAGGAATACATGGGTTTATTTTCTAAAACAAAAAAGTGAAGTGTTTGAATAGTTCTGCCACTACAAAGCTCTTGTTGAGAAGCAAATTGGACACTACATAAAAGTTTTGAGAACTGACAGAGGTGGAAAATATATCTCAAAAGACTTTCTACATTTTTGCAGCGAGCATGGGATCCACTAGCAGTTTACCACAAGGTATACACCTCAGTAAAATGGTTTTTCAGAAAGAAAGAATAGGACCATCATGGACACGGTAAGAAGTATGGTGAAGGCAAATAATTTTCCGAATGAGTATTGGGAGGATGTTTTCTATTTTGCAGTATATATCATAAATAGATGTCCAACCAAAACTGTTATGAACATAGTTCTAAAATAAGCATGTAGTGAAACAAAGAAATTTGTCACTCACATGAGAGTGTTTGGATGTGTGGCATATGCACATGTCCTAGATCAGTTAAGGAAGAAGTTCCATAGCAAGGGGGATATATGTATATTTCTTGAATACAACGATGAAGCCAAGGTTTACAAGCTCAATAATCCATCAACCAAGAAATAAATAATCTGCAGAGATGTTCAAATCATATAAGAAGAAGCTTGGGATGGAAGTTTAGAGAAGACAGTAAATGTGAAGATATGCATGTCTCATGAAGAGAAAGAGGAATGGACTGCAATAAGCAAGTCCTCAAAGGTGGCTCCTCCTCTACCTACACAAGCTCAACAGAGCACACCGCAAGAAAACAATAGAATAGCATTGAGAAACTAAGGAAGTGCTTCTCCAAGAACATGACAGGGATCAACAACTCCCTTGACATCAAGTGCAACTCCAAGCACATCTTCAAAAAATACAAGAAGACCAGGATTCAAAAATTTAAGTGAAATTTATGAGCAAGAAGAAGTTGATAGTAATGTTCGTTTAAATTATTTAGTTGCATTATTTTTCATGTAGATGACCCAATCCATTTTGAAGATGCGGTCAAAGAAGATAAGTGGATTGAAGCAATGAATGATAATATATGGACAATAGAAAGGAATGGCCCATGGGAGTTAGTGGACCTACCACAAGGAAAATAAGTTATTGGAGTGAAATGGGTCTATAAGACTAAGAGAAACATTGAAGGCAAGATAGAAAGGCACAAATCTAGGCTAATTGTCAAAGGCTACAAGTAGCAGCAAGGAAGAGACTATGAGGAAACCTTTGCACCAGTTGCAAGGATGGAGATAGTGCAGAAAATTTTCTCTATAGAAGCACAAAAAAAATGGAAATTTTATCAAATGGATGTGAAGTCAGCATTCTTGAATGGAGTGGTGAAAGAGGAGGTGTATGTTGAACAACATACTGGATATGAGATAGAAGGCCAAGAACACAAGTTGTGTAAGCTGGGGAAAGCTATTTATGGTCTGAAGCAAGGTACAGTAGGATTGATGCTTTCCTGATAGATAATGGGTTTGATAAGTGTGATGGTGAACCCACACTCTACATCAAAGAAAATGACGTTAAGATTCTTATTGTTTTTTTGTATGTAGATGATTTAATTTTTACTGGCAGTGATGCTTCTCTCATTTGGGATTTCAGAGTAGTCATGAAAGGTGAATTTGAAATGACTGACTTGGATTTGTTAAGATATTCTTTGGGCATAGAGGAAAAGCAAACAGAAAAGGGAATTTTTATCTCCTAAGAAAAGTGTGTTTTAGAAGTTTTAAAAATGTTCAATATGCAGAATAAAAATCCATCATCGACTCCAATTGTCATGGGGTTGCATTTGAGCAAGGAATATTGCACCAAAAATGTTAATTTGACATTGTACAAAAGCATGGTTGGCCATCTAATATACTTGTCTGCAACCAGGCCTGACATAATGTATGTAGTAAGCTTGATATCTAGATTCATTGAGACAGCCAAGGAGACACATTGGAAAACAACCAAGAGAATATTGAGGTATGTAAATGGAACAAAGGAGTATGGTGTTCTATACTCCAAGACTGATGATTTTAAGCTGATTGGTTACGCTGATAGTGATTGGGTTGGAAATGTTGATGATAGAAAGAGAACATTATGGTATGTTTTTCATTTGGGATATGGAGCCATTTGATGGGCTTCCAAGAAGAAACCAATAGTTTCATTATCAACAGGTGCAGTATGTCAAGAAATTTGGATGAGAAGTATGCTAAGGGATTTATGTCATGAACAAGACAAAGGGATCACAATTTTTTGTGATAGCAGCTTAGCAATTGCATTGTCAAAAAATTTTGTTTTCCATAAGGTAACAAATCATATTGGTGCGAAATACCATTTTATAATAGAATTAGTTAACAGTGGAAAAATTGTGTTGCAACATTGCAGGTCAGAGTAACAATTTGCAAATATCCTCACAAAGCCATTGGAACAGAAAAATTTTGTTTATCTCAAAAGCTGCTTGGGAATGATTGATGGTGGCAGTTGTGATTAAGGAGGACTGTTAGAAATACTCCCAACTACTGTCATGAATAAATACTAGTATAATCCCACACTTCATTGAATTTTGTTGCAGGAAGGACAAAGCACATATCCAAAATCTACAGGTGTTTTAACGCAAAATATGAAAACAGAGTACGTGACCCTACTTTGCATTTAGTTTTGTTTCTCGTTGTTGACTTACCTTTTTCCCATAGTTCACAACCCATAACTTTTAGCGTTTACCTCTGAAGCCTTTTGCCAAAACTTAAGTTTCCGCTGATGTGATATCGGTGAGACGCACCAACTTTGTTGCATTACGAAACCACTGCAAACCTTTGTTATTTCTTTATTCCGTACCTCTTTTGACTTCACATTTTTTATGAATTACCTTTAAGTGCCAACAAGTTATTTTATTTATGTTTCAATGTGATCGCAATCACACGTCGCAAGCTCAGGAGGGCATTGCCCACAAGGTAAATCTTTTAAGTTGCAATTCAATCACAATCACATATCACAAAGTTTAAAGGATAGTGCCCGCAAGTTAAAGTTTATATGTTGCGATGCGATAGTGTGATCGCACATCACAATTGCAAGCATTTATGTTTTCCCGTATCATGCCAATTAAATTTTAAGATCACCGAAGTGCGATTTGTGATGGAGGGAGAGGATGTGATGTGGTTTCAAAGCTAAAACCCATAACATTTCAAGTCCAACGGTTTTTGTTTTGTATGCAGTTTAATGTAGAGACTGAATAATTGGGTTTTCGCAATAGAAGGATGATTTTAAGGATATCTGTCCCATCCACCATTGAAATTTTTCATATTAACCTTGACAATAAAGTATTTCCCCGGTTCTAATATGAAACTATGAGGTTGTGGATCTTGGTGTTATGAGTGATTAATTGTTCAAGGATCATGGGTTTTCAATGGAAATACTTAGTCAGTATTTCATGAAGAGGAGGACGGACTATACTATAAGACATACTATCTTATTTCGAGTTACATTTGAGTGATCTCCTTAAGTGGTACATTAAATCGAGATCTCTTTAAGAAACTATTTCCATTCGAAGCCTACTATGAAGTAAGAATACTAAATTTTGAATTTTACTGTATTGAATTTGCTTCCTCCAATGTCATAAAATCTCTAAAATGAAGTGAAAGTAATCTGTTTATATTGTTTCATCTTAGTAGATATTGCCAATTCTATAAAATCAATATTTCTTCACAATAGCTATAAATATTTCATTGGTAAAATAGTGGTAAATTGTATTTCTGTCAACATTATGCATCTCAATATTTCAACTATTATTTTAATTGTGTATTATGAACTTAACTCAAATACAGTAAAGAACAAAAACGTAATAAAACATTTATGGTTTCAAACCAAACTATAATTTCTCCAATTTAGCAATACTATCGACGTCTCCTTGCACCTTTTGGCACAATTTCTAATATAACCATGGTGATAGAGTAGAGATAAAAAAAATTGAGGCCTATTACACAAAAGATGCCTAATCTGTTGAAGTGTACAAAAGGATATATAGAATGATACATTTCCTTTTAAAATTATAATATCACACGCACACACACACATGCACGGATATATATATATATATATATATTCTTCTTTCAACTATGAGACATAGTTGTACTGATTTATCAATTAGGTTACCATCTCTATTTCTTTGTAAAGCTGTTGTTCCCGCTTTATAACGTCAACATACCTGTTCATTGGTACCATACTTATCATGCCCTCAAGATGGATTTGCAATGACTGAGTGAGGCAAGCATGCTTTGGCATGACAGGCACCCTACTTATCGGTCATGCAACAAAACGATGGTTACAGTGTGACGAAATCTACAATGGTCATGGTAGATGGGCGCACTCTGACATACGTAAGGGATAGTCAACACTCTAGTGATCATGCAATGTAATATTCCCTTTTTGTTGATCCGGTCAAAGTGGATAGAATCAATCCATGGTACTTACCATGGTATTTTCCCATAGTATTGACCCATGGTATTTCTTGTTGATATTGACCCATGGTATTTCTTGTTGGTATTAACTGATCAAGCCTATAAAAGGGGAGAGAAGCTAGGCATTTAGGGCATTCTGGATTATCTATTTTATTATGTTTGGGTTGAGAACCTGGCCTGGCCAGCTCTTTTATTGATCCCGGGACGAAAACCCCACGGTGATGTTTATGTGTTGGATCCATCCAGGATTCACAAGCGGACTTCAATTTGTTATATTTGTTGTGTTCTATGTTTTTATATGAAATACCTAGATGTGTTGTTTTATTTAAAATTTATTGATCCTTGGGATATTATAGTGGTATCAGAGCTGTGCATCCTGCCAGCCTGAGGGTTTATCACAAAATAATTTTGAGACTAGTTTTCGGTGATCTACCTTAAATCACCCTAGCTAGAAATCCATCAATTTCGCTGGTTTATTCACATCCATCCTAATTGATATTTGCAGAAATATTGCCATATCCATCAATTAGTTTATGTGGCTTAACGTTAGAATATTTTGCAGGCTTACAAGGCAGATCTATTAATTGAAGGTCCAGATCTATTGTTCCCCATCAAGAAATCAAGCTTGTGCATTCAGGGTAGCAGACCACACATTCTGGCGATTGAAGCGCATATGTAAATAGCAGTACCTACGAGTCTAACTCATGAGGTGGTCAACTGTGCATTATCTTCCTATCAACGAGCAAGGATTAACTCTTGGACATGATGTATTCCCTGATGTTTGCATCATCTCCTATCACGGAATGTTAATGACACAAAAGGGAGACTAATACCCTTAACAACTATAGCTGCTCACGGTGACTGCCGTTCTCACAGTAGCGTGAGACATATATGGAACGAAAAGGAGCCACATGAGTGCTGGAGTCCACTGCATCAACGATCCGCCCAAGCAACGCTTCCAGGCAGCACTATAGAGCCTTGGCATCCTTCGCAACCATCTACATAGCTCCCAAGTGATCTCTGTCTGATAGATCTGGAAACTAGAGTTATTGAAATTGGTATCGAAGCAAGGGAACACACCTACTGCACTCTGTCTTAGCAGTTCAAATAGATTCGTTTCTTTAACACGAAATCCATCGAAGGAAAAAGTCGTGGGCTGTCTCGAGTACCTAGACGGAAATTTGGGCCAACCGTTGGCCTAGCACATTACGCCAAGGAGGAAGACAGTTGCTGGAGACTGAGCCATGAAGCTGTCGGCCTCTCCCCAGCATGCAATGAGATTCTCTCTGAGCCGCTGAAGACATCATCCATAACCTACGGCTCCATGATGGAGAGCTCGGGCCGCAGATTTTCTGAGCATCGAATTCGAGCTCCGGGGAGTAAGAATCGGTGGGGTTTTACTTGAACCAATAGCAAAAATATTGACGCTACATAGAATGAAATTGTTGTAACATTTTAGTGGTATTGAATAGTGAAATTGACAGCGTTAAAGGAGGAGAAATAACATAGGCCAAACTATACGATGTAAGAGGGCTGATTTAAGGTGGTCGATTTTGAGGCCTTGGGAAATTTCTTCTACACCACCTATTGTTGCATTGTGTTATTATTTTCTTTGATATTATTTGTAGGTGTTCAATTTATTTATGGGGGCTGAAGATTTATCACTTATTTTATTTCAAGCCTAGTATAGATTGATTTCTCAAAAGGGTGTAAATCAGTTTTATTGAAGAAAGCCGAAGAAAGAACAAAAAGTATTGAGATCCATTAATGCCAAACCACAATGTCGTCATTTTATTTTTGGAAACGCCACAAGAAATACCATGGGTCAATACCATGGGAAAATACCATGGTAAGTACCATGGATTGATTCTATCCACTTTTATTGGATAAAAAAAAGGCAATATTACATGCAACGAAAATTCAACAAACATAGAAGAAAACTTTGACGGGTTAGAGCATATGTGCAAGAAAATAAGTGTTGAACGGTGGAATGAAAAAATGTTTATAGTTTGAGGATACCACACTATGGTGATGAGCTGAAATTATGGCAGAAATGTGACATGATAGACGAGCGGCTTTGTGGACGTATTCATGGTTCAGCTGGGGGTGTCCATCACCAAAAAAAAACATAAAACATAAGTCATGGTGCATATATATATGCATATGTGTTAGATGGAGATATCATCACCTAAGTTGGGAGTTCATAAAAGAATGAATGATGCAATGAACATGCTGAACGAAGGATGTGAGAAATACTGGAGAAAATAATAGATGAATTTCAAAGGGCTTCTCCGTGAGGTTTGAATCGGGTGCAGATCGTATAGACCATGCACCCGCACTGCAAGCCTGCTCCAAGGGGCATCAGATAAACATGGTCAAGTTGGGTGTTTTCATGAATAGACTATGGAGGGCTCGCATGTAGGTAGGGACACGTCGGACAATACTCGAACACATTTTTTGATCACATGCAAAATAGTGCATAGGTTGAGGGCACGACTCGTACAGAGCATGTCCCAAGTGACCCGACTACATGGCAGGTGTTCAACATGGGTAGAACTCGTGCACACAGTGACCCAGGTTGCATGGCCTTGTGGGAAAACTGTAGAAAACATATTTTAAAGGGAATTTTGGCGTTTCCAAGTGGATTGTTGGATTGTTGGAGAGAATTGTAGATCGGACTAAAAAAACAAGTGTTGGGCACACCTTGGAAAGAAGTTCAAGTGGTTTTCACAGGCTTGGTATTGTATAATCATTGTGAAATTGTACATTTGAACTGTAATATATTATTGGGCAAAGTTTTTAGGATTTTCCCATCCCAAGTATGTATGCGCATACTTTTTGGATGCTTTTGAATGTTTCATGGATGAAAGTTAAATATTAAAGACTAATTCCACTGCATGATTAAGAAAAATCAATTAGTGAAATTGGATAAATGTTGAAGATAGGTGTAGGCTAGATGCTTTATTATTGTTGAAATACAAGGTTGAAATAGCACCACAAGTATAGGGTCGTCATATCTTGTATCAAAGCTAGATTCAGGGCGAGTCACATTGCATTGATTATTTAGAAAGCATGAATATAGTTGCAGAATTGCAGGAGGTATTGAAGATTACACTTATCTTGTTTTGTCTCATTGAGACATTGACAGGGGCAAGACATTGGTCGAGGTCAAAGTTGCAGAAAAATACATGGTGAGTTGGGAAGAGTTTCAAGGGAGGCTCTTTGAGACCTTACATGGGTTAAGGCAAATGAAAGAAGAAAACCCATGGATTTGTGCTAAACTTGAAGTCTTGGAGGAGAATATTGGAACTTCTTCGAATTGGTTGGGAAATGGATAAGGATAGAACTAGAGGTTTCTATAAATAAGGAGAAGAGGCAACCAAGACATGTGAGGAAGAGGATTTTGCAGGTGTGTCAATGAACAAAGATGAACTTTATGAACAAGTCGAACGAGGATCGTACACATTGGAGGCATTGATGATGGAGGACACCCACTTGGAGAGTCTTCATGGAGGTATAACTTGTTTTTCATTTTAGCTTTTAAAGGATGGGCCATATGGAGGAAGGAGAAAATGGATAACCTCTTGGTCAATGCCATGGATGATCTCTCCTTAGATTACTACGATGAGACCTTGTATATTGAAGAAGAAAAGAGCATTGTTTTTTGCAGAATTTGTTAGGGAAATTTGTGACCTATAATAGAAGATTCAAATTCCGGTGACAAGGGTGGAACTTGATGATATTTGCAATTGATGGGTAATTCTTAGCCATATGGGGAACTGGCTAGGTGTGAATAATGACTCACAGACTGATGAAGAAAGGGCACACCAAATATATATATGATGATATTTGTGTAAACTTATTCATGGCTTGAACCAAGAAGGAAATATTGGTTGACCTTTAGTGGGGGAGGAATTAATTAAGGAAGTACCCATGACGATGATATGAAGTTAGAAGTGACCAATGTGACATTACCTAGATGATGGATAAATATGGGATGACTAGAGCTATCTTGAGTCCAATATTGATGGAAAAATGGATAGCCAAAGTCATAGACATTGACATGAGAGCATGGGAGGAATTATGGAGGGAAATTATGCATGTGCACTTATGGATATTCCACTTATGAGAATCAATGAGAAGTGTCAAAGTAGGATGTTTAGCAGGATAGATTTCTAGTGCGGCATGGAGATATTTTATAGTTGGACTAATGGGGATTGTTTTCACTTTTTATCAAGAAGACCTTGATTTGATGAGAAGCCTATGATTACATTCATATGACTTGTAGGGAAGGAACAAATTCTAATGGCACCCATGGCCAAGAAAATTATGCCTAAAAAACCTTTGGATGGTGATGATGCATAGGATTTCATGATGATTTGGAGATGGCTGCAGAAATTGGAGACTTCATATTATAGTGGTCTTGCAATATATTAATCATTGACGACATGAGGTCAGGATTGGTATTGATTTTGATGCATTATGGGATGCATACGTTGGGAACATTATATGGTGCATTCATGAGGAGTGACTTGATGGATATGTTAGAGATGGGACACTTTTAATTTCAATGGATTTATATAAATGGAGATGCCTTGGTGTACACTTGAGCATGGTTTGAGTGTTCTTGACTTAACCATGGAATTTTGATGGAAACGATGACTAATGTTTTCTATGACCATAGATAACACATGGACAAATGATGAAGCAAGGTTAAACTTTCTCCTTTTATAGAATTTATGGAGTGCATATTGTAGATGAGATTGAGATTGCTTCATGGACCTCGATATCGAACCTTGCATAATGGATTGACGGAGGGATTTCTTTGTTGGTTTGAGGAAGACCTATCAGACTTAGATGATGATCCTTGGATGTATGCAATAGATTTTGCATCACATGGACATTAGTATCATGAGAAACATATCATATATGTATGAGGACTACTTCATGGACCTGGATATGGATTGTTTGATACTTGATAGACAAGATTTTGTAGATGAGATGGAGGTCATTACATGGACCTGGACATGGCTTAATTTACTTTTATGGAGATGGGATGGATTCTTGATCAAGTTGATGATGTCACTAGATGTTGGAGAAACAACTAATGATGGCATTACAATGTACATTCTCATGATAAGAGTGTATGGTTGGACTAATCACCTTACTAGTTTGAGTTATGGGGTCCAGAAGTATGAAGAAGTATGACAGAGATATATCTTGGCTATGCCAGAGATATGTTGAGTCGTGTTGGGGTATCATGGCATAGATTCACATAATATTTACGATATATGATGGGTCCAAATGATATATGTTGTAGAAGCCTATAGCTTGAGTTGGACAGATTGAATTCCCATGATGGGGGTCTCATGTGCAGCTTGTGACAGGTGTTGCTGATGATCATGGATTGAGGAGATGTTACCATGGACACTTTTATGGAGACATGGACCTTGGTCATTTGTGCGATGATAGAGCAGAGGTGGGAAACATGGACATTTTTGGAGATGTTGGATCTAACGACACTTTGCGACGATGGTGATGGAGTTATCTAGGATGAGAATCTTATTTAGAGTGGGGGAGGATGTCAATCCCCTAAGATGGATTTGCGATGACTGAGTGTAGCAGTTTCGCATTGGCAAGATAGATGCCCTACTCGGCGATCATGCGACGAAAGAATGGTTAGAGTGCAAAGAAACATGCAATGGATACAATAGACGGGCACACTCTGATAGACACTATGAACGGTCAATGTTGCAGTGATCATGCGACGATAGTTTGGTGGAAATTCGAGGAAAGTCTGTGATGGGTTAGAATCGACGTGTGAGCGATTAAGTGTTGAACGATGGAATGAATCGACTTTTGTAGCATGTTAAAAAAACAATATGGTGAAGAGCCAACATTATGGGAGAAATGTCGCACGATAGACGAGGGGCTTTGTGGATGTACTGGTGGGTCATCTGGGGGTGTTGAGCCCCAACCGCTAGGATAAAATATAAGTCGTGGTGCACACACACACAGATATATATATATATATATATATATATATATGCATAGGTGTTGGATAGAGAGATCATAACCATAGTTGAGAGTTAATACAACACCGAATCAGGTAGTGAGTAGGTCAAATGAACGAGGTGTGAAAGACGTGAAGTACCAGCGGACAAAGTTTGAAGGGTGTCTCGGTCAGGGTCGCGTCGGGTGTAGACCATGTATACCATGTGCCCACACTACAGTGGGCATCAGACGAACACGGTTGAGTCAAGTATTTTCGTGAACGGACTTCGGAGGGCATGTGTGCAGGCAAGGTCAGGTCGGGCATGACCCAAATGCATTTCTGAACTTGTGGAGAACAATGCATAGGTTGAGCATGCAGCTCATTCAAAGTATGACCCAGGTGACTCGACTGCATGACAGGAGGTCGACTTGGGTAGAACTCAAGCGAGCAGTTACCCAGGTGACCCCAGTTAAACAACCTTATGGGAACACTTCAGAAAAGATATTTTAAAGGAAATTTTTTGTTTTCTAGTTGATTTCAGGATTCTTGGAGAGCATTTTAGCTCGGTCCAAAAGCACAAGTGCTGGAAAAACCTTGGTAAGAAGTGAAAGTGGCTTGCACATGCTTGGTGTTGTATAATCATTGTAAAATTGTACATTTGAACTGTTATATATTATTGGGTATACTTTTTGGGAGTTTCCTCTACCAAGTACATATTGGCATACTTGTGGGATGATTCTGAATCTTTACTTGATGAAATATCAAATATTGAAAACTAATTTCATTGCATTCTTAAGGACGCTCAATTGGTGAAATTGGCTAAGTGTTGAACATAGGTGTAGACTACATACATGAGTCATGTTTAAAATAAAATTTGTGGTAGTGTCGTACCCAATATACGTGGTTTAAAGAGCACCACAAGTATAGGGTCGTGACAATATATCTCTCTTCGTAAAATTATGGACCATTGACAAGAATGGTTTTCTTAAATCATATTTCTGAGAGGTGTCATATTTTGTTGGGGATTAAATATGATTGAAAAAACTAGAGAGAGAGAGAGAGAGAAAATGAATAGATTCGAGCTAATGGGTAGATGAAATACGCCTCCTTTGGGGTATATACCCCCTCACTCAATATACCTATCAAAACAATATCATTGAATGGATTGAAATCCATGAATAAACAAGATCAGGTTAATATGCATTAAAATAATTTCTTTATTGCTCATTAAAATATTTGTTATTATTAATATTTTTTTAAATTTCAAATAATTTACTTAAATATTTTTATTTACGATATGAAAAATTTATTAATAAAATAAGAATTTATTTAGATTCAATTAATTAATTTAGCTATAAAATTTTTAAAACATATTATCATCGTTATATTGGTAAGTATATATATGTATCTGTGTGAATATTAAAATATTCAATTTATTATTTTTGTTGGAATATTTAATTTTAATATTATTTTATAAATATTATATGAAACTTTATATTAGTTTATTAGGAAAGTATATATCTAGATGTTAGGAAGTAAAAAAAACTAAATGATTTATTAAATTAATGATTAAATTTTGGATATGTGTGATGATGCTAATTAGATTTAAATTAATCCATTAATCATTTACCATGAGAAATCTAAAAACTTATACATGTTCTTAAAGCTAAATGCTCATCACCAAGCCTATGTTTAATGTCATTAACTATTATTTGCACACAATTCTTTAAAGTACAGCGAGAAGAATCTACATGGTTAAATATTCTTTTGATAATAGTATATAACTGACCATTAATTTAATTTAATTAACTCATTACAATTTTGTGTTAGATCACACTCACTACAAAATGGACAATATATTCCAACTAGTTTTTAAAAAGAGTTTCTAATTACTATTAAAAAAAAAAACATTGCAATTATGTTTTAAACACTTTAGTTTTCCATAAAAAGAAAAAAAACTAATTACTTAAAAAAAAAACTGTTGCAATTAATTTTTAACTTTTTCATAAAAAGCTATATGGAAAAGTGATTTTTTTTTTTAAAACTTTGTACTCATTGACATTTAGCATTTAGAGTTATCTTTCTATATACTTAGGCAATGATTATAATTTGTAAAAATAATATTCACTCATTTTAAATAATTTTTTTATTTATGAAATTCACTATGACTGTTAAACTTACATTAAAATTATTTATGTATATTGAAAAATAGATATGTTATGATAATTGAATGACAATGTCTTTCGATTTTAAGGATCTAACATGAAATTAGAGGGATCAAATTTCTTCATGTGAAAACTTCTTTAAAGTGTAAAATACAATGTGTTATTTTTCTTGTTAAATTTATATTTTTGTATGCTAAATACAGTACATATGAGAAAAATAAAAGTTTTAACCATAAAAACTTATATAGAAGACAAATTAAAATGGATTTTTATTACTAACGTTTAAGTATATGTCAATATTAATTCATATTAGGATATTTTCTCAACAAACAAATTATAAGATTTAAACATTTTACTTACAATTTTTTTTTTTTTTGGCTTCTAATTACCTTACAAGATGTTCATTTTTTTATTATTATAATACACATTTTTTTTTGTCGTTAGAACATAATTTTTAACTTTTATTTTATTTTTACACATCCCCTCATATTAGGCATCATCAAAATTTGTTTTGTGTTTAGAACATCATTTTTAACATCTATTTTTATTTTAAAAGAGAACAGACGTATTGAAAAACTTACACATCTCCTTATACTTGGTTCTTTAATAAAAAAAAATGAATGAATATGATATTAAAATTTATTAAAATAATTATGCAAATAAAGTTCTTATTATAATGTGATCATAAATTATCTTGTTATTTTAATTTAATTTTATTAGTTATACAAACTTGTATGTTTTTAATTATTTTTAACTTTAATTTAACTACTCATAACTTTCAAAATTCAATAACTACACCGTAAGGCATTACTATTTGAAAACAACTCCGCTAGTTGTCACTGTGTCCATGTTTGTGCCATTGGATCAAATGTTAGATGATTGAAATGTTTTAGGCTATTAGATGAAGTAAATATTTTTATATGTGGTTTATAATGTTAGATTTTTCTTTTCAATAAGTTAGATTTAATTTAAGTTTTGGTGAATTTTAAGTTAAAATGTTGTTATTAAAAATTTGTTAGATTTTAACCTCAAATTTTTCAATAAAATTTAAATTAATAACTTAATAAAACTAGATTTAACATAAATTGGTTTAATGAATAACGAAAATTTGTAAAATACATAAAAATTAAATTTTTGGGTACATAAGCATACACTATAAATACAACCCATGTTATTGACCCATGGTATTCATGTGGAATTATAATAAAATTTATATCATAAAATTAAACTCCACAAAAACCAATTAATTTATATTACATGGATAAAAAACAATATAAAAAAGGAAAATAACTATTTATATATTTAAATATTACATTTTTAACTCCACAAAAACCAATTAATTTATATTACATGGATAAAAAACAATATAAAAAAGGAAAATAACTATTTATATATTTAAATATTACATTTTTAACCCCACACAAAACAATTAATTTGTATTACATGGATTAAAAAACAATATAAAAAAAGAAATATAACTATTTATATATTTAAATATTACATTTTTGTGCTACTATGTTCTCCAACAAAGTATGACATGGATAAAAAACAATATAAAGAAAGAAAAATAAATATTTATATATTTAAATATTACATTTTTGTGCTACTATGTTCTCCAACAAAGTATTATAGAAAGGTTTTAAGGTCATGTTTAACATTTGACTATGTAAAATTACACAAATTTAAAAGTAAAAGTAAATTAAATAAAACTATTGACATAATGTAATGATGCTATTGACCCATGGTATTCATGTGGAATGTAGTTTCTTTATAGAGGGGAACTAAGATGGCCTAAATCAATCTTAACTCTTGATCTAAACTAATTATTCTATAAAATTATTTTTTAATGTTTATAAGCATTATTCTTTTAAAATTTTACTTAATAAAATGTATCTACATTTTTATACATCCAAATGACATAATGTAATGAACATTTTAACTAGGTCAAAATACAATAAAAAATAAATAAAATAAAATAAAATAATGATAAACTATAAATATAACCCATGGTATTGTGCCATGGTATTTATGTGAAATGTAGTTTCTTTATAGAGAGAACTAAGATGACCTAAATCAATCTTAACTCTAGATCTAAACTAATTATTTAATAAAAAAAATTTAAATGTTTATAGCCATTAATCTTTAAAAAATTTACTTAATAAAATGTATCTAAATTTTCATACCTCCAAATATACATCGTTTTATTATTCCAAAAATACATGTTTTTTTTTTTTTTTATATCATTTATGTTACAAATGTTATATAAGTCATGAGTATTATTTCTTAATATATACAAATTTAAATTAATAATGACTTTTCTTTAAAATATGTGATATTTTTTAAATTTCCAAATTATTTCACACGGCATGATTTATATTGAGGAATAATGATGAATGTTCATAATTCTCATTTTTTAAATAACACTAAATTTAGGTTAAAAGGGGTCGGTAACAATTGTTTGTATGAAAGTCAAGGATACAGAAGAAACTAGATATGGTGAAGAGAAACTTCCAACCTTACAACAAGCCATAAAAGCACAACCTTGAATGTATGGAATCCATTTTCCCTCATACACATGAGAAGTGCAATGAAAAATCTTGGAATTTGGAAAATTTCACGAAGCTTATGTCATGTTCCATTCATTTAGATCTGAATTATATGGAAGAAGAAAAGCATGACAATCGATACTGATAAAAAAGTATGATTCTTTAGTAGGAAAATACGTTCACAAGGATATGGAGGAGCAAATAGTAGAACTAAAAATAGAAGAGGACTCTTTAGAAAATGTGTTACTCAAGGATTTTGGAATCCAGATGAACTGCATTATCTCACTGATTCAAAAAAGTACTCAAGAAGAGACAGACAATAGAGATATAGAGACAATTTATTCATAAACAAGAGAAAGCTAGAATTATAATCTGACATAGAGTTATGGGAAGAGAAACACTCAAATTGTAAGGAGGACTCATAAAATACTAGAAAAAAGACACTTACCTAATGCAACTAGCTGAAAAAAAATGTATCTTTAAAGGGTCACTTGGGGAGGAATCTATTATTTAAAAGGTCGGGAAAATAATTTAATTTAAAAAAAAAAATGTACTATCACTAGGGAAGGGAGTTATTACATTTAAAATTTGTTCCCATTCTTATCGCTACAAAATTTGATTGTTGGTTTTTATTTGATGGGAAAATAAATGATCTTTAAAAGACATTAAAGTCTTGAATTATGATCCTTAAAGAAGTCTTTAGATTCCCTGATTATGAGCTTATTTTTTCTTCTTACTTTTGGGTCTTCATGATGTTTGTTATTCTGATTGAGGTGAAAAGTTACAAAGAATTGGAATATTGGTGGTTCAAAGAAATTATGGAAAGATGATTATTGATAATTTATTAATATAAATTATGTGTATTGAGATTAATTAATCATCCCCAAGGGTTAAAAAAGGCCCAAATGTCTCTTATCCATAAAATTGACGATTAAGAGAACTCTATGCTCTATGTTCAAATGACAGGTGAAGGTGGATTTACCATACTTAAGCTTTTTAGTAGTCTCTTATGATGTACAACATGTCATAGTGATAATTTTTTATTCCATTAAAAAATTTTAGCTGTAGAGCAGAGTCAGATTTCTAGGAGTAGTATCAGAGGAATTCAACATTGCAAATGTCATAGAAGAAAATAATTTCGTGGAAGGGTGAAATCTTCCTAACTTGGTCATAAAAACCAAGTGCATCCTTCATCCAAAAAAGAAAAAAGAAAAAAAAACATGCAAATTTCGTTATATAGAGGTCTTTCATCATATAAAAGTATTGAGTACTTTGGCCAAAATTTCTCATCCATTATGAAAAAACACATCTTACATGCAATTAGTAACAAAGAAGTTCTTTCAAATCAATTACCCAATATGGATATTTTGATTTGAGGTTTAGTAAAGATAATTCTCCACCCCTTATTTTGGAGAATCAGTTGGAGGCAAGAAAGTTCCTACTACCTCTTCTTTCTTATAGGCTATTCTTTCCTATACCACAACCTTATGGTGTTTCCTTTACAACATGTGGTGCAATTTCTAGTTAACCTAATATGCAAAAAAAACTAACTATAAATTTTTGTTAAAAAATATATTATATATATCTCCAATCAAATAATTTCAACTCCCTCGCTTCACAATAATATTTATTAAAATATATTTGCAAGGTGTTATGCTTCTAGTTTCCAACATAGTTTTATATATAATAGTTTTTTAAAAGTGTTATGAAATATGTAACACTTTTCTAAGTATATTTTCCTTAAAAAGAATAGCAATTTAATTGATATTTCCAAACGTTAGAAACGAAACATTTTAGGAGCCCTATATAATTTTATGTTCATTCGCATTTCAGTTTTACATTGTCCGGCAATATATTTTTCTAGATTACCTACCGAAACCATTTTTGATATATAGTAGAAACACATATATTGTCTCCTCTCGCAGTCTTCTACGATGAAATCGGAGTACTTAACACGCCAGAAGAGTCAGATGGTCTCCTTGGATTACCCGGAAGCGCTGTTGAGTCAGACACCAACCGCGGTCACACATTCTTATTCCTTTAGGAGATCCCGAAGGCTCATCGATTCAACATGTTCATTCAATATTTGGTAGATCCAAATGGTCTCTCTGAGTTCCCCCACCAACAAAGTTGAATCGGATATCGCAACCCCGGTCATATACTCCCATTCCTAGCACTCTCCATAGACTGTGTCACATTCATGACGTTTGAAACGATCTACCAACATGGACTCCCCTCATAATCCACAATACAATTAATTTGAATTCAATTCGGCATTATTCAGATTTATTCAACATTTCAGATCATGAAATTCGGATCCGCCTCGCCCCCCCCCGCCCCCCAACTTTTCCGTCCTCTATTAATAGACTATGCCTCTTTGTGAGTATTGTATATGCATGAAATAGTTGATGTACAATTGCAAATTAATCAGCCCTACAAAGCATTTCTGCCATAATTTTTGATATCTACAACCAATAGCTAGGAACCATCGTTATTCATCAGCAACCGATCTTTTCAGCGATATCCGATTAAGGGCATAAAAATTGCCATTCCTGGGACATCGTTTTCAACAAACAAAAGTAAATTGATAATGTCGTTGCCCATGAAAATAAAAATCAGTGTGTCTGTTATTGTAGATGCTGTTCTCCCCTTATTTTTGTGATGTTGTTGTTTAAGGAAGTCTCCGCCACATGCAGGAAAATGCATGGGATTACTGATAAACGAATGAATGTTCATTCTTCCGTTGATGTGGCAGTAGAAGGTTTAGCTCTATCGCAGTCACTTCAAGATGTCAACCCAACAACCATGTTCCAAAACCGCCACCACCGCCTCAAAGCAGTATTGTTGGTTACTCGTTCGAAGAGGGGTTAGCCAGAAAATCTTGCGGGCCTCATCACGACAAAAATGTTCCATGTCCACCAAGTCTACGAACAGAGATGGAGCAGATGAAGGTGAATGGGAAGGCAGAGATAACGATGAATCATCAGACTTCCATTGATGCTGGAAAGAACAAATCAGCAGATACGACTGGTTTGATGATTTAATTCCATTATCAAACCGAGGGGCTTCTCGCACTAGTATATAAAACCATGGGCCTTCTCTCACTAGTATGTATTGTGATATTTTGCCTGTTCTCATTCGTCGTAGGATATATTTTGATCTTTATAGTATTTTCATTCACGTTTAGATACATCTGTTACCTATTCTTCAATAAATTATAAAATTGTGTTTTTTGGGATTATATTGGATCATTTGCTGTAATAATCTAGACGTGGCACGGATGAATTTTTTTTAATGTAAGTGAAAGTGGCCGAGTTGCTAGTATTCTCTTTAGGGTTAAGAAAACTCATTTTTATTTTCGAAAATTTAAAGATTGACCTTAGAAGGCTAGCCTCTCATATGATAATAATAAATATGCTATTACCATGATGTTGATAAAAGTTGTGGGAGGTAATTATGTTATATCATAATAATGATATTTTAATTATTCAACTGAATAGTCCAAACACATAAATATTTTTGTATTTTTCCTGTATTGATAAAATCAAATATATACAGTATTTTGTATATTAAAAAATTTAAAGTTATTTATTTATCTGGAATTTGCTCAAACTATTTACATGCGAAAAACAATTGCGATTAAGGGTTTAATATATAACTCAAAAAATTATAAGTAAAATATATTTAATTTTTTTTTAAATTGTAGTAAAACTTATAAATGTTTGGAATCATAAATTTATATTATTAGTATATATTTATCTTGATCTAGAATTTATTGTGTAAAACTTGAGGAAATATTTGTATCTCAAGAGATTTGATCCATCTAAGATTAAGATGGATTTAGGTTGGTTTCAGTTTTGATCATATAAAATTTGTTGAAAATCTAATTATTATGATCATTTTAAATCTGTTAAATATTTCTAATATTAATTTGGTCAAATTAAAGTTAAATTTGCTTAGTTACAATAGTTGTTGAGATGGGAAATTAGTAACTTGAATGATGAAAAATGATGAATTTTTTTTTTTGAAGGCAAAGTGACAATTTTGAAAGATAGATAATGTGAATAATAAGAATGTAGTCAATTACAAACAATATTCATCTTGATCTATGTCAAATTATTTTCTTCTATTGTTGTTGTTGTCACAACTATTAGTGTTTCCATCTTTATGATTAGTATCAATTCTTGTTGTCCTCCTTTATCTCTTTATGTCTTTCTTAGTCTCTTCCTCTGTTACCCCCTTCAAATCCATCTGCCTCTCCCATTATCTTGTTTTCAAGTTCTCTCTCATACCTGTCTCTCTCTCTCCCCCATCACAGACTCTCTCTTTCCACCCTCCCATTTTATCACTATCTTCATCCCTCTGTCCTTGTCTATGTCCCCCTCTCTCCCCACTCCATATCTATCTATCCCTTCCCCTCACCACCACCCACTCACCAACCAAATTTGATCCCATTTTATTGTATTGTATGTATCCCCTCCACCACCAAATAATCATGCACTATATTTCTTCAATTATTGTTAATCACTTTGATATCTCGTTTTGCTTGAATCCTCTATTAAGATGCATTTATCCCGATTTTTAATAATATAATTTATATTATATAAATTTCTCACACACACAAAAATATAGATATAAAGTATTATAATCTTTAATTTTATTAAGAAAAACTTTTTTATTATTTGTGAGGATGGAGGGTTTACATATATCTCAAAAGTAATTATAACCTTTTGGCTTTTATATTTAATTAAAAAAATTAATAAAATAAAATACATATCAAATATTTTTATTGTGAAATAAGCTATGGTTTTTGGGCATGTGGTATTAATAAGTCATGGTATTGGCCCATGGTATTTTAACAGAATAATTAAAATCTTAGATTCATAACATAATAATCAAATGCTTAGGTCCATAACACAATAACCAAAAACATAGATAAACCATGGTGTTCGTAAACCATGGTATTGGCCAATGATATTACGATTCTCTTTTATCAAAAAAATGTTAGTAATTTTATTAATAAAAAGAAAATTAAAATACAAAAAATTAATTTTTATTATTTTTTCACTACAAGAAAACATGGAATATTGTGTAATTTTTTAAGTTAGTATTATTATTTTTAGTTATAACATAATCAAGATAAAAATGTTGACATACAATCATCCTTAAATTACATTCATGTAACGTCTACACATCTATCTTATACTGAGTTGTAGAGCCCCTCTTAATGCAATTATATTTGAATTTGAAAAAAATCCATTATTTGATTAAAAATATAATACAAAACAAAATACTGGTCCTCAATAGAATTATATTTAAATTTAAAAGAAAATTATTGTTTAATTAAAAATGTAATAGAAAACAAAATTAAAATATTAACCAATCTTAATTTAGAATGTTAAAAATGTCTCTTTATTTTCATCCATGTAAAACAAAGAACAAATCGTTATGACACTAAAAGTAAAACATTGTATTAAGTACCAGCCTTAATATAGTTTTATGTCATGAAATTTATGATGACTTTTTTATTCCTCTCGTATGGCTTTCAAGTAAAAAAATAAATTTTAAAGAAATCAAAGGAATTCGCTAGATTTTGTATCATATATCAAATTTAGTTGAAGTGAATGCTATTCATCATTTTGAAGGATGAGATTAACTATTTTTATTTAAAGCCGAAGATAAGTAGAAACAAAGTAAAATGCACAAGATCTCAATGTTAACTCTTTTAGGTACTCAGAATTTTTTTTTAACTAATTAATGATATATGGATGAAGAAGAATTAAAAAATATCAATAAGGTTTTATTTTTGTCAAAAATAAAGAAATGAGCCATATCAAATTAGAAACATAGTATTTATGGTTATCTTTATTTTTGTTTGATTTATTCCTTTTTAATTTTAATATGATTTTAAACAAGAAATTGCACCATATGTTGCAAAAAAAATGCCATAAGGAAATATTATAGGAAAGAGTAGCCTAGAAGAAATAATATGTTGCAGAGAAGGAGCCATTTTGAGGAATGAAAATCAAAATTTTCTTCCTTGGAAGTAGGTAGTGAAATCTCCCTGAGGCTAACAAATAATGAGGCCTATGTTGAATTCAAGTTGAATACCTTGTCTCATCATGCCAACATGAACGCTTCATGAATAAAGAATTAGATCGTGATTTTCTGACTTCAAAATCAAAGGCTATTCTAGTGCAATTCCTCCATATTAAATCTTGATCAATTCCTATTCAGTCACCTATGTATTATTTCCTTCATGATCTTTGAAAATATTCAGAATATCATATTTTTCTTTACCACTGATGTCCCTCGTGTCTGCCATGTTCTTTTTTTTCGGTATCGCTGATATGAAGTTGGTTTTTTTTGTTCCTTGTTTAGATAGTAAAAAATGTATGGAGAGGTGGGTTTCATCGCTTCAAGAGTAGTAAAAATAAGGCGATTGAGAAAATCGCTCCAACATTGAGAGAGATTTGGTAGCATTTATGGAGTTGGCGAACATGTCTTTCTATGAACTCTCAGGCTGGAAGGGGGAATACTACGAATTTACTTGGGGGTTATATTCCATTTTTCTTTCAAAAATAATCAATTGAGCTCTATAATCAGTTTCTATAAAATTCTTCGGATCTTGTACATGATATCTCTTACTGGTATCTACTATATATATCTTTCCATTTTTTTTTGCGTTGGTCTCTTGTTCAGATTTATTCTCTCTTCTTCCAAACATAAGTAAACTAGCAATCTAATTGCATTTGTAAAACTCCCTTTTCACATAGAAGCATATTAATTGATAGTTTCATATATTGTAAGTACTTAACTTGTGGTCCCTTGAAGAATCATCATTATTCTTCATTGTAGGAAATATTCAAGTCTACTACAAACTTTGTAATGAATCCTCTAAAGATTCTATCAATCCATAAATTGAAAACACTTAAAATCCTATTGTCAGTGCTGTTGAGTCACTATATCAATTCAGGAGTATGTTTTTCACCCTTGAAACAATCCTTTCTTTCAGTCATCATTGATATCCACTCGTATAACTCAGTAGTAAAAGAAACAAAGAAAATATCCTATTCATCTGTAAAAGTATTCTTTTGTAACCACACTTTAGATTTGAGATGATAATTTTTGTTTTCTTGATCTGCAAATTCTCGCTCTTTCAGGTCTATCTAGTCTTGAATCTCTTTCTTTGATAGGTGCGACATCCACATATCCCTCAAAGATATCCCAGTCCTAGCAACGAAACCATTTGCTGGTTTGATTTGGGTTGACCCAGGTTCAATCTAACTACGTACCCACAAAACCCTTCACCACTGGCCCTTTCAGCAACGACCTGCAAGAGGATCACAGTCTCACCCAAAGTGACTATTGTTTGATGCAGAACTAGGTTTATACAATTTTGAGGGACTAGAAGATGTTTTATTTTATTTTATCTTACTCTTAAACATTCTCCACATTCAATTAATGACATAAATATTCCATATAAATCCATAAACCATTAGTGCATTGACATAACATGCAACTATACTAACTACTTCACAACAAGAGATATTAAGAAAATATATACAAAAAAACTTAATAAAACCATAACATCATCTACAAAAATACTTCTTTATTATCATTAATCAGTGAATTCATCCAATCTTGAGATGTACACTAACTTGGAGGCAGTCTGCGCACTAAGCTGCAGGCTATTCCCAGGTCTCTGCACACTTAACTATAGAGAGTTCCCTTCGCTATGAAATACAGAGTCTCCTTAGATCTATGATATCATATCTCTTTAACATAGCATTTCAACTATTTATATATTGTTACATCGTAAGTCTACATCATTACAATACCATGGTCCAAATACGGTTGGCTCCCAAAAACAAGAAAATATGACCCAAAAACCTTTATAAAATTTTGTGCTTTAAAAAAAGGAGGGGCTTCCACCTGCCTTGAAGCCCCTATGGCACCACGCAGTATATTTAAGATGCTTTTTTGTGTGGTCAACTTCACACTCTTCTCCACAAAATGCAGTGTCTTGGCCAAAACCCAAGTGAAATTGGGTTGCGCCCCATAGAGATAGCTCCGAAAATGCACTAGCAAAAGGTACCAACTAATCATCTAAATCCTTTTTATAGAATATGCCTCCATTTTCTTCATTTTACATTATTTTTAGTCATTTTCCTTCACACATGTGAGCTGCAACCTTTCATCTCCATTTTCTCCTAATTTATGATTATTTTCATAAATAAATGTGACAAAATGAAAATTTTCCTTTCCAAATCCTTAGCCATATCCTTTTCCAATTTCCTTAGCCATAATAAACCATGTGAATAACCATAGTAGATGTTTTTCCCAACATTCACCTTGGAATAATTGTCCCATCAACCGTGGTTATTATTTTAACTTTATTACATGGAATTTTCACGAAGGTTGTTACAAAACCGACCCCATTGGTAGAAACCATCCTCGGTGTTCAATCACACATATACCTTAGAAAGGTTACGAAAAGAAAACATACCACTCATGGAGCTTTATAGCATAGCTCAATGGAGTGTTTACAATTATCACCCTGCTAAAAAGAAAACCAACATGACATCTATAATGACATGAAACCCATACTGCTTATTGGAGCTTTATAACATATCTGATGGAGGTATTTACATCCATACACATATATTTTATCATCACATCAAAAAATATATAATAACATCATAAAAACATATACCAACATTACACCGTAACTAGTTTTCCTCCACTGGAAAATAATAAAGGATACATAACTGACATCAGATCCACTATCTCCCATGTACCTTCATCGGGCCCAAATTTCTTTCATTGCACTTTAAATTTCTTGATTTCTTGATTCTGAAGCATGAGCGTCTTTTTTTACAAAATGAACTATGATTCTGGTTGGAAATCTCCTTCTAGATCCACCTGCAATACAAACCATCCAATCACATTATCAAAATCTTTAACATATTTTTTATTAAATGATATATGAAAAACATCATGGAATTTCACTGTGAATGGCAGTGTAAGTCAATAGGTCAATGGCACGATCCTCTCAATGATCTTGAAGGGTCCATAAAATTGTGGTGCCAGCTTGGAAGATATTCGAATCAATGAGGATATCTTCTTCGGATTAGTAAGCAAGTACACATGAACCCCAACATGAAACTCCTTGAACAAATTTTCCATGGCTGCATACCTCTTCTACCTATCTTACATTGCTTTCAACTTCTTCTTAATCACCTACATTTCATGTTCAATTTCTAACAACATATCTTGTCTAATCAGTACCATGTTAACCACATCACTCCAGCTCATAGTAGTGTTGAAACTCCACCCATACAATGCCTTAAACATAATCATCCTCAATGGCTCCTGATACATGTTGTTGTAGGCGAACTCTACTAGTGGAAGATACTATACCCACTTGTGTTGTTAATGTACTACATACATCCTCACCATATCCTCTAATATCATGCTAACCCTCTAAGTCTTTCCATATATCCGCGGATGATAAGTTGTGATAAAGGCCAACTTAGTGCCAAAACATGCAAACAACTCCTTCCAAAACATGGAAGTAAACTTTGCATCTCTGTCGAAAAGGATATTCTTTGGAACACCATGCATTTTGACTATGTCTTTGATAAACACATGTGCTACATCACTAGCAAATTATGTATTTTTCACTACAATGAAATATGAAACCTTTTTCAACCTGCCCACCACAACAGTGATCGAATCATGCTTTCTAACTGTCCTGGGAAAACTTGTGATGAAGTCCATGGAAATGACCTCCCATTTCCACTCCAGAATTGCAATCATTTGAAGCATTCCACCTGGATGTTTACACTCTACATTAACCATATAAGAATAAAAACATATAGCTACAAAATATGCCACATCCTTCTTTAGATTCGGCTAATAATAGAATATTTTCACTACAGTTGAAGTCTTCTGGTAGTTGGGTGACCTGAATATGGTTTCACATGAAACTCACTCAAGAACTCCTTCTTGAGCTCACTATTGTCTGGCACATATATCCTATTGATAAATTTAACTAATCCATTGACCATGAGATGGTTGTCCAAATCATGTAAACCTACATTTGTACTGGCACCTATACCCGTACATGTACTATTACCTATACCTATACCTATACCAAGACTTATACATGTACCAACACCTATAACTATAACAACACCTGTACCTATACCTATGCCAAAAATTGTACCTGTAAAAACACCTATACATGTACTCTGCTGCGACCTATGCATAATCTCCATATACCTATGATAGAACTAAACTTCCTGCAAGATCCAATCCTGCAAGTATGTCGCATAGGAGCTCATAGTTGCTATGTGATTTACATGTACCTTCTTGCTAATACCATATGGGACACTGTTCTTGTTTCACTTGATGTACTTGAGCTCGAAGAAAAACTCACTGATTGTGGCCAGACATCTAGCATGCCTAACATTCAGATTTAGTTCGTCAAACAAGTACCTTAACCCAATGTGATTACTCAGCACTACAAGCCTCCTTACAAGAAGATAATATCTCCACATCTTCAGTGAATGTATTATCACTGCTAGCTCAAGATCAAGCATCAGGTAGTTCTTCTTGTGCTCATTTATTTTTCATGACTCGCAGAATACCACCTATCCATCCTTCATAAGAAATCTGTGAAGGTCTCTCTTGCAAGAATTTGTAGATACTACAAAATCATTGTCCAGATATGAAATATTTAACAATGGAGCATGTGTCAACAACTACTTAAGCTACTCAAAACTGGACTCACACTCCAATAAAACCTCTTACCTTTCCTCTGCAATGATGTAATATGATAAGAAATTCTTGAGAAGTTCCTAATGGACCTCCTGTAATAACCTGCCAATCCCAAGAATTATCTCACCTCATCTACATTCTTAGGAGCTACCCACTAGATGATGACACTTATATTTTCATGATCTAATGAAATTCCCTCCTTGGAGACAACATGTCCCAAGTATTGTACCTCATTCTGGAAGAAATTGCATTTGTTGAGCTTGTAAATTCTTGGAATTGTCTTTCTCATTTTTAGAATACAACAATATGTCATCAATAAACACAATCACAAAATTGTCCAAATAAGGACGCAACACACTATTCATCAAACATATATATGTAGCTTGGGCAATAGTCAAACCGAATGTAACTACAACAAACTCATAATGCCTATACCTGGTCCTGAATGTGGTCTTGTAGATGTCATTCTCTTTGATGTGTACCTGATGATATCTCGATCTCAGTTTGATCTTAGAGAACATTTTTCATCCCTTAAGTTGATCAAACAAATCATTGATCCTCGGTAGTGGATACCTATTATGCATGGTTAGTTTGTTCAGTTGCATATAGTGAATGCATAGTCTCATAGTGACGTCTTTCTTCTTCACAAACAACACCATGCACGCAATGGTGTTACACTTGGCCTAATGTACCCTTTGCTAAGCATATTAGTTGCAAATTTAATTCTATGAAATCAATTGTGCTCATCCTGTAAGATGCCTTTGATTCTAGAGCAACACTTGGGATCAACTCAATAGAAAAGTATACTTCTCTATGCGATTGCAACACTGAAATATCTGCTTGAAACACATCCTAAAACTGCTATAAAAATGGATACATGTTTAAAACATATAGTACTCAACTACCTTACCTTTCTCACTAGAGAGATGAGATGAAAATATTACACACCCTTTCCTATGATTGCACTTGTCTTGCATGGATGTCACCATCCTAACTATTGTGGCTTTCCTCTTTCCCTGTAAGACTCTTGGTTTCCCATTTTCATCCAACCAATTAATATATTTTTCATAGTAGTCTACCTTGGTCCTATGAAGGTATAAAAAATCCATACCCAATATCATATGATATGATCCCAAAGGAAATATGTTCAAGTGTGTTGTTGTAGGAATATCATTTAACTCGAACGCAGAAGATCTTACCAAATGGTAAGCTCTTTTCTTTGTACCTGTGTCCAACTACACTAACCGTGATTCTGAATGAATTTCCTTACTCAAACCACAATTATCTACCCGGTCAAGATTAGTATAGCTATAGTTATATTGATATTCAATAAAAATAGGAAAAAATTCATCATAAAGCTTACTGTCCATCTGAATTGTAGAAGCCTGATGATGTTCCTTCCTATTGTCCACAAGTGAATAAATCCAAGGAATGCTATGTCAAACATCTCCCAGTGTTTGTGCCTTCTGCGCACTTTAGACTTGTGTCCTACCATCATGATGTTGTGGGAAATCTCTCCCATGATGATATTTTCCACAAGCCCAATACTGTATAGGCTTCCAGCCTTCATCCTTATTTTACTCCTCAGATTGAAATTATTATCCTCTACCATATGTATTGAAATTTTTAGGTGGGGAAACATTATCCTTTTTACCTATATCTTGAGGCTTACTCACTTCTTGTCCCATTTTCCTTTATTATTATCATTACCTTCCCAATATAGCTTTGCCTTTGATATATGCTTTGATTGTTGATAAAAATTCTTAAGTTTCTGGATGGCCTCCTCCAATGATATAGGCTCATTGAACTCAATCCTACCTCTAAATGCAATAAAAAACCGAGTCATAAATATGTGAACCTTTTCCTTCTAATTCTTATTTCTTCCTTTATACTTCTCAGTGTATCTTCAAAATCATATGAATTTCCAACACCATGCCACTCATATGACTCACAGAAGGAGTATTTGTAGCCTACCATTCTGCTATTCATCTTTGATTTATTCCTGCAATGTACAATATGTAAGCTAAACCCACATACCTTAGTGAGATTTTGGGAGGATACACCCTGAAAGATCACCCAATCAATGAGATACATTTATATACATAATCATAACAGCATATAAAATCATAAAAAAAATTATATTAGTGTATAAAATCATTCTAATTGGTGTCTAATCATTAATACATAATCATGCCAAACACATACAATGATGTAATGCATGAAATCCTCTACCATACCAATGGAACCTTGACCACATGCACCGAATAGCATGTATAACCAAACATGAATGAGTAATGCATGATAAAAATATTGCATCATGCAAGCAAGCATACATGGACACTACAAAAGTATGAAAAATATGTGACCTAGCATAAACAAGTAATGCATATTCAACATGTAAAAATATGTAAACAAGTTTCCCTGCACCATACATAAGAATGAACCTAGAATTAGTCATATACACATGGAAACTTGTTGACAACAACACCATTAGCCCATCCATGGCGACACTACTACCACCACAACCAACACAACATGGATGCAACAAACACATAAATCATACTTATGAGAAACACATATGCAACTAACAGAAAAGAATTACCAACACACCACCCATCTAGTCCAAGGGTTGAACCATGAACTGTTACCACTTTGTAACACCCCCTTCACACATCTACCCAAGTAACTAGACAATCAGGGTAAACATGCGACGTGAGGCTACTATAATTAGATTCAACCTCCTATGTCACCTTAAGGAAGTGGAACTGACAAAAAACACAACATACAAACCTTTTACAGCAAGAACAACACCTCGAGGAGGTAACCCAACCTTTTAGGCCTCTTACCCTAGGGTCACACTAACCTTTTTTCCCCTTTGAGCCATGGCCACATGCATAACACTGCTTGCCAGGGGCTAGGGCCTGAAATTCTTAGTTCTATTGTCATGGCTCGAGGATTTGAGCCACCTTTTCTCGCCCAGAGCCTAGGTCACTACCCAAAACTTCATGAAAAGTTTAGACATGATAAGTAACAAAATGAAACTGATGTACGGGCGGAAACGTGAACCTGGGTTACACTTTTGTGAGAATTGCGGGTTGAAAATTTTTTCCGGAACTAGTTCGGCTGAACATTTTATCGAGGTCGGCCGAACTTGTTTTTAACGTTCGGCCGAACTCGTGATTCCGTTTAGCCTGACGGTCCACTGACGGCGCGGGCAAACAGAATTTTTGCCGGAGATTGGAAAACCGACAACTAAAGTTCGGCCGAACTTATATAAAAGTTCGGCCGAATATGGAGTTCGGCCGAACTTTTACATTCAAAATAGTTCGGCCGAACTATTTTCTATAAATAAATCACCCGCGAAGTTATGTGGTTTATTGTTCCCGCGTTTTCTCTGTCGTTGTTGCTGTCGCTGTTTCTCCCGCATTTTCTCCGTCGCTGGTGCTGTCGCTGTTTCTCGTCGCCACGCTGGTGCTGTCGCTGTTTCTCGTCGCCGCGTTGGTGCTGTCGCTGTTTCTCGTCGCTGCCACGGTTGTCCTCGTCACCGCGCTGCTCATCGGGTATTACGAATCTGATTTACTGATATGTATGTTTAGTTTTTAATGTAAATGACTTGATAATTTTTTTACTGATTTGTTAATTAAAAATTTGTTAGTATATGTTATATTTTAGTTCAGAAAAATTAAAAAATATATTTTGTTTCACATTGGACATTGAGATAATCCCCTGTTTTCATTTATGTTTTTCATAGGCTTCAAAGATTAGCTTGACATTTAAAAATGAAAATGCACTAAAAATTTAGCTTTTCACAGAGAAAAAAAAACAACATATTTTGCATTAATAAATGAAGTCGTTACATCATATAAGTTGCTCTATACCCAACCCAGAAATAGAGCTGCAATAGCCACTAAACAGGCCCTGAAAATTTAGCTTGTTTTGACAATTGTAGGGATATTGTGGCTTATTAAAACTTTCCTTGTAGTTTTCTTTATAAAAATTTTCTTATTCCTCGGAGCAAAAATTACAATAGATTTTGCTGGGCAGTAACGCTGCTTCAGATTTGGGCTAAAATGGCTTATGCACGTGCTCCTATCACTGAATTAGACAATTCAGCAAAACTTCCCTTCAGTTAAAACTGAATTTCAACACAATAGCTTCTTTCACAGACTCTAAGATCAAATTTCACTACGATGGAAAGAAAATAGGAAGTACGGATTAAAATTTCACTGGTATATGAGGTAGATACTTAAGTTATCCTATCAAGAACTTGTCTTTGAAGAAGTTGTCTTTAGTTCTTTTTTTTAATATTATTGTTCAGATAAGTTTATATATGTACACGTGCATTTTCATTTGAAAGTTTTTAATTTATATAAATTATTTATGTATATATATATATTTATATTTAACTGTACATGCATATTTTATAGGTTACCACTGCAGATGTTTCTATGGCAGATCCTGTTCATCAAATGGAGAGGCAACCTTATGAGGTATTGCGTGATTTTTTTGTTATATTTTGTTTTTTACATGAAGTTCTAGATATATATATTCTCATTCATTTTTAAAACTTCAAATTTTAATGTTCAAGTACATGTGCATTGTGTATGTAGGTTTCCTATTTACAGGATAGGGAGCTAACCGAGACCCAGAGGCTAGATCCTCCATTTGATGGACAATATTTACAGTAGATTTGATTTGATTTCAAAATTTAGATGGTTTTAAAATTTGTTAAACTTGATATAGTTTGATACTTGAGTGAGATTTACAATTTTTGGACATATTTTATTACAATAAGTTTTTTGGACATATTTTTGGACATATGTTAAATGTTTTTGTTGGATAGTTGAATTATAATTGGCATGGCATGTGATATTTAATGTTAAATGTTTTTTTTAGATAGTTGAATTATAATTGGAATGGCATCTGAAGTTTTTAAAACTACATGAATGATAGAATGTGAACCTACATTTGCACATGTGGTAAATTGAAATGTTACTTGTAACAAGACAATCCCCATTGATTTCATTACAGTATATGTTGATTTCTGATTTGATATAATTGCATGTATGATGGTACATTACTTGTAAAGTCATTGGATTAATAGTGTTCATTGATTTCAGTGTTCTTTGGATGGTTTTATTACTTTTGGCATGTGAATGTGAAGTAATGTTGTCATATGAATTACATTTGACATGTGATATTTAATGTTAAATGTTTTTGTTGGATAGTTGAATTATAATTGGCATGGCATATGATATTTAATGTTAAATGTTTTTGTTGGATCTAGTTGAATTATAATTGGCATGCCATCTGAAGTTTTTAAAACTACATGAATGATAGAATGTGAACTTACATTTGCACATGTGGTAAATTGAAATGTTCCTTGTAACAAGACAATTCCCATTGATTTTGTTACAGTATATGTTGATTTCTGATTTGATATAATTTCATGTATGATGGTAAATTACTTGTAAAGTCATTGGATTAATAGTGTTCATTGATTTCAGTGTTCTTTGGATGGTTTTAGTACTTTTGGCATGTGAATGTGAAGTAATGTTGTCATCTGAATTACATTTGACATGTGATATTTAATGTTAAATGTTTTTGTTGGATAGTTGAATTATAATTCGCATGGCATGTGATATTTAATGTTAAATGTTTTTGTTGGATAGTTGAATTATAATTGGCATGGCATCTAAAGTTTTTAAAACTACATGAATGATAGAATGTGAACCTACATTTGCACATGTGGTAAATTGAAATGTTACTTGTAACAAGACAATCCCCATTGATTTCATTACAGTATATGTTGATTTCTGATTTGATATAATTGCATACATATGATGGTACATTACTTGTAAAGTCATTTGGATTAATAGTGTTCATTGATTTCGGTGTTCTTTGAGTGGTTTTAGTACTTTTTGGCATGTGAATGTGAAGATAATGTTGTCATCCGAATTTACATTTGACATGTGATATTTAATGTTAAATATTTTTTGTTGGATAGTTGAATTATAAATTGGCATGGCATCCTGATATTTAATGTTAATGTTGGATAGTTGAATTATAATTTACATGGCATCTGAAGTTTTTAAAACTACATGAATGATAGAATGTGAACCTACATTTTCACATGTGGTAAATTGAAATGTTACTTGTAACAGACAATCCCCATTGATTTCATTACGGTACATGTTGATTTCTGATTTGATATAATTGCATGTATCATGGTACATTACTTGTAAAGTCATTGGATTAATAGTGTTCATTGATTTCAGTGTAAGCGCAAAAAAATATTGGCAATGTAGAATGATTTTTGTAGTTATAATAATTTCAACCTAATAATATTGGAGACCAGAGAGACTTGAGGTATGGTGTTTACTACAAGAGTTTGAGCTAAATATTTAAATGGTTATCTATCTTTTAGAAAATAGTTTAAGATTGATCACAAGAATTAAGAGAAAGTCTCACTCCATCATTAGTATGGCTTATGCTTGCAACCATGAAGTCCCTCGTCCCAACACCATAGAATGACTCATCCATGTCAATGACTCTTAATTCTATCTTTCCAAACCATGACCCTACTCTCACATGTGTGCTTTCAAAGACACCAGTCAGCTTTTTCATCCTCAGTTGACCTGTCTTGAAAGCACTCAACTCTTTCTCTCTGATGCTAGCCTCTCTTTAGAGATGAAGTCGCTTTTCGGCTTTGTGAGGCTATGGTGAAAGTTTCTAGTCGTCAAAGCGACAGAATTTTTTCATGCGTGTTGTAGACATGAATCTCAAGTCCAATGAACTTTCATCATCATTCCTCCTCCTTGTCCTGCGCCTTACTATCGCAATCTTCTTCAACATTTCCTCTTCCAATATGTCTTTCGAACTAGCCCTTGGCTTAGCGAGTGCTTTTCACATATCTCTTCTCATGAAGTTTCCATAGAACAATTCGATCCTGGTCCGCTGAATTGGTTCAAGCTCTCTTTCCGTTTCAATTTCTGTCTTAATTGCTCCAATACGACATATATTGACTCCTTCCAAATGAAGTGCACCAATCTCATAGTGTGGTTTTCTTCTTTTCCAAGTGTGCCAACACATGTATTTTCTTTCTTCAAAACTATAGGTTTTCGATCAGAAAGTCCCTCTTGATCTTATCTTTCATGTTTTCTTGACTTTAGCTCGCAACGTGGTGCTTTTCTTTCCTTCAAGTGAGCTCTTTCCACAAGAGTTCCCGTCTTTGTTCACCTTGTCGTATCTCCATGTCAAGCTCTTTCAATTTCGCTCAGCGTTGTCCAGAAAGTCCATCCTTGGAATTTCTTGGTGAAAAACCAAGTAGGTTGAACCAACTTTGGTCTAGTGCATTGGAATTCATTAAAGAATTGGTCATTGGCCGCTTTCAAGCTAGGAGTGAGCATCGTCACCAACCTACATTGAATATTTTACACTCCCTAGGGTGAATGATACTTTAAATTGATTGACAGCCTAAGACTTTCGAAATTTTTCAATGCCAAATGATCTTACAAAGTTAGTATTTATAATATCCTAGTAGTTCATTTTGGTGATAACTTTCTACCGTAAACTTGAAATGACTTCTGGCATGTGATATTTAATCTCGTTAAATGTTTTTGTTGGATTGTTGAATTATAATTGGCATGGCATTTGAAGTTTTTAAAATTCAGTTTTTGATGGTTTCAATCTACATTTTTCGTATGTGATATTTAATGAACTTTAAATGTTAAATGTTTTAATGATGCACAATATATAATCAAAAGGGTTTTAAAACTTAAAGTTTTGGATGGTTTCAATATACAACTTAAAGTTTTGGATGGTTTCAACCTACATTTGCACATATGGTAAATTGAAAATGTATGTGACTTGTAACAAGACAATCCCCGTTGATTTCATTGTATATGTTGATTTCTAATTTGATATAATTGCATGTATGATGGTCACATTACTTGTAAATACATTGGATTAATAGTGTTCATTGATTTTAGTGTAAGCACAAAAATTTTATTGACAATCTAGAACGATTTTTTGTGTTATAATAATTAAACCTAATAATATTGAGAGCAAGAGAGATGAGGATGGTGTTTACTACAAGAGTTCGAGCGAGGTCATTCGGTGACAACTTTTGCGGAAACTTGAAACAAAGAGAATCTATCTTTGGCTAGGACATCATGTAAGATGCTTGACATAAACAATGAAAATTGTACTTAAAAGCCGAGATCCGGCAAGGGGGACAACCACTTGTTATCTCGGCCTCCTTGGAGGCTAGGCCATATGGGGACCGAATCTGACCTTACAAAATAAAGTGAAATAATTTGTACCATATGGTTTGAGGAACATATACAAGAACAATTAATTTCATGTACATAGAATATATATATATATATATATATATATATACAACATTTTTAATCAATGCACATGTATAGAAAAACTACTTTCGACTTTGATACTAGAGCACATGGTTGTACCTAAACAATTTATAACATCTCGCAGAAACCACAAATAACATAAGCAGCTCCCAATTTTTAGTTGAGTACTAAAAGGTATAAAACATATTTAATCCAAAGATAATAAATTGTTGGACACTTCACTCTAAAAAAATTATAATGAAATTCCATCCTCATAGTAAATCCGTTCATGATCGGATTTTGACATTTTCCATTTCTTAATTTTTTGATTTTTTTCTTTGATTGAACTTCTATCAACTTTATGCGTGCCGCACACACCAAGTGACTAAATTGAAAAATTATGGAATCAAAGTTCATAGTCCTCAAATTAAACAAAGTCTCCACTTTGATGAGTTTGTTTGTAAAAAATAACCTTTCGATATATAGACCCTTTGTCATACCGAAATCCGTGATCATTATAGTCTTGTAATAATTTCATTTTTTGTTCGACTGCAACGCATCAAATAATACTTCACATTTTCATCGTTTTCAATAGGTGCAATTCTGTAAAAACATCTCCCTGCACAATAAAATAAATTTAACATTTAATTATGCATATTTAAATTTATTTGTATATGTTTAAATAATTAAAAAGTAATTCAAATGTTACCTTCTCTAACAAGATCAGAAACTCGATCACCATCGGATGATATTCTAGTTTCCTTTGATTCCATTTCTTCAAACATTGCAACATACATTTTTCCCTTTGTATTTAGCTCTGTATGTTTCCAATCATTCACATACATTTTTTTTTTCACGTGATGTCATTGCATTTTGTGTTGTCTATGAAAACATCACAAAAACAAGAATATTTTCTTTTATCCAATGAAAAACACATTTGTTGTACAACTTTGTTTGAATTGAATGCAATTTTAGAGTCCCTTTTTATTGTTTCAATGTCATTTCCAATTGATCTATTTACGTCTCCGATTCCAATATGCCGAAAAACCTTTATATGGAAAATTTGAAAAGGAATTTGTAAATATGATATCAAAAGTACAATTAAAAATAATCATTGTATGATAAATGTACAATGTTTAAAATTAGATTTACAATATAAATTAAATTGAATGTACCTTCGCACTTCTTCGATGGGTTAATCTCATGGCTTAGAGCAATTTTGCACCATTGAACAACTTCTTCGTTCACAAGTCGGCGTGCAAAGTGGTTCATTTGATATCTTCCAAGTACTCGTGCTTTATCCATGCTCTTGCACCGTCATGTTCTCCTTTTCCATGGCAGGTCTCAAAGAAATTCCAACAATGTGTACGTGGTTTCTTATGAAGACGACACAACCAAAAAAATTATCATGTAGATTTGAATTGACTCAACGCATCCGTCCGACTCATATCCAATGTTCATTGAATTTTATTCCACGATTTTTCAATGAATCATAAATTCTTCCAAAACAATGTTGTACAAAACATGTATCATTTGATGCGATCGTCATCTAGATATAAAATGATATTATTTAATGATATGTCGATTTTCACTGTGTTTTCTATACGATCGACATTTTGTTCAAACATGTCTATATAGAATATGGACGAGCATGGAGACTTGGTCGTGAGTGATAGTATCTCACTCAATTTCTTTTTTGTGGAACAACGTGTAGTTTTATGCAAAATCAATCATCGACAAAAATGGTTCCCTGGTGGAAAAACTTCAATAGTAACTGCAAGTCTTGCCATCGAGCTCTATGGGAATTCTTGGTGTATGTTTGTAAATTTCTGCTTCAAACTTTCTCAAAAAGTCTATCGTAAAAAATTTCGTCTTCTCATAAATTCGATTCTTTTAACACTATCCGCACCTTGAATCGATGTACCGATATATTCATATCTCTTCCATTTCACTTTCATGTTGGACAATGATTGATAATTTATATCAATACGATATTTTGAAATTCTAGTCAAATTTCCACAATCATGCATTTTTTACCACGCAACACATTTCTTTTTGTAAAATAGTTCATCGCTTTCTCTTTCACATAGAATTGGAGATATGAATTCATCTGATAGTGGAAGGAGGAGGTGAATCCTTCCATAATGTTCTACCGAAATCAAGGAATGTGTCATAATATAACTCAAATTCCACATGATAACGGCAACAACAAGTGTCACGTATGGTGATAGGTTTTACATACCATGGTTTTTTGTTGAACAAAAGAACTAGTGAAACTTGAATTTGATGATTCTCTTCTTTGAACTTGTCAATAACTCTATTTGAGTGGTTTCCAAGAGATGTTTTTTCATGTTCTTCGTATTGATTTCGTGCTATTCTTCTTCGCATCACATGTCTTGCAGTAGGGTGAAACACGCGAATTTGTTCTTCCAATATTCATATATTATTTTTTGTAACATCTTCTCCAAGTCTATCTTTGTATGGTTGCCTACAAATAGCTCTCCAACAAGCGATTTCATCATTTACATCTATTTGCGCTCGAAATTTTCGATGTTTGTGCGGAGTTTTTTCGCGAGTTTCAAAGTGCTCGTGCCATAGATGTTAGATTCAAATGATTCTCTTGAGTACTTGGTGAAACCATCGCCATTTGTATTCCTCACGTATATTTGAAACATATTTATCTCTAGATATCTTAATTGACTCTATAGCACTACTCATATTTTTTATCACCTCTTCTTTCATTTTTTTTATCTTTAGTTGATTTTCGAATACCCAATAGTGTTGTCGCTTCTTTTAATTTCCTTGATGATAGGAGACCTTTCAACATTTGAGCTTCAAACTCACATTTGCTCTGGTTTTGAAAAGCATTTTAAAAATTTTATCGACACGATATCGTATAACATGAGTTGTAGTTTCTTTTATCTCCATATGTGTGAGTGCCGACATTTTCTAACATCTCATTATCGATAGTGATTTCATCTGTACATATTCAAAAAAATAGTATATATTCAATAAATAACTAAATTAATAAATATGTCAATAAATATCAAGAAAATTTTAAATATATCAATAGATCATAATATTTACATTTACATACCCGATTCAATTTCTACCTGAGGTTGATTTTCTTCTTCAATATTTTGAGGAGTATCTCTGTCTGTTTACATTAAACAAAATATTTTTCAAACTAGTTCATCAAATAAAAATTAAGCTCACATTCTACATTGGGAAAAATTTAAAAATATATCAATAGATCATAATATTTACATTTACATACCTACTTCAATCTCTCACGTGAGGTTTATTTTCTTCTTCAAATATTTTGAGGAATATCTCTGTCTGTTTACATCAAACATAATATTTTTCAAACTAGTTCATCAAATAAAAATTAATCTTCACATTTTACATTAGGAAAATTTTAAATATATATCAATAGATCATATAATATTTACATTTACATATCAGTTCACTTTCTTCTTGAGGTTGATTTTTCTCTTCAATATTTGAGAGCTTCTAACTTTCTTTTGCGATATTGTCTCATCTCTTCTCTACGTTCCCTCGAGCTTTCTTTTTCGATCATATTTTCTCGCACAAGTTCTTCGATTTCCCCATGATAATAGGGTATGAGGTTCAAAAAATTTCCTTCAAAAAATTAGACAATAACTCAATTACAAACAATATCACAAAAGATTTAATTTAAAAAAATCTTTTCTAAAAAATATGTAATCCAATCCAAAACACGTACATACCTCTACGAAAAATCACACCGCCTCCAAGAAATGTCTTCCAAAAAAATTCTTTAAATCCAAAATTTGAAGAAATTTTTTTGAACAAATAAGCTCAAAAGATTTATTTCAACACAAAACACGTACATACCTCCAACAAAAATCACGCCGCCTCCAAAAAATGTCTTCCAAAATATTTATTTAAACTCAAACTTTGAACCTCCAAGAAAAATCACGCCGCCTCCAGAAAATGTCTTCCAAAAAAGTTTTTTAAACCCAAACTTTGAAGAAAATTTTTTGAATTCAAACCAAGTTGTAAAATGAAATGAAGTGCGAAATGTGCGAAAATTGTGAATCATTTCGCGAGAATTTATATTGACGCGAAATATGTGTTTTGTAGGGGGGCTCCACAAAAGTTTTCGGCCGACGGAGAATTACACAATAGTTCGGCCGAAATTTTGATAAGAAGTTCGGCCGAACTATTAAGACGTTAGTTTTTAATGACTCGTAAGCGGAAAACATAGTTCGCCGAAACTTTCACTACTGTTCGATTGAACTGCGTCACCAATTACGCAAAACCAGTGCTCCGAAAAATAGTTCACTAACTTTGTACCGATTAAACTCCATGAAAGGTTGTTAATTAACTCGTCGGAACCCAAAGACAAGCATATTCAGTAAATTGAATCTACTTTCTGGGAAATATAACTTTTATGGAATTTCAGTAAACGTTTATTAATTTTAATTATTTTTCTAATAAAATGAGTGCAAACAATTTCTCGAGGGTCATCGTGATTCGGAAATCAAAATTTTGTGTCTCCCAAAATACATTGTAAAAAAAATTGAAAAAATTATGGGGCATTACATTGGTCGTTGATTCTAATGGGTAGCTTTTTAGATTTTTAGCTTTATAACTTATATGTTAAGAAATTTGTTGTACACGAAACATATCAAAAATACACAGTTTGTCGTACTGGACCAGTTCAAAAAAATTCTAGTAATTATGATATGCATCCATTGCTTTGTAAATATGAAAAAACCAAAGTAGACTCTATCTAGATTGTTGTAACACATTTTTGTTTTTTCAAAAACACAAATTTTCAATGAATACAACGCTACGACATAACATGACTTCTCTATGAATTCTTTGATTGTTTAAGAAACACACACTCAAAGAAACGCTAAGTTGACATATCAAATCGCATAAAAAATTTCAAAAAATAAGTAATAGAAAGCTAACAAAATTTCTCATAACTTTTATTTTTATCGCAAAATGAAATTCTACACAGAAAAATTGTTATAGTTTGCAGAAAGTTGAAGAACCGAAAAAAATGAAATTTTTTTCTCAAAAAAGGGCAAAAAGTGTAACCCAGCTTCACATTTTCATCATGGATTCAACCATACCCCTACTAGACATGAGAGGAATTTTGTTAAACATGTCATAAACATTGAATCTATAGGTGTAAATGAAAAATTTGATGATAGGGGTCACATACTTATCTAAAAATCGGTAATAAACATTTATACCTTACATCATTAGCTGCAATACAATCTATTTGATCATAGGTACATTGTGCCTTTATTCACAAGTAAAAACATGGATAAATCCATACGTAATCACTGATCAAATATATTTTTATAATCAACATAATAACAACAAAAATACCATGGATACAAAAAAGTATAATCCACATAGAAACTAGTACATTTTCATAGAAAATACCAAAGGAATGAGGTTCTCATTATTTAATGAAAAAACCAACTTGAGATGGAACTTCCACGTTCCATATAACCATAGATTGGCTGTAATAAATATCACTTCATCTAATCACCCCTTTAACATATTCCAAACATGAGTGTGGTATCTCATCGAACATATCAATAAGAATCATTCGAGGGCTTCTAGATTACAAGCACCTCAACACTAAACCAATGAGTCAACGTCACAGTGAGACATCAAAACCATCATGGATTGGTCTCTATCCAAGATGTTCTAGGGCTCTAGAGTATTTGTTCCAACTAGGGCTTATAGGACTAGTAACTCAACCCTAACTATTACAGGGTTTCCAGAGTGCTTGTCTAACCAGGACTTCTAGGAATAGTAACTCAACCCACGTACATATTCCAACACGTTTGCCTTCTATAACTCATAACTAAACCCATAGTTGTATGCTATGCTTCTATAGTGTTTTTCCAACCAAGGCTTCCAAGAACCAAATAACTCAACCTAGAGCTAAAGGAATCATGAGAACCAAAAAGAAAAAAATCAATAGAAATAAATCCACAACACCATATCAATCTAGGAAATCTCAAGGCTAGGAAAATAAACATGCATAGATCATGCATGCCAAAAAAAATGAGGAAAAAACACATGCAACTCAATAACTTCAATCAAATCTCACTATACTTGTTGATCCTATTGACCACTTGCGCTTTACTAGTCCTATTTTTGACTTCTTGCTCTAGATCACTAACTATCCACACTCTCGAAGAGTTTGCCAAGAAAACTCTAGGTATGCGAGTGTTACGTAGTAATTTGTCACTGTCCCTGCAATCCCCATATTTCCCATTGGAGGGTCATTTCTATGACTAATAAGTAGTGTCATGCCTTGCAAATACCATCATTGCATCCCTTGCCATGAGTACAACTTTCCTTCTGTTGATCATTTCCTGAGCAGACCCCTAAAACACTTGTTTTTGCGTTGGTGCTGGTAGACCGTTATGTCCTGGCACCAATTAGGAAAATTAACACTGAGCCCGCACTAGTTGGAACTCTGTCCCAGTTAAGCACCCACACCAATCCGCTTATGGAAAGTTTTTTAAAAAAAGAGGCAAAGTTTCGATTACAACAACTTCGTGGATGAGTCATGAGGAGTGGTTTCGACTGAATAACCATGGCCTTCCTCCTTTGGCCTCTTGTTTCCACCTTATGGTGATCCTCCCAAGGGATTAGGCCTCCCTTACACTATTGTACGGATCCCAACCTCCTCCTCTCCTGTATAAATATAGCCATCTTCCATTGATGAAGGGGCTCGAATGGTTGAGTCTTAGTAGCACGAATAGAGTTGAATCATTAGTAAGGAGATTATCGTCGGACGGCGAAAGAGAGAGAGACTTGTCCTTTTCCCGATGCAGCTTCATGCGAGAAATACTCACGTTGACCCGCCGAAGGAAGATCCGGCGTCAGAGCTCGGGTTGTATCTTTCTTTGTTCTGATTAATAATAAGCGACTTCGATTATGGTTCCACTCAGATGTTCATGTTTTATGTTATGAGTTGTATCTTCTCTGACTGATACATAATTGCATGTATTAGATTTTATGCTTGTTTTTTTGTTGTTCCTTCTTATATGTGCAGCTGTTCGATCGCATCGAGCGGGAGAATTGTCATCTTCCAGGAAGAGGGACGGAAGTGCCATCGTCTCCGCAAATGACATCAGCGTAGGACTTAAGGTAGGCCTCTTGTAACATCTTGGTCTTTTTCAATTAGGAACTTGTGTCTTAGCGTGACTCAGTTGTTGCTAGACCAGATCTTGGCTAGTAGGGATCGCCTCTATCCGCGGAGGGGATTTTCCTCTCCAACAAGCTGGTGACCATACTAGCATAGTTTTTTTTCGTTTCAAGCTTGTGTAAAATGAAGCTGGTTTCAAGCATAGTTTTTCTTTGTTTCAAGCTTGTGTAAAAATGAAACCAACTTCAAGCAGATTTTTCTAATTTCAAGCTTGTCTAAAAATGAAACCATTCTATTTTACCTCTCCTGATTGCCATTTTATCAGTGTGTTTTTGCCAAATGAGCCTTGGTTTTCTCACTCCATCGTCACTATCTACTTGTCCAATCAAATGCCTTCACTTGGTTGTTTTACCCACTCCTGAGGAACTGTTTCAATGAGTGGTATTGTTAGCTAGCCTCTTGAACTTTACCTATTCTGAGTAGTTCGACCATTACCAGAACTAGTTGCTACCCTTTATAACACTTGTTCCTCCAGGAGGAGTCACCTTTCAGCTCTTTTCTGATTCTTGAAAAATGAAAAGATTGTCAACTCACTTGTCATTTTGAGCTCGTTAAATTGGCTACAAAACAAAATCTACCTAGTATATGTTTACTCCTTTTTCAGGCTGGGATAGATTATTTACAAAAAAGGAATGCCCTAGCCTATCGCGATTAGGAGGTTTTCTCAGACACAGTTTTCTACCTTTTTGCATCTGAGGAACTATCTACGAAAAGGGACCGTTGCAGTTTACTTTTCTGTTGTCTTTTCAAACTCTCTAAACATGAAAAGACGCCAAGTTCTTCCTTTTTCAGACTCGTTAAACTCTGATGACATCGGATTCAGTCGTAATGACAATACTCGAGTTTCTCCTTCCTAGGGCTCGTTAAATCTACTAGGATGGTTTCGTCTGAAGGATGAAATTATATGAAAAGCATATGGTATCCTCTTCAAGATTGTGTAAAAATAAAGAGGTACTCACCAGAAATGGTGGGTAAAAATGGAACCAGTATTGTTATTGTGTGAGCAGTATGTCACTCTTGAACATGGAACTTGTCTGCATTCGTGTCGGGTTGGGTACATCTCATCTCATTATCTGTTTTCCTCTGTGGGTTTGGGTAATCCCTTTTGACTACTCATCTACTCTTTGCCTTGTCATCATGACCTCAGAACTTTTGATGTAAAATAATGCCAAATCCACCGTCGTGCCACCAATATGTTCAAGAGAAGTTGACCTCTGCAGTTTCAACCTTCCTCTGATTCTCATCTGATCCTGATTCACAACATTATTTTCCTCTCTCTCGCGTCGATGGTGTGGGGAAAACTATGGCCCACCTTCGATCAAGGTCACTTCTTGTCGACTTCATCTCATTATCTAGGAAGCTAATCTAGAGATTCCCTTTCGGTACCTTGGAGCCTGCATGCCTCAATGGCAGGTTCTTCGCATTTGATGCAAGGTTTTCATCATTGACCTTTGATCGAATGATTCTGCGGGTTTTCGATGCTAGCTCATTGATTCATATGCCGTAGATTGTACCTATAGTACCTTGAGGGCCATTTTCATTATTGGTGGTTCCTCTCGCGTCTGTTAATAGCTTTCATCATTAGCTGGTAATCAAACGATGTTCTTTCATGTTTGACTTCATCTCACTTATTCACATGGTTGAACTTGCACTTTGTTTGGGTCAAGATGGAGCGTAAGACCCTAGATTTTTTCTGTTAGAATCTAGGCTGCAATTTTGTGGATTATTATGATTGGTTACATGACTCATTTATTGGATGGTTGCAACCATACCTGAGTCTATTTATCGATCCTTACTAGATGGCTACGTCAATGCCTTGGATCTGGATTATTGTATACTCTGTTACAGATGGCTGCACCCATACCACGTATATATCATGTATTTGAGATATCAGTTGTATTTGTCTACGCAGGTTTTCCGACGGTAGTGTTTTCAGTTCGACACGTTCTCATAAAGCATTTCACCCCTCTCTCTCTCTCAAGCCTCATGCTTTAGGGGGCATCTGTTATACATTAATTTGTCACCGTCCTTGCAATCCCCATCTTGCCCATTGGAGGGTCATTTTTATGATGAATAAGTAGTGTCATGCCTTGCAAATACCATCATTGCATCCCTTGCCATGAGGACAACTTTCCTTCTGTTGATCATTTCCTGAGCAGACCCCTAAAAACACTTGATTTTTCCTGGGCGTTGGTAGCCTGTTATGTCTTGGCGCTAATGAGGAAAATTAACACTGAGCCCGTGCCAGTTGGCTCTCTATCCTAGTTAAGCACCTGCGCTAATCTGCTTATGGAAATTTTTTTTAAAAAAGAGGAAAAGTTTCGATTACAACAACTTAATGGATGAGTCAGGAGGAGTGGTTTCGACTGAATAACCATGGCCTTCCTCCTTTGGCCTCTTGTTTCCACCTTATGGGGAACCTCCTAAGGGATAAGGCCTCCGTTCCACTATTGTAGGGATCACAACCTCCTCCTCTCCTCTATAAATATAGCCATATTCCATTGATGAAGGGGTTGAATGGTTGAGTCTTAGTACCCTGAATAGAGTTGAATCATTAGTAAGGAGATTATCATCAGACAGCTGAAGAGAGAGAGACTTGTCCTTTTCCCGACAAGCTTTACCAAGACGTACTCAACTGTCGACCCGTTGAAGGAAGATCCGGCGTAAGATCTCAGGTTGTATCTTTCTTTCTTCTGATTAATAATAAACGACTTCGATTATGGTTCCACTCATATGTTCATGTTTTATGTTATGATTTGTATCTTCTTTGATTGATACATAATTTCACATATTAGGTTTTACACTTGTTTGTTTGTTGTTCCTTCTTGTATGTGCAGGTGTTCGATTACATTGAGAGGAAGAATTGTGATTTTCCATAGTGAGGGATGGAAGCGCCATCCTCTCTGCAAATGACAGTAGCGTAGGACTTAAGGTAGGCCTCTTGTCGTATCTTGGTCTTTTGCAATTAGGATCTTATGTCTTAGTGTTACTTGGTTGTTGCTAGACCTGATCTAGGCTAGTAGGGATCACGTCTGTCCGCAGAGAGGATTTACCTCTCCAACAAACTGGTGACTCTACTGGGAAGCTTTTATTGGAGTTTGTCTTGTCCTTTCGGCTAATTTTGATCTTTTTATGCTTGATCAGTTCTTTTGGTTTGTCTCCTTCTGGTGTGAAACCTATGTTCAGCCCCAGAGGATCAGATCTGACCTCCGCTTTTCCGAATTTTTCATCTTTTCATGGTTGGCTTGATTGGTGTGGTTTCCACCCTGACAATCGTGCCCATTGGTGCAGGTTGTGAATTCATCACTCATGCCATCCCTTATCTGGCACGGATTACAGCTAGACGGTCGCACCATTTCCTGTAGGTTCTAGGGTTTTCCCTTGTTCGGAAGCTTTTTTTCTTTAGTACTTTGCTTCTGGGTTAGCTTTAGATTTTTCTTAAAGTGGTGAGTCTAGTCTTGGTTGGGAGAAATTCTTTGTTTTTTCATTTTCAGGCGTTGGCGCTTGTTGTCAGTTAGCAACCCACGCAAATTGGCCATTGACACAAGTTGTCAATGATCAAGTCGTGCCAGTTGGTGCTAGTTTCACCTACAAAATTCATGCCAATTTCAGGGTGTGTGAAAATTGAGATTTTTTCCCTAAATCCTTCACCAGTGTGTCTTTCTCTTCTGGTATTTTCTCTTGTGAGCATAGATTACATTGCTCATTGTTCAGCTGAGATGTCTTGTTTCCATGATTGTTTGATGTAAAAGGGAATGAATGCCTTGTTCCAAACTCGTGCTTTGGAAGTCCTTTTTGTGCTTGACCTCATATGTCTTGTAGCCTTTTGAGGAATTTTGTCACAAAGTGTTTAAAACAATGACTGCATTCTTAGACTAGTTTTGCATCCCTTTTGCCTTCATCTTTCATTAAGAATATTTGCGTTCATTTATTTTTCGTCTCAAAATTTTCTTTTTGTTAAAATGCATTAGATCAAATTGCATTGAAAAGTGTTTTCGAGATTTATAATTGAGCTTAGATCACATTGTTTAATGATTCAAAACTAAAGGTCGCATCGAGTGCATTGTCTTTTTATTAAAAGCATGCATTAAGTAGATTCTCATTTCATTGAAAAATGCATTGAGTGCATTCTTATCATTTGAAAAGAAAAGGAAATTGTGCATAGATTACAACTGCATAATTTTCAGAGAAAAATGAAATTATGAATAGATTACAATTGCATAGTTTCAAAAAAGGGGATTTTTCATAGATTACATTGTATAATTCACATCATTGGATGTTTTATATTACTTTTGGATAGTGAAAGTCATCTAGTTTGGAAAATTTTTGTATTCAGTATTGTTGTTTGTTGCATCATTGTTTGAAGTTCTTCCCTTAACTAGATAGCATTCATCCAATTGAAAATTTTTCTTTTCTCATATAGCTGCATATAGAAGATTATCAGATGACATATGGTAGGGCCTCGAAATCGAGACATAATTGAAGATCAACCCTAAAATTTATTCAATTTACCTTAAGGCAGCATTGAAACATTAACGAAATATTTAGAGGTCTAGGCTAGTGACATGTTCTGGCGTTGTTAAACCTAGTAGCTGTCGTTCGCCTCTTATCTTTAGACAGCACTAGTACAGACTTGTGCTCCCCGTATCGTCGCGTATATAAAGGGTGACACCAATAGGTTGCTATCCTTTATCTGTAGGAAGCCGAGTCTGCCACCTTATACCCATGATACACTAGACACAACATTTAGGGAGATTGCCTACACGTACGTCAGGTCCTTGGTTGATTTCTCTTTCATTTTGAAACCAAGGTGTTTATTGCAATTCACAGATATCTGTTACACCCTTTGCCTAGATTACCTGAGTAGTCATTTTGATCTTTTCTGACTCTTTAAATTTGAAAGGATCATCGAGTGCTTGTCCTTTCATGCTTGTTTCCAAACTGAAAGTGATAGAGTCATCTTTTACTTGTTTCTCGACTCTTAAAATATGAAACGGTAGATTTTTGTTTCAATGTTTTAAAAAAATTAACTACCCACTAAATATTCCCGGTTAAAGTTAGTTTCCTTAGGGTGTTGTTCTGAAGATCGTTTCTAATGGCAAATTTTCTGGAGTTCACCAACCAAGGAAACCCTCCGATGGGAATCTAGGTCCTCCTTATATGGCAACATTGTCCCTTCTTGGGTTAACTATTGGGTTCCTTGTTCGGTTGTTTTCAACCTCTGTGGTTTCGAATGTCTCAGCTACTATTTAATCAGTTCCTCCACCTGAACAACATCATGTTGATTCCAAGGTGGACCTCTCCCCTTCTTTTCCTATTTCTTTGTCCTCCTCTTCTACTTCGCCTGGTAAAAGTCTAGATTCTAGTAATCAGGTGGCTAAGAAGAAGAAGAAGAAGTCAGATAAAGGAGAGGCTAGCTCTGTGGCTATTACGCCTAAGAGACCGTCCACTGATAAACCTTCCAACCCTCCACAGAAAGTCAAATTCCCTTTCATGTTGTGCGAGGGAAAACATCTTCTTCAATATTTCCCTGGCATTCCCAAGGTTCTTGAAGTATTTTCCAACGGTCATCTGCCATTTCCTTCAGCTTTCGGGAGTCAGGTTGGGGGCACATCTTCAACCAGTGCTAGTAAGACTCATAAGAAATAGAGTAAGATTACCAATCCCTATAACTTGTGTGAAGGGCATCATCCCATTCACCTTTGTCCGTATATGTATGAAGCCAAGCGAGTTTTGGACAACTCAACTGCTTCTGCACCATGCCTTTCGGCTGGTTACAAGCAGCTTTCTTTGAGTCCTTCACCAATTAGTCCTACGATTGGTCAAGAGTCATCCTTGGTCGATCCTGCTCCCCCAAAAATTCAAATTTAGGAATCCATTCCCAACCAACCATTGGTCGTGGGATTGGTTGAGCCGGTCTCGTCTACGGTGCACCAGGTCTTTTCCGTTGAGAGTGGACCTTACACCCCTCAAGTTCTTCTTGTTTCTTCGGATTCCTCGGATTTGGAGAAATATTCTCCTGTCCCTGTACCTCAAGAAGCTACTCCTCTGCCTCCCGTGATGGAGGTGCCAGAGGATACCCCTCCCAACTCCATGATGGAGGTCATGGAGAATGCTCCTTCTTCTTCTGTAACACCAGAGGAAGACCATATCGGTTCGATGGTAGCCCTTTCGAGTAGTTTGGTCACTTCCTTTGATTGGAAATGATTTCCAAAATACCACCTTCCATCTTATGTGCCTTTTGAGATAATGGTACAGGCCTTTGGTTTGGTCGTACCCAGCACTACTATAGATGAAAGCGCGTCTGTTAGTATTCTATCTTCAACTACCTAGCAAGCTTTCGGTTCGCCGCCTCTTGCGCCTATTACACAGAATCTGTTGGCCTTTAACAGAAGAACTAGTCAACTGTTAGGGATCCTTCCAAGGTTACCTATTACATTGGGAGGTAAAACCATCCATATGGACGTGATGGTTGTTCTAGGCCCCTTGGATTTCAATCTGCTCTTGGGCCACGATTATACCTATGCCGTAGGAGCGCTTGTCTCCTCCCTTTTTTGTGTGGTCTGTTTTCCACATGAAGGATGGATCGTGACTATTGATCAGCTTTCGTTCTTTGGTCCTAATGTGGTAGCTGCCCCACCATCATCCCTTCCTAGTTTTTATCCACTCGTTGTATCTGCCTCACTGCAGGTCAACTATGTGGCTACCTATACCGTGCCTGTACTCAGTGATAGTGCCATTGTACATCGTGTGCTGGGGGCATTGGGTCTTGATTTCTGAGATGTTGTTCTTTCATCCGGTGTAGAACTCTTGGAAGCCATGAATTCTTTTTCATCATAATGAGTTGTGTCAGAGCATGGTTCTTTTCCTGTGTCAAACTCCTTAAAAAATGAAACAAGCCGGTCAGAGCATGGTTCCTTTCCTGTGTCAAGTTCCTTAAAAAATGAAACTAGGTCCATTGGAGCATGGTTCCTTTCCTGTATCAACCTCATTAAAAAATGAAACAAGGTCATACGAGGATAGTTCTTTTAATGTGTCAACCTCATTAAAACAATGAAACACGTTCCTATTCAATTCGAATCTTTGATTAGATCTCGTAAAATCCCAGTTGAGTCTATCTATTGATATCGTAATTTGAACCTTCACTCCATCTGCCTTTTATATGGATTGAAGCTTTGGGGGCATTACCTCTGAGTCACCATGCTGGGGGCATGCTTATTTTTTCAAGCATAGTTTTTTTCTATTTCAAGCTTGTCTAAAAATGAAACTAGTTTCAAGCATAGTTTATCTTTGTTTCAAGCTTGTGTAAAAATGAAACCAACTTCAAGCAGAGTTTTCTAATTTCAAGCCTGTCTAAAAATGAAACCACTCCCATTTTACCTCTCGTGATTGTCATTTTATCAGCCTGTTTTTGCCAGATGAGCGTTGGTTTTCTCACTCCATCGCCACTATCTGCTTGGCCGATCATCTGCCTTCACTTGGTTGTTTTACCCATTCCTGAGGAACCATTGCAATAAGTGATATTGTTAGCCAACCTCTTGAACTTTACCTATTCTGAGTAGTTCCACCATTACCGAACCCAGTCGCTACCCTTTATACCACTTGTTCCTCCAGGAGGAGTCACCTTTCAGCTCTTTTCTGACTCTCCAAAAACGAAAATATTGCCGAGTCACTTGTCATTTTCAGCTTGTTAAATTGGTTATGAAACGACATCTACCCAGTATACCTTTACCCTTGTTTTGGTCTGGGATAGAATATTTACGAAAAAGGAATACCCTAGCCTATCGCGACTAGGAGGTTTTCTCAGACACAGTTTTCTACCTTTTTTCATCTGAGGAACTATCTATGAAAGGGGACTATTGGAGTTTACTTTTCTGTTGTATTTTCAAACTCTCTAAACATGAAAAGACGTCGAGTTATTCCTTTGTTAGACTCTTTAAACTTTGATGACATCAGATTCAGTCGTAATGACAATACTCGAGTTTCTCCTTCCTAGGGCTCATTTAATGTACTAGGATGGTTTCGTCCGAAGGAAAAACTTATATGACAAGCATATGGTATCCAATTTAAGCTTGTGTAAAAATAAAGAGGTACTCGCCAGAAATGGTGGGGAAAAATGGAACCAGTATTGTCATTGTGTTAGCAGTATGTTGCTCTTGAACATGGCACTTGTCTGCATTCGTGTCGGGTTGGGGACATCTCATTTCATTATCTATTTTCCTTCATGGGTTGGGTAATCCCTTTTGACCACTCATCTGCTCTTTGCCTCGTCATCATGACCTCAGAACTTTTGATGTCAAATACTTCCAAATCCGCTGTCGTGCCACCAATATGTTCAAGAGAAGTTGACCTCTGCAGTTTCAACCTTCCTCTGATTCTCATCTGATCTTGATTCACAACATTATCTTCCTCTCTCTTGCGTCGATGATGTGGGAAACACTATGGCCCAACTTCGCTCAAGGTCACTTCCTGTCGACTTCAACTCATTATCCAGGAAGCTGATCTAGAGACTCCCTTTCGGTACCTTAGATCATGCATGCCTCAATGGCAGGTTCTTCACATTCAACGCAAGGTTTTCATCATTGAACTTCAATCGAATGATTTTGCAGGTGTTTGACGTCAGCTCACTAATTCACATGTCGTAATTTGTACCTATAGTACCTTGAGGGCCATTTTCATTATTGGTGGTTCCTCTCGCATCTGTTAATAGCTTTCATCATTGGCTGGTAATCAGGCGATGTTCTTGCATTTTTGACCTCAGCTCACTTATTCACATGCTTGAACTTGTACTTTTCTTGGGTCGAGATGGAGCGCAAGACCCTGGATTTTTTCTGTTAGAATCTAGGCTCCGATTTTGTGGATTATTATGATTGGTTACATGAATCATTGATTGGATGGCTGCGACCGTACCTGAGTCTATTTATCAATCCTTTACTGGATGGCTGGATGGCTAGTGCCTTATTCTATTAGAAAGTAGATTAACCTCTTCTCTGATACTCCTCGAACCAATACTCTGATACCATTATAAGAAAACAGAAAATGGAAACTGAATTATACTGTATAATAAATGGTCTCAAAGTATGACGTACATAGTTTACATATTAATATAACAAGAAAATCACTTATTCAGTTTCTAGGTTTTCTTGAAATATAAAAAGTAATCATCATAAATACACACTAACCCAAAATATAACCTGAAGATTAGGTGTCTAACAATTGGTGGTATCTGCATTAGACATATCCATGAGGAGCATTATTAATCTCTAGGGTTTATTTATCATTTCTTATTTTCACACTTGTTTAATTATATTTCTAACACCCTTATACTAAATTTAATTTAGTTTTTCGCCCTTGGGAAATGCATGGAATAAATATTATGGAGAGGTTTTCCTTTCTAACAATTTCAGATAGTGTTACATGAGTATTTACTTGGTGGCCCAAGCTTACAAGCCTGACCAAGAGTTAGTGCTTCTAGTCAACCTAACAAGGTATTGGTCACCCCTTGAAGCATTTTACTTTATCTTGTTTCCCAGGGTTATACTGAGACGATATTTACTCTTACATTCACATTGTTTCATTTACTTTTCTTTTGTACACATTTTTGTGCAATTTTTCCGTTTATAATGGTATTTTCATTCCTATAGGTGCTATGAGGTTTTCCCCTTGGAAACCCCTTACAAGCATTTTAAATTTCTTTTTACCCTATTGTTTTGGAAAAATATATTACTATGTTTACAATTTATTGTAATGATTTTGTTCCTTTAATAATAATAATTATATTTTCCTATCACATGGAAGTTATAACTCTGAAATGGCTTCTTGGTGACCCTATTCGAATTCTCGCATCACTGGTAAGATACCTTTGACTCATACTTATATCCTCCTACCCACAAGTTGGATGCAGTACATATTTTTGTAAAAATTACATGTCTCCTTCTTAGCATATTCAAACTCCTTGGACTGGAATTTATGTATTTCTTTTATGGAACTGAGAGGCATGCCTAGACAGTGCTTCAGTGATTTAATTTAAGTTCTCTTTTAAACCTTTGTAATTCTTTTTTATGGCTTATGTGTTCGATGATGCTATATTTTCAAACATATTGTAATCAAACATTTTACTAAAACTAATGTACTAGATTTATTATGTTTTGCATGATTATCATATGCATGTTCCTTAATTATTTGCCATGTTCCTTAATTATGTGTGGCCTTCATTGATTGGTTAAATTATCTTATCTAGATTTCTTAGAGCTCTCTGTCAAATTATGGTTTCCTTTTTATTTTATTTTTTTGTATATTTATATCTTTCAAAGTGATACAACTCTCTATTTCGATCAAGCACATTCCACAATTTTATAATTCACATTTTACGGTACACTTACCTAAACTATTACACTATAATTACTTAGTATCCAATGCTAGAGGTATAACATTGCATGTTTGAAACCTAGCTACTATCCTAGTTATCTAGATCTACTTAAATAAAACTTCGTTTATCTAGTTATGGCTAAACATAACTTGGATAATCCTCTCATAGGTCTTCCTTTAATTTTAGTTAGCACTCGTATCTATATATTTTGTGGCATTATTATTAATTGAATTCTGCATGATTTTCTTATATTTTACTTTAATTATTTATTAATACTGAACGAAATAGTTCTTATTATGAGATTATGTTTATAGTATGAAGGATACAAAATACATGTTATAAAATATCCTTTTCTTTTTGTAAGGCTCGGACTTGACACTAAACTTAATATTGGTTTTTCTCTATTGATTACATGCTATACAAAGTCAAAGTGATAATCATTGAAACCATAATTTCCTCATGTAACATAGCCATTTAAAATTTTCCTATACGAAATCCTAGCATTATGGTCTTTAATAATATTTTGCAAGCCTAGATAATTCTGTGCTAATAGGTATATGACACTAGCTTACCTTGCCGAGTTTCTATTCCATGTTTCATTTAATAAAATAACTAGTAGATAATTACACTACATTTTTTTCATATTAGTTTAGTAGAAATCCTAAGTGTCTCAATAATTAGTTGAATTACACTAAGCATCCTTTTTATTATGACATCCATAAAAATGGCCATCCCAATAAAGACACACATCCAATTGTAGACGTGCGAACTATTCAAAGTATCCAACAAAAACTAGATGAAACAAGATAGTGATAAAATTAGATTAGGCAAAGGAGAGACAAAAATCCAAATGTAGACTTGAAAACTATTCAAAAGCATCCAATACAAACTAGATTAAAAAAAATAATGATAAAGTTAAATTAAAGTAGGTTAAGGAAGACTATGATAAAGTTTATTTAAACTGGATTAAGGAAGATAATGATGAATTTAGATTACACAATGAAAAACTTAAAGTAAAGTCTGTGATATATTTTAATAGGTCAAAGTAAAAAAACAAAACATGATTTAAAAAAAAAAACAAAACATGATATAAATCTAAGGTGCAACCATTTAACAATGACTAAATTAAGAATAATGAAATCATGATTTAAAGCCACAAAGTCACATGCTCAATTGGAAGCTTTTAGGTTAGTTGCAGAAAAGGCTTACAATCTTTATTCAAATTGATGAACACACCAATTTCAATTCAAGTCCAATTAAGATTATATTGACAATTCATTTTTTTACATATTTAAATTGATAGATAATAAAAAAAATTTAAATTTAAAATTTTGAAATTTATCTCAAACATATACATATAATAATTTAAAATGTGACATCGATGATCTTATATGGAATCATCTTACATTCATGTAACTCTTGATTTATCATGCATTAAGAAAGATCAAATCACTTAAAGTGCAAACATTTCTTCATGTTGTACTGAAAATTTGCACCTCTAAATATTATATGTTTGAAGTTTTTATTTTTTATTTTTTTTAATTGTTATTAGACACGTATAAATTCTATATTTAACATGAACATACTACACATCACTTTCATACTAATACAAGATTATAAAATATCCTTTTACTTAAAAAATATATAAAAAATTAAAATATATATTAATTATATTTATAAATAAAAATATGATAACAAAAGTGAAATCCATAAACATAATTTGATTATATATTATTTCTGAAAATCAAAACTAACATAGTAAACAAGTTTGTAAAAAGAATATATTTAAAACATGTTCTTCGTAACATAATGCTTTACCACATATTATTTTAATTAAAAAAATCATGTAAAAAATATAAAAGAATCATATATATATATATATATATATATATATAGATATATATATATTATAAAATAATGCACATATAAATTTAACTTCAACTCCCTCCCCTCATAATAATATTTATTAAAGGATATTTGCAAGGTGTTAACCGCTTCTATTTTCCAACATATTTTTATATATATATTTTTTGGTTTTAAATTGGTAACATTTTTTTAAATATATTTTCCATAGAAAAATACTACCAATTATAATTAATATTACCAAAAATTTTGTCATGAAAATATTTATTTTTTGTTAGAAAAATAATTTTTTTTGTCAGAAAAATAATAAAGAACTAAAATTGCATATTTAGCATCTTACAACCAAAAGACAATTTATTTAGGAAAATAAATGTAAGAGGGTTAGATGCATTTATCATTTATTATATTTGTTCTTTTATTCTTGATGTTAGTAAATGAAATACTTTAATGAAAATTTTCCCAACCATCCTATTTTTGAATGTTATCCATATAATTTTAAATATGGTTTTGAATATAATTTCATCGTAAACTTTCATTGTTTCTCAAGTTACCCATTTTGTTATATACATGCATTATTCTGAATACAAAATTTTGGGTTTCAATTTCTAACAAATGCACAATTCCAATGTCTACATCTTAGCTGGCTATTTCATATAATAGAGTAATGAATGTTTAGATATGTGTCTTGAGATGTGACACCCTCATTAAGAGACAAATTAGTTACAATTGGTTAAAAGACCATTGGTTTAATTATTCTCTTTAGTTTTATTTTCTTTTACTATTCTAGACAAGGAAAACTTAATGGCAATTGCTCATGAGATAAAGTATTATTTTGTTACTGAGTTAATAAATTAAAACAGAAAAAAAAGAAAAAAAAAAAGGAAACCCTTTTAGACTGTTGGTGAAGTTTCTAGGAATAGGAAGTGGTTGGGAACAGTTGGAAAAAAGTTACCTACCCTTTGGGATAAAAGGAATTCCAGAAGAAGGGTAGGGGTTCTGTGCAATTTCTAGCTGAGGGTGAAGTACTTCTAGAGCTGGGTGATAGACCAGTTGAAATTACTTCTGCAACCATTATGGGCAAGAATTTATGTCTGTAGACTGGATTGTCCATCCTGAGCTCACAGAAGAAGAAGACTATCCACTGATTCCCGTGGCACTGTCCAAGTTCTAGAGCTCGGGGACAAGAGGAGGACGTCATTGCCCCTCTTGATGGTTGGGAGAACCACAGTAAAAAATAAGGAGTTTTGTCCTTAATCAGATAAGTACTTAGAACCTACAAGATTTTGCAAGTTATAGGTTAACTGACTATTATTTGCTGTGATTAAATGCGGGGTATTTAATTGGTTATGAGTTTCTACAGGGTAAAATTTTTTATATTGATTACAAGCCTCGCTTGTGGATAGAGATGTCTGTGTCTACTATAAAAATAGACAGTCATAAAATAACCGAGAACGGTAGTATCTTTATAATTTCGGAAAATATTTCCGTAACAGTCTGAGTTAATTGTTTATTTATCTTTCCCTTAAAATGCAAGAGAAGTAGTACTGGAGTCTTGCAACTACCCTATTGTATAGGGGTTTGTAATATGTTTTGTAATGAAAATCCTGTGAACGGAGTTAATAGAAAAGAAACTCCGTGGGTTTGTATAATAGGGAAACAAAGGTAATTTAGTAGGAGAATTACATTGGAAAGAAGTAGAGACGTAAATGGAAAACTCTAGACCTTAAATGCAGTTACAGAGTTAACAGGTATTCTGGAAAAAAGGAAAATAACTTAGAACATACGAGAAGATCATCCAATCATTAGAGCGACGGCCGAAGCCTCAAACATTAAGTTGAATAGAACTTATACTCCACCCTTAGACATTAAGAAAAGAATCAGTAATACAAAAATTTCTCATGATAACTGAATAGCAGTGGAAAATTTATCAATCAAAACCCTCTGACGAACTCCAGTGCATAAAATAACCTTTATAGAGAAAAATTCTTTAACAGGTTAAGTCGAGAGAAAATTACATACAGAATGATTGCAAACTTATGCATGCATGAAGACGAGGAATGGAAAGATAAGGGCACACAAACTTGATTGAGATAGAACCTTTACACCCTATTAGTTACTCCAGGTAATGGAATAAAAGAAACTGTGTAGAACAAGTGTAATAACAGTCCAAGTAAGTTTCGAAAAAATAAATCGAAAATTCTCATAGGAAGAAAATACCAGTGGTATCATATGTATAAATAAATAACATCATTCCAATGGATACAGTCCATAGTTAAAACTGAACTTAAAAGGAAAAAGAATGTTTTACAGCCTCGCGGAGATGCAAAAAACCCTGATAAACATTACTGCCTGATAGGCGATACCTTCAAAAGAGTTTAGGTTAAAGAACCCGAAAATAATAGTGCTTTTGTGCAGAGTATACTATTTCATATAACTTAAATACAAAGAAAATGAGAAAGACATGGGGCTAATCCTTTACACAGTATGACATTAACCAGGGCATGGAATTTAATGAGGAAAAACCAAGCCTAGGGTAAACTTTTCGAGATAACTTCTGCTCTGATAAGCAGGCTGGAAGACTAAACCAGAGAAAATCCTCATAGTTTTCACCCAGATAATAAGCTAGATTCTACTTAAGCCATGAGGCCACTTCTTCTTACGGTATACTGAACAGGGTACCTGCAAGAGTAGATGGAGTGGTGTTAATGTCGGAGCAAGCTCGAGGTCATTAGGAAACGGAACTTAGGGTTCGAACCAACCTGGAAATACAAATTAAAAAAAAAAAAAGCAAACTATGTCAAGAATCGATGAAAGGAAACTATAATATCAGAATTCAGCAAGTGCGCAATAAATAGATAAAAAAGTATTCTATGTGTATATCTGTGAAATGTGGGGTCCATATTTCACTTGCGTGGTGGAAGACCCTGCGTTAAGAAAAAAAATATAAGGGAGTGAATTAGGGAGGGTGAAGCCCAGCAGGAAATGTATACTCCATTACACAAACAATTAAGCGGAGGTTTATAGTGTATAACAGTGAATAATAGTATGAATAATCTTAGAGTAGACTCGTTTTCTTACCGGTAGTATGAAGTGATGATGCAAAGTTGACCCAGAGCTGGGTTCTGTTGAAGGCGGAACCCATGACCGCTGGAACTCTGATCCTGTTTTGTAAACGAAAACTCTGAAAACGTTCTGCAGAAGCGCATGAAACAATTAAACCCCGCAACTATTACAGAACCTTATTCTAAGCCATGAACTGGAAACTTTGTGCATAAAAAGGATTACCTCGCCCAAAACTCCCAAGGGAATTTCAGCTAGGCCAGGGCGAAACCCTGTTGCAGATTGGATGGAATGAACTGCACAAATGACGGCTAACAAGTTTGTGAATACCGTGGGAAGACCAATGTGTTTTCCAAGATTCGCTATGGAGAATTCATTACACCTGTCAAACGATTTAATAATATGGTACTTGCATCACAGAGAAAATCAAGGCTCTTGACTTGGTAGGAGAATGGTGGACCAAGTGGCTAAGTCATTAGCCAACAGTCAGGAGTATTAAAGACTGGAGTGTTGTGGAAATCCCAAAAGTAACCACGGAGATACCAGACAACTAGATGATAAGTTTCACTTTCAATGAGAGTACTAATGGTAATTAAATAATAACAAGCGTGAATTTCACAGCCAAGACCATACATTAAATCAAACATAGATGTGACAAATTTATGGTTATGCGCATTGGTTTATTAAACTGCTACCTTTTTACCATAGTTAGAGTGGGATTATTTGTCGTGAAATGCAACTGAGTAATTGTTGTATGGTGTATTAGGTGTGGTAAATGAATTTTTTTTTTTACTATATGCGAAATCTGGTTTATGTATGTGACAAGTGGTATCAGAGGCCTAGTTGCTACACTGGGATCTTAAGGGGTCTACTAACAGAATGCTTGTGATTAGTGCACAAAGGGGAGCAAGCGAAATGGAAACACAATCACAACCTGAGGGGACTCAAACCCCCACAATTTTGAACCCGAAAATGTGGGTTCAGTTGACTATAGAGCAGCACCAAAAGACTAGTCGATTGCTTGAAGAGCAGCAGCAGTAAACTACATTCTTGTTAAACACGGTACAACAAATTCAGGAAGAAATGATAAGAGTTCGAAGGGAGAATGAGAGGTTGTTACAGGATCAAGAGAAGATCCTGAAGAGTTTGTCAAATAGGCAGAATCAGGGGATGAAACACCCTAGTGCTGAAAAAGAATTAACAACAGAGCCAGAGGACCAGCAGACTCAGAATAATGCTGATGACATAACTAAAAAGAGCCTCTCCCAGAGGAGTAAAAATAGGAATTATAATGAGGCAGAGTCAGGCAATTTGTCTGGCCAGCAAGACTCTAAAAGACAAAAAGTGGAACTGTAGGGAGAATTTCATAAGATTAAGCCACCGACATTTGATGGTGAGGCAGAAGAGGCGGCTGAAGCTTGGCTAATAAATATAAACAAATATTTCCAGGTCTATGAATACAGCAACAATTTGAAGGCCAGGCTGGCCATATATCAATTACGGGAAAAATCCACCCTGTGGTGGGAAGAAGTGAAGAATGTGTGCGTCATTGATGAATGCGACATAACATGGGAGCTGTTCCAGCAGTACTTTAAAGATAAATACCTGAGATAAAGATTTTATGACAACAAGGCAAAGGAATTCCATGATCTTCGGCTGGGACAAATGATGATAGATGAATATGTGTCAAAGTTCACTTCACTGCTGCGATATGTACCTTATCTTTGAGAACAGAAGGCCAAGGTATAGAGATTTTTAAGCAGTCTACCTGCTCATATGAGAGAGCAGATAGAATTCTTTAACCCCTAGACTATGGATGAGGCTATCCGAAAAGCATGGTTGTGTTATCAGCAAAATAAAATCAAGAGTGATGTGGGAAAAGGCTAGCAGCTGAAGAAAGGTCAGAAAAGTAACTCTACCTTTAAGAGCAGTAAAAACAGCAGCTTCAGGAATGTAGCACGAAACAAAATCAGCGAGCAGTTTGGGAAAAACCACCAAAGAATCAAGTGGCCAGCTGAGGAGAAGCCCACAGAAGCATCAAGTAAACCTGAGCTAGGATAGAATTCTAAACCTCCCTTACAGTGTTGGGGCTATGGGTAAGCTCACTATTATAAGAACTATCCCAGACGGAACAAAAGTGAAACTGTAGCAAATCTGTAGGAGGCATATATAGTAGGAGACGTGGCGCGTAGCGTACATCACATCAATGCAGCGCTAGAAGATTGGCAGGCTGATTTTCAACCTACAATGATTGAACTTGAAGGTACATTACTAACTAAACCTGTTTCAATTCTAGTTGATCCTGGAGAAAGTCTGAGTTACATCAGTCCTAAGTTAGTAGAGTTATGTAAATTAAAAGAACAAAAATTTAGGAATTCATGGCTGGTACAGTTAGCCACTGGGGCGAAACGTAAGATAACAACGAAAATTCCTAACTGTGTGCTGGAAGTGGCAGAACAACAGATAGAGGTAGATCTAAATATCTTGCCGTTGGGATCGTACGATGTGTTATTGGGTATGGATTGGCTGGAAAGACATTGGAGAGTAGTAGACTATAAGGAAAATACCATCTCATTCAGAAAGCAAGATGGTATGCAGAAAGTGGTTCAAGGAGTTAAAAAGCCTGTACAAATACGACTAATAATAGCATCTCAGATGGGTAAGTGTATTAGAAAAGGGTGCCAGTTGTATGCTATTCAAGTAGGATACACAGATTCTAAGGAAAAGGCCCCAATGTCGGAAGATATTCCTGTAGTGAAGGAATTTTTGGACGTATTTCCAGAGGAAATTCCTGGACTACCACCCAAAAGAGATATTGATTTCACTATTGAGTTGCTGCCAGGTGCCTCACCAGTATCAAGAGCCCCGTATAGGATGAGTGTGCCAGAGTTAATAGAATTAAAAATACAGTTACAAGAGTTGCTAGACAAAGGCTATATCCGCCCAAGCATGTCACCATGGGGCGCACCAGTCCTTTTCGTTAAAAAGAAAGATGGGACATTGTGCATGTGTATGGATTACAGGCAGCTTAATAAGCTGACTGTTAAGAACAAGTACCCCTTACCAAGAATCGATGATTTGTTTGACCAGGTAAGAGGGGCTAAGGTATTTTCCAAGATTGATTTAAGATCCGGATATCATCAAGTTCGGATTAAAGATGAGGATATCTGCAAAACAGCCTTCTGCACCCGATATGGTCATTATGAATTTGTTGTGCTACCCTTTGGATTAATAAATGCACCAGAAACTTTTATGAGGTTAATGAATGGCATTTTTCATCGATTCCTAAATAATTTTATGCTCATATTTATTGACGATATTCTGGTGTACTCTAAAAATGAGGCAGAACATAAGGAGCATTTGCGCATAGTGTTGGAAATGCTAAGGAAGCATCAGCTCTATGCTAAATTCAGCAAGTGCGATTTCTTTAAAACAGAAATCCAGTACTTGGGACACGTCATAACAGCTGAAGGGATAGCTTTTGATCCCGAAAATATCAAAGCCATCATGGAGTGGCAAGTCCCTTGGAATGTGGCGGACATTAGATCATTCATGGGCCTAGCTGGGTATTATAGAAGATTCATAGAAGGGTTATCCAAAATTTCCTTTCCTATTACATATTTGCAGAGGAAGGGCAAGCTTTTTAGATGGACAAAAGAATGCCAAGACAACTTTGAAAAACTAAAACAACTCTTAACTACAGCTCCAGTACTGAAGGTAGCTGACCCGGAAAAAGACTACGAAGTCTGTACGGATGCTAGTAAAGAAGGAGTTGGAGCAGTATTAACTCAAGAGTGAAAATTAATAGCCTACGAGTCAAGGAAACTTAAGGAATATGAGCAGAAATATTCTGCTTATGATTTGGAGCTTACGGCAGTAGTCCACGCCCTCCGAGTATGGAGGCATTATCTACTGGGTAAAAGATTTGTGCTGAAAACAGATCATAGCAGACTGAATAGCTATTTCAAGCAAGAAGATTTAAACTCTAGCCAGGCGAGATGGAATTCATTTCTGAGCGAGTTCGACATGGACATTCAGCATGTTAAAGGAAAAGAAAATAGAGTTGCCAACATTTTAAGTCGAAAATTGCACAGTCTATTTGCTCTATATTTTAACCAGTTGGAAAGCCAACTGTTGAAGCAATTGAAGGAAGAATCTCAGAGAGACCCAGAATATAAGTTTCTGTGGCAGCAAATGAAGAATGACAAATAGCATGACAAAGCAACAGAGTTTGGAGAGAGTGAAGAACAGGTATTGACCTTTCGCGGGAAGATCTATGTGCCTAACCGCACTAATCTTAAAAAATTAATCCTGAATGAATTTCACCGCAGCAATTACGTTGGTCATCCTGGATATCAGAAGATGCTTACAGCAGTAAGGAAAGTTTATTATTGGCCAGGAATGCGTAAGGACATTGCCGAATACATAAGAAAGTGTTTAGAGTGTCAGCAGGTTAAAGCTGAGCATCAGCATCCTGTTGGGTTATTGAGACTATACCCATTCCTGAATGGAAGTGGGAAGTTATCTAATTGGATTTCATCACAGGGTTACCGTGAACAAGGAAGCAGAATGATTCTATTATGGTAGTGGTGGACAGATTAAGTAAATCCACCCATTTTATAGCTGTGCAATCTACTTATAAGACGGTACAAATTGCGTATATATTTATGAAGGAGATCTTTAGGTTGCATGGCATACCTAAAACTATGATTTCAGATCGAGATGTTAAATTTACGTACTGCTTATCATCCTCAAAGAGATGGGCAGACAGAGCGTGTAAATCGGGTTCTAGAAGACATGGTGCGAATGTATGTGATGCAGCAACCCACTAAGTGGGAAGATTACTTGCACCTGGTAGAATTTGTATACAACAATGGGTATCAGGAGTCTCTGAAAATGAGCCCCTTTGAAGCATTATATGGTAGGCAATGTCACACGCCTATAAACTGGAGTAGCCCCGAAACAAAACTGTTGTTGGGACCTGAAATGCTGGCTGAAATGGAGGTAGAGGTAAAACGAATAAGGTAGAATTTGAAAGCCGCGCAAGATAGAAAAAAAGTTTATGCAGACCGGAAAATATCCTACCGAGAATTCGAGGTAGGAGACCACGTATATGTACGAATTAAGCCTAAAATAAGCACTATGATGTGGACCTCTTCTGCTAAGCTGGCTCCTCGGTACTGCGGCGCTTTCCAAATATTGGAAAGAATCGGACCAGTAGCCTATAGATTGGCATTTCCCAGTCACATTCGAGTACATAACGTGTTTCATGTATCCTTACTGAAGTGATACATAGATGATGAGAAACATGTAATTCATTGGCAGAATATTCAGGTAGGAAGAAGGATAAAATAATCCTAGTTTGTAGCTTGAATATCTCTAAATGTACTGATTTGGAATTATTTTGTGCCTTTCAGGTAGAATCGGATGGAGAGTTCCTGGAAGAGCCTCTACGCATACTGGATAGGAGGGAAATTGAACTCCGCAAAAGAGTATTTATTCAGGTGAAAGTGTAGTGGAAGCACTTTGGACCAGACGAAGCTACTTGGGAGGAAGAAAAATTTATGCAGGAAGCATACCCCGAACTCTTTCCAAAGAGGGGCTGAAACACCGAGGACAGTGTTACTTCCAGGGGGGGAAGCTGTGACACCCTCATTAAGAGGCAAATTAGTTACAATTGCTTAAAAGACTATTGGTTTAATTATTCTCTTTAGTTTTATTTTATTTTACTATTCTGGACAAGGGAAACTTAACGGCAATTGCTCATGACATAAAGTGTTATTTTGTTACTGAGTTAATAAATGAAAATAGAAAAAAAAAGGAAACCCTTTTAGACTGTTGGTGAAGTTTCTAGGAATAGGAAGTGGTTGGCAACAGTTGGAAAACAATTACCTACCCTCTGGGATGAAAGGAATTCTAGAAGAAGGGTAGGGGTTATGTGCAATTGCTAGCTGAGGGTGAAGTACTTCTAGAGCTGGGTGATAGACCAGTTGAAATTGCTTCTGCAACCCTTATGGGCAATAATTTATGTCTGTAGACTGGATTGGCCATCTTGAGGTCACAAAACAAGAAGACTATCCACTGATTCTCGTGGCACTGTCCAAGTTCTGGAGCTTGGGGGCAAGAGGAGGACATCATTGCCCCTCTTGATGGTTGGGAGGACCACAGTAAAAAATAAGGAGTTTTTTCCTTAATCAGATAAGTACTCAGAACCTGCAAGATTTTGCAAGTTATAGGTTAACTGACTATTATTTGTTGTGATTAAATGCGGGGTATTTAATCGGTTATGAGTTTCTACAGGGTAAAATTTATTATATTGATTGCAAGCCTCATGTGTGGATAGAGATGTCTGTGTCTACTATAAAAATAGACAGTCATAAAATAACCGAGAACGGTAGTATCTTTATAATTTTGGAAAATATTTCCGTAACAGTCTGAGTTAATTGTTTATTTATCTTTCCCTTAAAATGCAAGAGAAGTAGTACTGGAGTCTTGCAATTACCCTATTGTATAGGGGTTTGTAATATGTTTTGTAATGAAAATCCTGTGAATAGAGTTAATAGAAAAGAAACTCCGTGGGTTTGTATAATAGGGAAACAAAGGTAATTTAGTAGGAGAATTACATTGGAAAGAAATAGAGACCTAAATGGAAAACTCTAGACCTTAAATGCAGTTACAGAGTTAACAGGTATTCTGGAAAAAAGGAAAAGAACTTAGAACATACGAGAAGATCATCCAATCATTAGAGCGACGGCCGAAGCCTCAAACATTAAGTTGAATATAACTTATACTCCGCCCTTAGACATTAAGAAAAGAATCGATAATACAAAACTTTCTCATGATAACTGAACAACAGTGGAAAATTTATCAATCAAAACCCTCTGGTGAACTCCAGTGCAGAAAAGAACCTTTATAGAGAAAAATTATTTAACAGGTTAAGTCGAGAGAAAATTACATACAGAATGATTGCAAACTTATGCATGCATGAAGACGAAGAATGCAAAGATAAGGGCACGCAAACTTGATTGAGATAAAACCTTTGCACCCTATTAGTTACTCCAGGTAACGGAATAAAAGAAACTATGCAGAACAAGTGTAATAACAGTCTAAGTAAGTTCCAGAAAAATAAATCGAAAATTCTCATAGGAAGAAAATACCAGTGGTATCATATGTATAAATAAATAACATCATTCCAATGGATACAATCCATAGTTAAAACTGAACTTAAAAGGAAAAAGAATGTTTTACAGCCTCGCAGAGATGCAAAAAACCCTAATAAACATTACTGCCTGATAGGAGATACCTTCAAAAGAGTTTAGGGTAAAGAACCCGAAAATAATAGTGCTTTTGTGTAGAGTATATTGTTTCATATAACTTAGATACAAAGAAAATGAGAAAGCCATGGGGCTAATCCTTTACACAGTATGACATTAACCAGGGCATGTAATTTAATGAGGAAAAACCAAGCCTAGGGTAAAATTTTCGAGATAACTTTTGCTCTCATAAGCAGGCTGGAAGACTAAACCGGAGAAAATCCTCATAGTTTTCACCCAGATAATAAGCTAGATTCTACTTAAGCCATGAAGCCACTGCTTCTTACAGTATACTGACCAGGGTACCTGCAAGAGCAGCTGGAGTGGTGTTAACACCGGAGCAAGCTCGAAGTCATCAGGAAACGGAACTTAGGGTTTGAACCAACCTGGAAATACAAATTAAAAAAAAAAAAAAACTGTGTCAAGAATCGATGAAAGGAAACTCTAATATCAGAATTCAGCAAGTGCGCAATAAATAGATAAAAAAGTATTCCATGTGTATACCTGTGAAACGGGGGGTCTAGATTTCACTTGCGTGGGGGCAGACCCTGCGCTAAGAAAACAAATATAAGGGAGTGAATTAGGGAGGGTGAAGCCCAGCAAGAAATGTATACTCCATTACACAAACAATTAAGCAGAGGTTTACAGTGTATAACAGTGAATAATAATATGAATAAGCTTAGAGTAGACTCGTTTTCTTACCGGTAGTATGAAGTGATGATGCTAAGTTGACCCAGAGCTGGGTTCTGTTGAAGGCGGAACCCATGACCGCTGGAACTCCGATCCTGTTTTGTAAACGAAAACTCCGAAAATGTTCTGCTGAAGCGCATGAAACAATTAAACCCCGCAACTATTACAGAACCTTATTCTAAGCCATGACCTGGAAACTTTATGCATAAAAAGGATTACCTCACCCAAAACTCCCAAGGGAATTTCAGCCAGGCCAGGGCGAAACCCTGTTGCAGAGCGGATGGAATGAACTGCGCAAATGACGGCTAATAGGTTTGTGAATACCGCGGGAAGACCAATGCGTTTTCCGAGATTCGCTATGGAGAATTCATTACACCTGTCAAACGATTTAATAATATGGTACTGGCATCACAGAGAAAATCGAGGTTCTTGACTTAGCAGGAGAATGGTGCGCCAAGTGGCTAAGTCATTAGCCAACAGTCAGGAGTATTAAAGACTGGAGTGTTGTGGAAATCCCAAAAGTAACCATGGAGATACCAGACAGCTAGATGATCAGTTTCACTTTCAACGAGAGTACTATTGGTAATTAAATAATAATGAGCGTGAACTTCACATCCAAGACCATACATTAAATCAAACATAGATGTGACAGATTTATGGTTATGCGCATTGGTTGATTAAACTGCTACCTTTTTACCATAGTTAGAGTGGGATTATTTGTCGTGAAATGCAACTGAGTAATTGCTGTATGGTGTATTAGGTGTGGTAAATGAATTTTTTTTTTTACTATATGCGAAATCTGGTTTATGTATGTGACATGAGAAAATACTTTTTAATGTGAAGAACAAATTTGATGCACGAATCAATAATGTGGCTTCTTCCACAATAATTTAGATGGTGAAAGAAAGGAGGATATTGATTATAATATCATACTATTGTGAAGTTTTTCATTGCAATAATTTTAAAATTTATGTGTCATTTTGTTTAAAACTTTGTATTAAGACATATTTTTATAGCTTAAGTAGTTGAAATGATTAACTAATAATTTATTAAAATATATATATAGTGTTAAGTAAATTCACATTGAAAATTAGATAATAATAATAATGATTCTAAAATATCATAAATAGAAAGAGTATCAAAATGCAGTGAAGATGCAAATTAAAAATATTGAAACAAGAAATTAAAAATATAACTTTGTTCTAATGTTAATGTGAACCACCATATTGGAACAACAAGATGAACATTTAACTTATTTGTGATTTTAAAAATACTATTGTATTGGAATGTATAAATTTTGATGCTTTTAAAAAATGACTTACTATAGTCTACATTCATCTTGAACTTATATTTGGTAGTATGATCTCATGGCAATTTTGGCTTTGAAGTTGGATTTATTTTAAGAACATTGAAAATTTTGTTGGGTTTTAAGGAAGATGCGAAAATTCAAGGAACATGGAAATGGGTATAACTAGAAACGGGTATAACTATTTTCATCGTTTGGTACTAACATGTTATGAAGAATTTAAATTAGAATTTGTATTAGTTATAAAAGAAATTAGATAAAAAATGTTTTGAATGCTATGAGATATTCCATCTTAACTTCGGATCTATCAAGGGAGAGAGGATCAAATCTCTTTTCATTCTAAAATAGGTTTGGATTTAAACACAAATGGTCAACGCTTAACACTTAGTATATCTAGAGCTAAGATAGATATAGACTAATAACATTCAAAATTACAATAGTAAAATTTTATTCTCACAATAATTACCTAATATCCAAAATTTAAGCTTCACAAAAAAAAAATACAACAATTTCACCTTAAACACTAATAAAAAAAATTGAAATCTCCGAATATATGAAGAATGTATAATTACAAATATTATTAAGTAAAACTATGTGACAACCCATAAAACCATTGTATTAGCCACAATAATTTCAATTCTGAGTTGTGAAGTGTAGGTTCATTTATTGAATCATGATGGAAAACAAGAGCTTTCATACATGGGCAGAAAAATATAACAAATAAGGAAAAACACAATACACCAAGTTACATGGAATAAACAGCCTTTATAATCATGAAATTATACTTTAGCATGACGTACACAACCATCACTAACACTCCCCAAAACTATAGTGCACACCATGACATATACACAATATAAACCCTAGAATCCCTAGCCATCTATATGTGGTGTATATACATGAATTTGTCTTTAAAAATCAAATATATAAAAAATTTAACAACTTATTTAATATAAAAAAATGTCCAAAACTGGGATTTGTTTCCCTTAAAAAAAAAACAATAAAATATAACTCAAAATTAAAAACTAAAAATATCATACTACTTGATGCTCCAAATACATGGCTTCCCACATCTAAGATATCAGCACCATGCCTGTCAAAGAATTGGCACCATGCCTTTCAAGGGCTTCACATTCCTGACATCACGCTCCATCATCTATGATTCAAAATCGTGAAGCTGCAACCACAATTACCCATAAAGAATTGAAGAAATCAAAATTCCCATGGTGCCGAAAACTGAAAATTTAGATTACTTATATATATACTCTAGTATAATCCTTTGGTGTTTTGAGGGCTTTGGACCTGATTCTCTTTAGATCCAATTCCACATTTGGCAGGACATCCATCGCACATGCATCGTCATCATGGGATGAATCCTTGGTATCAAAAGACCTTTTTAGTCACGAGATCAAATTCCCCATTGCAACAGGTATAACTCGCTTCCATGCTTCCATTTGCAACACGTATACCCTTGCTTCCATTTGCAACACATATACCCTCACTTCCATTCTTCCATTTTCCTTCCATTTGCAACATGTAGACCCACTCGCTTCACTCTTCCATTTTCCTTTTTCTATGAATGCAAAGCTATAGTTTCTAGCAAATGGAGAATTAATAGCAAACAAATAAAGACTTTAATATTAATGCACTACCCAACTAGATAATCTGTGGCAAACTATCTTGTAGTTTGGTAAAATTAGAAAACAATATACTTAATACTTGTATTACAATTGGAAAAAATCATCTTTTCAATGTGAGCTTCAATGTGGGATACAAAATTTATGTATCTCTTACTACTTTTTACACTTAAATAAAATTGGTAACATTATTTTCCATTATATAATAAGAGTATAGTGTAGGTTTCCGCACTATATTATTTTAGATATTAATTTTGGGATTCAATTGCGTTAAGTGAGTCATTTATCTATGACCATTTCCATGAGAGGTAGCCATAACTGCATTATATTAGATATCATTTTTGGGATTCAATTGTGTTAAGTGAGTCATTTATCTATGACCATTTTCATGGGAGGTAGTCATAAGTCACTAATTTCTTATGATTTTTGAATATTCCACTTAGCACTCATGATTTTTCCCTTCTTAAAATTTGTTATCTTATTTAAAAATAGGAAGAAAAACCATAATTCATGAAGATTCAAATAATAGAAAAAGGAAAAAAAATCAAAAATAAAAAAAGTAAAATAAAAATGTTATAAAATTAACAATAAAACATAGTAACTAATAAAATAGAAATGAAAGTTACTAAACAATTCATAATAAGACCTCAACCAATCACTTTATAAATAAATCAATTTCAATAATTAAAAAGAATTTGTATTAACTTTATTATTTTTTTTTGTAAAAACAAACTGAATGTTTATACCATGCCCTGCTGCAGATATAATAATTGATATATGAAAAAATAGATATATGAAAAAAAACGACGAGTTCAACCAAAAATAACCTGGTCCTAACATTTAATTTAATGAGCCCTATTGAAGCCCTATTTAATTTTATGTTCATTCACATTTCAGTTTTACATAGCGGAGCCCGGCTAATTTTTTTCTGGATTACCTACCGAAACAATTTTTCATATATAGTAAAAACACATCTATTATCTCCTGTCGACACCTCTCCGATGAAATCGGGATAGTTAACACGCGACATGAGTCAGATGCTCTTCTCGGATTACCCGGAAGCGACGTTGACTCAAACACCAACCGCGTTCACACATTACAATTCCTTTACGAGATCCCCTACGCTCATCGATTCAACATAGACATTCAATAACTGGAAGATCCAAATGGTCTCTGTCAGTTCCCCGTGAACAAATTTGAGTCAGATATCGTAACCCTAACTCTCTCCATAGACTGTCACATGCATGATGTTTGAAACGGTCCATTCTGAAGTCTCCAACATTGAACGCTAAAACATGTTTGAGCCACGGCAATTTCTATGAAATAAATATATATATGTTCTCTCCAGTGTGCTCTACGAACTAAGTCTCCCTTCATAGTCCATACTCCAATTAATTTGAATTCAATTCCATATTCAGATTTATTCACCACTTTAGATCTTGAAACTCGGATCGGCCTCCCGTCCCCTTCTCCGTCATGTATTTATAGACCATGCCCCTTTGTGAGTATTGTATATGCATGAAATAGTTTAAGTGCAAGTGAAAATCACCCTACAGAGCATTTCTGCCACAATGTTTGTTGTATCCAGCCAATAGCTAGGAAGAATCCATCATTATTCAGCAACCATTCAGCAAGTGATATCCGATTAAGGGCATACAAATTGCCATTCCTGGCACATCGTTTTCAACAAACAAAAGTAAATTGATAATGTCATTGCCCATGCAAATGAAAATCAGTGTGTCTGTTATTGTAGATTTTGTTCTCACCTTATTTTTTATGGCATTGTTATTTAAGGAAGTCTCCGCCACATGCAGGCAAATGCATGGGATCACTGATAAAAAAATGATTGTTCACTCTTCTGATGAAGTTGCGGTGGCAGTAAAAGGTTTAGCTGTATGGCAGTCACTTCCAGATGGTCAACCCAACATCCATGGTCCAAAACCGCCACCACAACCTGAAAGCAGTATTGTGATCTTTTGCGTGCTCTCGTTCGTCGTAGGATATATCTTGATCTTTATAGTATTTACTTTCATGTTCCGATACATCAGTTACCTATTCCGCAATATACTATAATCTTGTTTTCTTTTGATTGTAATGGGTTATATGTTGGAATAATCTACGCACAGAGCATTTTTTTTTAAAGTATACTGAAAGAGGCTGAGTTGCCAATATTTTCTTTTGGGTTACTACAACGCATATTTGTTTCAGGAAACTGATCTCTACTTCTAAGTCTTATACTTAAAATTTAAAATCGACCTTATAAGGTTAGCTGGGCATATAATAATACTAAATATGTATATAAAAGTGATGTGGGAGGTATTTAAGTTATATTATAATAATGCTATTTTAATTATTAGATTGAATATTTACAAAAATAAATATTTCTGCAATTTTAGTGTATTAGTAAAGTCAAATATATAGAACATTTTATATATTAAATTTTCAAAATTAAAGTTTATGTATTTTAGTGTTTGAAATATTCACTATTAAATATTGTTTATGTGATTTATTATAAGGCTCTATTGCAAAAATCAATATGAGTTAGGTAAAAATCAATATCAATCACAAAAAGTCTGATTAAATTAAAAAACAATTATCATTTATTATCTATTATATAATAAAAAATAATAAATAAAAAATTATTTAAAGTTAATTTAATTTTAATAAAAATTATAAAAATTCTGAGTGATAAGTTTATATTATTATGTTTAAATTTAAAAAAAAAAAATTATTTTAAAAATTAAATAAAAAAATAAAATTAAGATATTATAAACAAAAAAATTACTTTTAATTAAAAAAGTTAAAATATCTCTTTATTTTAATATATGTAATGAAAAAAAAACTAAAATTGATAAAATAAGAGCAAATTGTTATGAGCTTGAACGTGAAACATGATATTGACGTACGAACCTTTCTCGATAAAACTATGGCGACCTGTTTTTATGTCATCAAACTTATGGCAACTTTTCAATTTTTTGTAGAGATTTTAAGTAAAAACGTGAAATTCTAAAGGAATTGGAACTTTGTTATTAGAACTTTGTTATGATATTTCAAATTTAGTTAAAGTGAATGCTAATCATTATTATGAATGATAATTTCAACTATTTTATTTAAAGATAAAGCTAAAAAAATATTGATAAGATTCAAGAAAACCCACCATTTCAACGTTGATTCTGTTAGATATTTGGAAATTAAGTTGAGCTACTTTTATTTAAAAATAAATAAATATACAAAATAAAAAAAACAAGGATTCAACAAAAACCACTATTTCAAAGTTGATTTTTTTAGGTATTTAGAAATTTGTTTTTCTATTTATTTGTGTCAAAAGACTTAGCTATTTCATAGTGGGAATTAAAAAATTTATTGTTTTTTAAATAATATTTGATGCATGGACTATTCATAATTAAAAATATCTTATATGTTTTAATTTTCTGGAAAATAAAAGAATGACATTAAATTAGAATCATAATGTTGAAAATTATTTTTATTATTGGTTCATTTTTCCAATTTTAATACGATTTTAAAAAAAATTTAGCGTGCAAGTGTTTAGATAGTTTCTAGTAATAAATTATGTATACATGTGTGATATTCTATATTTAAAAGGTTGAATACATCTTCTCTGAAAATAATACAACAAAATAGGCCATTAGTGCCACAAATATCATCGGAATTTAATCTAGTGTTTTTTCACATGTCAATTGGCATATGTCAAAGTGACATTTTCATATCTGCATCATGAATAGGGCTTCGACTAGCACCAGAAACAATTTTGTTTATTTTTGGTTCTATTTTTGGGTCTATTTGGATTTCTAGTTTGGCTCTCCATTGTGCTCGGATTTTTCTTTTTACCATGGCATCGAAAATGGCTTATTTTATGGATTTCTAATTAACGCCAAGTTGTGCTTTCATTACAACCTCTTTTGTTGCATTAATTTTTCTTGCTTCCAATACGGCATTGCTTGTTGCATCTAACGTTTCTTCCATGATTGCATTTTCTTTAGCTTATAGTCTGACTTCCATTACAGTGTCCTTTATTTCTTCGAATATTGCTTTAGTTATTGCTTCTTGGTTTTTTACTTGAATGGCTTCTTTGTTTGCTTCTTTAGGAAGGCCAATTTTGGCTTATAATATTGCATCCATTATTACTTCTTTGTTTGTTACCTCGATTTATTCTATTTTTTATTCATAGGTAATGCCAAATGTAGCACCCATATGGCTATGATTTTAAAACATTTACTATTTTTAGAGATGCAACTACTAGGGAACTCAATGGTGATGGAAACCATGATGAGACTTAAGGTGTGACATAAATATTTTATTGTTATTTAAGTTAATAAATGATTTGGTTATAAATTATTGAGGAAAGAGCACTAGAGTCTAGAAGATTTCTCCTTACTAGCTTAGAAAAATCTTGTTGGTGGAAGTCCACATGATGGACATTCCCTCAAAGTCTCCTAAAACTCCCCAGGTGAAAATAATTAAAAATAAATTAAATTAATATAATGGGAGAGAAGGGTGGAATAAAACATAGCAGGTAAGAAAGGCATGCTTTAAGGAAAAAAAAGAATATTTTTCGAAAAAAATAAACTAAAACAAAAAGGCCTAGGAAAAAGTATAGGAGACATTATTCAGAAGGATGTTGGTAGAAATTAAAGTGGAATAAAACACATCATTGTTAGGTAAAATTGACTTGGGATAGAGTCAATATTGACTAGGGTAAATATTAGTCATGTTGGGTCGCATGGTATTGTGCACCCATGGTTTTTCAGTGCATGGTATTACATGCAATGGAGCCTATAAAATGTTGGCAAGACTTCATTGTAAGGTAGGCCTGGAGGTGAGTGGTGAAGGCTCACTTCGCCAGATTGGCCAAGGTTTTGGCCAATGCTTAATGAAATTTCATTAGTTGGATTTTGCCCCGGATTTGGGGTTTTCCCAGATAAACATTTGTGTTTATGTTTACGATTTGTTGTTGAATCTTTATGTTTCTTCCTCTAGGTAAATTCTTTATTATTTCTGTTGTAAATTCTAACAATTGGTATCATAGCTAAATATTGGCTTTAGAGGGATGCTTCTATGCCCAAGGGTTTTATAATCTGGTGGATATAGTGTTAGCTCCTTATATTACTAGTATAGTCCCTTATTGTTGTTAGTGTAACCCCCTTATTGTTATTCTTCTACCCCTGTAACCCCCATATTGTTATTATTGTGCCCTTACATTATTCCTGTTAGGTCGGCTAGGATTACATTGTGGCCCCATGGACTCCTATATATAGAGTGGAGGTTTTGTCATTTTTATCATCCAAGAATTGTTCATTTATGTAATTTATTGGAGTTTACCCCTTGAAGTGGCTATTTCTAAGGCGTTGATCTCTCTTTTCTTCTATTTTTTGAGCTAGTTTCACAACATTTTGTATCAGATCTTTGGATTCTAGGGTTTCACTACTCCAAACATATCATCGTGGGATTTTCACCATAACTATTTTTCTACAAAATGTCAAAATCTAAATTTTTTTAGAGTGTGAAGCTGAAATCCTGTGGAACATCGTCACAAAATTTCAGAGCTTGGTTTGAAATATTGTCAAAGATATGATCTGTGGAAGTTAGGGATTTTTGTAGGCTCCTGAATTTCACCTAAATAGGACATCACAGAATGTTCGTTATAACTCTTTTTCTACGAGGGTTCAGAAGTTGAAATTTTCACAAAGTGAAGCTAAAATACTGAGGAACCTGCTATAAATATTTTAGATCTTGGTTCGCAACATTTTGGGAGATATCATCTGTGAAAGTTAGGATTGTTTCAGGCTCTTGAATTTCATCTCAAAGAGGTAACCGTGGGAAAAACATCATAACTCTCTCTTTGAGAATCAGATTGGGATTCTGTAAAAAGTGGCCACAATCATGTGGAATGTAGTTTTGTTTATATCAATTTCATAGTCGAAGGGGAAAAAATGACACATGGCAAGTGGTACAAGTTAGCTCTACTGAACAAATCCATAGTTAGGTCATCGTAGGAGATTGTGCATACCTTTCTCTTCAAGAATCCAAATCAAGTCAAACCTATGGCATTTGAAAGAAGATTTAGAGTGCTACTTTAGGGCTCAATTTCAGATATTGAAGATCCAAAATCACAGATATAATTTAGTTTCAATACCAAGCTCCTCAAAATCACGAAAAAGGTGTGTATTTGTTTTTCAAATTACATATATCTTGTTTGAAAAATCAGTTTTAAGTGATTCCAAAGGCCTATTAGGCATAGATATCAGTATTGAGTTCTAAAATACCTCCTAAAAATAATTTATGACCCATTAAGCCCTTAGATGACTCTACTATGACTCATGAAGATGAATATTTGCAACATAATCTATCAAAATTACAAGAGTAAGTGCACCAAAATTCACACTCGCAAAGAGAAACAATGAAATGGATGCTTTGAATAAAATCATGTAAGCTAAGATGGATAGTTTGAATAAAGGCGTGGAAGCTACGATGGATGGTTTGGAGAATGGTATGGAAGAAAAAATGGATGGTATGGAAGAAAAAATGGAAGGTTTGAAGGAAGACATGGAAGGTTTGAAGGAAGGTTTGTCAAAGTTGATAGAAGAAATGATTCCTAATGACGAAAATATAGTAGAGGAAAATCATGATGAGGAAAAAATAAATGTTAATCGAGATTTCATAAAATCTAATGTTGGATTAAAGAACCACCATATTCCAAAGATGGATATGAGGGTGTTTGATGGCAAGGATCCCGTAACATGGATACTATAGATGGAGCAATATTTTGATCTCAATAATGTGCAAAACATACAAAAGTTACACATTGCAACTTTACATTTAGAACAAAAGACATTTATATGGTATCGATGTATTTTCTCTCGTAAAAAAATTGTCACTTGGTCAATTTTTATGGAGGAAATGATAGCACATTATGAGGATACAAAGAGCAACACCTTCTTTAGCCAATTGATAGATCTCAGACAAAAGGGTTCAGTGGTGGAGCACATTGAGGACTTCCAAAAATTAAATATAAGGGTAACTAATATTCCAGAGGAACACAGGATTGATGTCCTCATAGGGACTTTAAAGCATAACATCCAACATGAAGTTTGCGTTTGGGAACCGGATTCATTAGAGAAGGCATTCAGGTTGGAAAGAAATTTTGAATGTAAAATTATGGCAACAAGGAAGCCTACCACTCACATCTATAAATATGGAAGTGTCGCTACTCCTAGACTTGCACAATCTACAAGGTTGAGACCACAACAATTGGAAGAAAAAAGACCAAAAGGGCTTTTCTATAGTTGTGATAGAAAATACACTAAAGGTCTTAAGTGTGTTGACAAGAAACTATTTTACATATATTGTGAAGAGGAGGAAGAAAATGAGCAAGAAACTTCAAAAGAAAAGGATATACACCAAGAAGCAACCCTATAAGAAGAAGAAATGAGTCCAACCATATCATGTAATGCATTAGCAGGAATTACCACTCCTCAAACTCTCAAGATAGAAGGACATATCAAGAAGAAAAAGGTAATAGCGTTGATTGATTTGGGTAGTACCCATAATTTTATTCATTTTAAGGTAGCCAAGGAATTGAATTGTTTCCTATACCCAACACTAGAATGTCAAGTGATGGTTGCAAATGGAGGAACTATAAATTGCTCTGGAAAATGCCATAATATCAAGCTATCCATGGAGGAATATGTATTGAATAGTCCAATGATCTACATCCCAATGGGAGGTGCTGATATTCTATTAGGAGTAAAATGGTTATAATGTTTGCGGATGATAGATTTTAATTTTGAAGAACATTTCTTGAAATTCTCTTGGAAGGAAAGGAAATCGAATTACAGGGTATCACTTGGAAGCCAGGAAAGACAATAATCTCTAATGTCATGAAAAAGCTTCTAAAAAAATAGAAATGAGGCATAATTGCACAATTACGCTCACTAGAAGTTCCGACATCAAAATAATCTATTTCTCCAGATCTCCAAAAAGTCTTTGATAACCATTCCCAGGTGTTTGACACTACCAAAGGACTCACACCTATTCATGATCATGATAATTCTATTCATTTGATTCCAGGAAGTGTTCCTCCAAACATCCGGCCTTACGGATATCCTTATGTCCAAAAGAGTGAAATTGAATATGATTGCATAAATGTTAGAGGTTGGTATAATTCAACCTAGTCAAAGTACTTTCTTTTCTCCAGTAGTATTGGTGCACAAGAAGGATGGATCATGGCATATGTGTCGAGATTATAGAGAGCTAAATGAGCTCACTATTAAAGATAAATTTCCCATTCCTGTGATTGATGAATTATTGGATGAATTACATAGAGAAATGTATTTTACCAAGTTGGATATTTGTTCAAGATATCATCAAATTAGAATGAAGACTGAAGATATTCTGAAAACAATATTTCGAACTCATGAGGGTCATTATGAATTTTTGGTCATGCATTTTGGCCTTACCAATGCAACTTCTACATTTCAAGGGTTGATGAATTCCATTTTAAAACCCTTCCTTAGAAAATTTGTGTTAGTATTTTTTGATGATATACTAATCTACAGTGGGTCTTGGAAGGATCATGTTCAACATGTTGACAGGGTGCTCAAACTATTGGAGGAGAAATAATTATATGCAAAAACATCCAAATTTTTCTTTGGAGTACAAGAGGTGGAATATCTGGGTCATATTGTATCTTACGAGGGTGTTAAGGTAGACCCTAACAAAATTAAAGCCATTAAGGAATGGAAAGTCCCCACAACCATAAATCAGTTGCACAGATTTCTCGAGTTAACAGGGTATTATCGCAAGTTTCGTAAGAATTATTGGATTATAGCAACACCTATAACATCATTTTTCAAGAAAGATGCATTTCCATGGACTCCTGAAGCAACTAAGGCCTTTGAACATGTTAAAGAGGCAATGTGCGTAACACCAGTATTAGCTATGCCAGACTTCAAAAATAGCTTTATTGTGGAATGTGATGCCTCAGGAAATCAAATTCGTGTTGTTTTAATGCAAGAAAGAAGACCCATTGCTTTTTAAAGTCATTCAATCAAAGGAAATTATTTACAAAAGGCTATTTATGAGAAGGAAATGTTGGCAATACTACATGCACTAATTTAATGGAGACCTTAGCTAATGGGAAGAAAATTCAAGATAAATAATGATCATGATAGTATTAAACACTTTTTGGAACAAAGACTATCTTCGGAAGAGCAAAAAAAATGGGTCACAAAGATATTGGGTTATGACTTTGAAATCATCTACAAAAAAGGGAAGCTAAATGTTGTTGCATATGGACTCTCAAGAAAGGATGAAGAGGTGGAAGAATTGCAATGTGCCATTTCTATTATCCAACCAGATTGGATAGCCGAAGCAAGGGATGAATGGAAGAAGGACGAAGAAGTTTGGAGACTCATTCAAAATTTCCAGTAAGATCCTAGTACATCTGATACATTTACTTGGAAAAATGATTCCTTATGGTACAAAGATCACTTATATATTTGCAGGAATTCCCAAATAAAACAAAATATCCTTTTGGAATTGCACACTTCTCCTTTAGGATGAAACTAGGAATTTTTCAAAAATTACCACAAGGTGAAGAAATAATTTTTTTGGGATGGAATTAAATCTGATATTCAAAAGTTTGTGGAAGAATGTTTGGTTTGCTAGCAAAATAAAGTTGAGACAATTAAGACCCCGGGTCTTCTACAACCTTTACCCATTCCATGTCAACATTGGGCGGATATTTCAATGGATTTTATCATAGGTTTACCTATGTACGAAGGAAGGAGTGTCATCATGGTGGTAGTTAATAGACTTACCAAGTATGCGCACTTTTGTGTATTATCTAATTCATTTAAAGCAAGTACAGTTTCTACTGCATTTATGGAAACAATTCAAAAGCTACATGGAAACTCGAAGATTGTTGTAAGTGACAAAGATCCCATTTTTATAGGAAATTTTTGGACGGAATTATTTTCTTGTTTGGGTACTCAACTAGCTCAGAGCTCATCTTATCATCCTCAATCCGATGTTCAAATATAGATAGTGAATAAATGTTTGTAAGGATATCTTTGTTGTTTTGTATCTGATAAGCAAGAAAAATGGATCAAGTGGTTACCTCTTGCTGAATGGTGGTATAACACTTACAAGCATACTGTAGCAAAAATGACCCCATTTATGGCACTTTATGGATATCATCCACTGTCCATCACATCTTCTTTAAGGGAAAATTCTAGGGTTCAAGCAGTGGAGGATCACATCAAGCATCGACAAGAAGTTCTCCAACTCTTAAAGGATAACCTAAATTTGGCACAAAATCGAATGAAACAACAGGCAGATCAACATCACAATGAGAGAAGTTTTGATGTAGCAGGCTGGGTATTTTTACAGCTACAACCATACAAACAAATTTCCCTCAAGCAAGCTAAGAAGGATAATAAATTATCGCCAAAGTACTATGGTCCTTACAGGGTGTTGCAAAAATATTGGCACTATGGCATACAACATGGGGACTAGTTGAGCGGAATGAGCTGCAGATGGATGAAGAAAGGGTACACCAAATTTATATATGATGATATTTGGGTAAAATTATTCATGGTTTGGAAAACTAAGAAGGGGAAATATTGCTGGACTTTTAGTGGGGGAGTGCGTATTAATGAAGTTATAAGTGACAATGATATGAAGTTAGGAAGTGACTCTAGGGTCTTTACCGGATGATGGATAAATATGGGATGACTAGAGCTATCTTGAGTCCAATATTGATGGAAAAATGGATAGCCAAAGTCATAGACATTGACATGAGAGCATGGGAGGCATTATGGAGGGAAATTATGCATGTGCATTTATGGATATTCCACTTATGAGAATCAATGAGAAGTGTCAAAGTAGGATGTTTAGTAGGATGGATTGCTAGTGTGGCATGGAGATATTTTATAGATGGACTAATGGGGATGTTGTTCACTTTTTATCAAGAAGACCTTGATTTGATGAGAAGCCTATGATTACATTCATATGACTTGTAGGGAAGGAACAACTTCTAATGGCACCCATGGCCAAGAAAATTATGCCTACAAAACCTTTGGATGGGGATGATGCATAGGATTTCATGATGATTTGGAGATGGTTGCAGAAATTGGAGACTTAATATTATAGCGGTCTTGCAATATATTAATCATTGAGGAGATGAGGTTAGGATTGGTCTTGATTTTGATGCATTATGGGATGCATACCTTGGGAACATTATGTGGTGCATTCATGAGGAGTGAATTGATGGATATGTTAGAGATGGTAAACTTTGAATTTTGATGGATTTATATAAATGGAGATGCCTTGGTGTACACTTGAGCATGGTTTGAGTGTTCTTGACTTAACCATGGACTTTCGATGGACAAGATGACTAATTTGTTCTATGACCATAGATAACACATGGACGGATGATGAAGCAAGGTTAAAATTTCTCCTTTTATAGAATTTATGGAGTTCATATTGTAGATGAGTTTGAGATTGCTTCATGGACCTCGATATCGAACCTTGCATATTGGATTGATGGAGGGAGTTCTTTGCTGGTTTGAGGAAGACCTATCACACTTAGATGATGATGCTTGGATGTATGCGACAGATTTTGCATCACATGGACATTAGTATCATGAGAAACATATCATATATGTATGAGGACTACTTTATGGACCTGGATATGGATTGTTTGATACTTGATAGACAAGATTTTGTAGATGAGATGGAGGCTATTACATGGACCTGGACATGGCTTAATTTATTTTTATGGAGATGGGATGGATTCTTGATCAAGTTGATGATGTCACAAGATGTTGGAGAAACAACTAATGATGGCATCATGATGTACATTCTCATGATAAGAGTGTATCGTTGGACTAATCACCTTACTAGTTTGTGTTATGGGGTCCAGAAGTGCGAAGAAGTATGACAGAGATATATCTTGGCTATGCCAGAGATATGTTGAGTCATGTTGGGGTATCATGGCATAGATTCACATAATATTTACGATATATGATGGGTCCAAATGATATATGGTGTAGAAGCCTATAGCTTGAGTTGGACAGATTGAATTCCCACGATGGGGGTCTCATGTGAAGCTTGTGATAGGTGTTGCTGATGATCATGGATTGAGGAGATGTTACCATGGAAAATTTTATGGAGACATGGACCTTGGTCATTTGTGCGATGATAGAGCAGAGGTGGGAAACATGGACATTTTTGGAGATGTTGGATCTAACGACACTTTGCATAATGATTATGATGTATCTAGGATGATGTTAGTTATATTGGGGAGAATAACCCCTCGAGATGGAGTCGCGATGACTAAGTGCGTGGTTTCCCGTTGACATGATGGGTGCCCTACTCGGTGTTCATGCGATGAAACGATGGTTGGAGTGCGAAGAAACATTTAACGACACAATAGACAAAACACACTCTCGCTGCATACGGAATGGGAAACGTTGCGTGATCATGCGATGAATGTTTCAAAAACAATTCAAGGAAAGTCTATTAAGAGGTAAGAATGGACATCTGAGTGAACAAGTGTTGAACGATGGAATGAACGAACTTTTATAGTGTGCTAAAAACAAACTATGGTGAAGATCCAACGTTATGGGAGAAACATCATATGATAGATGAGGGGCTTTATGGATGTATCGATGGGCCAACCGGAGGTGTTGAGCCCCAACTAAAAAGATAAAACATAAGTCGGGTATATGTATATGCATAGGTGTTGCATGGAGAGATCATAACCATAGTTGAGAGTTAATACAACACCGAATCGGGTAGTGAGTAGGTCGAATGAACGAGGTGTGAAAGACATGAAATACTTGCAGACAAAGTTTGAAGGGTGTCTCAGTCAGGGTCGCGTCGGGTGTAAACCATGTGCCCACACTACGGAGGGCGTCGGACGAACACGGTTGAGTCAAGTATTTTCGTGAACAGACTTCGGAGGGCGTGTGTCCAAGCAAGGTCAGGTCGAGCATGACCCAAATTCATTTCTGAACTCATGGAGAACAATGCATAGGTTGAGCATGTGGCTCATTTAGAGTATGACACAGGTGAGTCGATTGCATAAGAGGAGGTCGACTTGGGTAGAACTCAAGCGAGCAGTTACACGGGTGACCCCAGCTAAACAACCTTATCGGAAGACTTCATAAAAGATATTTTAAAGGAAATTTTTTGTTTTCTAGTTGATTGCTAGATTCTTGGAGAGCATTTTAGCTTGGTCCAAAAGCACAAGTGCTGGAAAAACGTTGGTAAGAAGTGAAAGTGGCTTGCACATGCTTGGTGTTGTATAATCATTGTAAAATTGTGTATTTGAACTATTATATATTATTTTGTAGAATTTTTAAGAGTTTACTCTACCAAGTACATATTGGCATGCTTGTGGGATGATTCTGAATGTTTACTTGATGAAATATCAAATATTGAAAACTGATTTCATTGCATTATTAAGGACACTCAATTGGTGAAATTAGCTAAGTGTTGAACATAGGCGTAGACTACATACATGAGTCATGTTTAAAATAAAATTTTTGGTAGTGTCGTACCCAATATACGTGGTTTAAAGAGCACCACAAGTATAGGGTTGTGACAATATCTCTCTCTTCGTAAAATTATGGACCATTGACGAAAATGGCTTTGTTAAATCATATTAGTGAGAGGTGTCATATTTTGTTGGGGATTAAATATGATTGAAAAAACTAGAGAGAGAGAGAGAGAGAGAGAGAGAGAGAGAGAGAGAGAAAATGAATAGATTTGAGCTAATGGGTAGATGAAATACGCCTCCTTTGGGTTATATACCCCCTCACTCAATATAGCTATCAAACCAATATCATTGAATGGATTGAAATCCATGAATAAGCAAGATCGAGTTAATATGAATTAAAATAATTTCTTTATTGCTCGTTAAAATATTTGTTATTATTAATATTTTTTTAAATTTCAAATAATTTAGTTACATATTTTTAATTATGATATGAAAAATTTATTAATAAAATAAGAATTTATTTAGATTCAATTAATTAATTTAGCTATAAATTTTTTAAAACATATTGTCATCATTATATTGGTAAGTATATATATGTATCTCTGTGAATATTAAAATATTCAATTTATTATTTTTTTTTGGAATATTTAATTTTAATACTATTTTATAAATATTATATGAAACTATATTTTAGTTTATTAAGGAAAGTATATATCTAGATGTTAGGAAGTAAGAAAAACTAAATGATTTCTTATATTGATGATTAAATTTTGGATATGTGTGATGATGCTAATTAGATTTAAATTAATCCATTAATCATTTACCATGAGAAATCTAAGAATTTATACATGTTCTTAAAGCTAAATGCTCATCACCAATCCTATGTTTAATGTGATTAACTATTATTTGCACACAATTCTTTAAAGTACAGAGAGAAGAATCTACATGGTTAAATACTCTTTTGATAATAATGTATAACTCACCATTGATTTAATTTAATTAACTCATTACAATTTTGTGTTAGATCACACTCACTACAAAATGGACAATATATTCCAACTAGTTTTTAAAAAGAGTTTCTAGGTACTATTAAAGAAAAAAACCATTGCAATTAATTTTTAACTTTTTCATAAAAAGCTATATGGAAAAGTGATTTTTTTTTTAAAACTTTGTAGTCATTAACATTTAGCATTTAGAGTTATCTTTCTATATACTTAGGCAATGATTATAATTTGTAAAAATAATATTCACTCATTTTAAATAATTTTTTTATTTATGAAATTCACTATGACTTTTAAACTTACATTAAAATTATTTATGTATATTGAAAAATAGATATGTTATGATAATTGAATGACAATGTCTTTCGATTTTAAGGATCTAACATGAAATTAGAGGGATCAAATTTCTTCATGTGAAAACTTCTTTAAAGTGTAAAATACAATGTGTTATTTTTCTTGTTAAATTTATATTTTTGTATGCTAAATACAGTACATATGGGAAAAATAAAAGTTTTAACCATAAAAACTTATATAAAAGACAAATTAAAATGGCTTTTTATTACTAACGTTTAAGTATATGTCAATATTAATTCATATTAGGATATTTTCTCAACAAACAAATTATAAGATTTAAACACTTTACTTACAATTTTTTTTTTTTTGGCTTCTAATTACCTTACAAGATGTTCATTTTTTTATTATTATAATACACATTTTTTTTTGTCGTTAGAACATAATTTTTAACTTTTATTTTATTTTTACACATCCCCTCATACTAATTTTTGAATGAGTTTTCCCTATCTCAATAATTTAGTAAGATGTTTTTTAATAAAAAAAAATGAATGAATATGATATTAAAATTTATTAAAATAATTATGCAAATAAAGTTCTTATTATAATATGATCATAAATTATCTTGTTATTTTAATTTTATTTTATTAGTTATACAAACTTGTATGTTTTTAATTATTTTTAACTTTAATTTAACTACTCATAACTTTCAAAATTCAATAACAAAACTAAGACTCTGGTTTTATTTAAAAATTCGTATAAAAGAAATATTATATATATCTCCTATCAAATAATGCTCACATAACCTCGCTTCATAATAATATTTATTAAAATATATCTAGGTGTTATGCTTCTAGTTTCCAACATAGTTTTATATAATCTTTTTTTAGAAGTGTTATGAAATATGTAACACTTTTCTCAATATATTTTCCTAAAAACAAATTTAACAATTTAATTAATATTTCCAAACGTTATAAACGATATATATATATAAACACATACGATGAAACAGAAACACAACAACATTCATTTGCTTCTCGTTGAGAAAAAAATATTTTAAATACTATATTTATTAAGAAATGCAAGAGACTCTCTCAGAAAAAAAAACCTTGTCGTGACATTCAAGTAGCCGTATTTAATTTTATGTTCATTCGAATTTCAGTTTTACATTGTCCGGCATTTTTTTTTCTGGATTACCTACGGAAACCATCTTTGATATATAGTAGAAACACATTTATGGTCTCCTCTCGCAGTCTTCTACGATGAAATCGGGGTAGTTAACACGCGAGAAGAGTCAGATGGTCTCCTCCGATTACCCGGAAGCGCTGTTGAGTCAGACACCAACCGCGGTCACACATTCCTATTCCTTTCGGAGATCCCCTACGCTCATCCATTTAACATGTTCATTCAATATTTGGAAGATCCAAATGGTCTCTCTGAGTTCTCCCCACAACAAAGTTGAATCAGATATCGCAGCCCCGGTATTATGCTCCCATTCCTAGCACTCTCCATAAACTCTGTCACATGCATGATGTTTGAAACGATCTACGAACAGAGACTCCCCTCATGATCCATAATAGAATTAATTTCAATTCAATTCGGTATTATTCAGATTTATTCAACATTTCGGATCATGAAATTCGGATCCGCCTCCCCTCACCTTTTCCGTCATCTATTTATAGACCATGCTTCTTTGTGAGTATTGTATATGCATGAAATAGTTTATGTACAATTGCAAATTAATCAGCCCTACATAGCATTTCTGCCATAATTTTTGTTATCTCCAACCAATAGCTAGGAACCATCCATCATTATTCATCACCAACCGATCTTTTGAGCGATATCCGATTAAGGGCATAAAAATTGCCATTCCTGGGACATCGTTTTCAACAAGCAAAAGTAAATTGATAATGTCATTGGCCATGAAAATAAAAATCAGTGTGTCTATTATTGTAGATGCTGTTCTCCCCTTATTTTTGATGACGTTGTTGTTTAAGGAAGTCTCCGCCAGATGCAGGAAAATGCATGGGATTACTGATAAAAGAATGAATGTTCATTCTTCCGTTGAAGTGGCAGTAGAAGGTTTAGCTCTATGGCAGTCACTTCCTGATGGTCAACCCAACAACCATGTTCCAAAAGCGCCACCACCGCCTCAAAGCAGTATTGTTGGTTACTCGTTCAAAAAGGGGCTAGCCAGAAAATCTTGCGGGCCTCATAACCACAAAAATATTCCATGTCCACCAAGTTTACGAATAGAGATGGGCAAGATGAAGGTGAATGGGAAGGCAGAGATAACGAGGAATCATTAGACTTCCATTGATGCTGGAAAGAACAAATCAGCAGATACGACCGGTTTGATGATTTAATTCCATTATCAAACCCAGGGGCTTCTCGCACTAGTATATAAAACCATGGGCCTTGTCTCACTAGTATATATTGTGATATTTTGCCTGTTCTCATTCGTCGTAGGATGTATTTTGATCCTTATAGTATTTTCGTTCATGTTTCGATACATCTGTTACCTATTCTTCAATAAATTATAAAATTCTGTTTTTTTAATAAATTAAACTAGCAATTGCACCTAATGTTGCAAA